>LPNX011134904.1:101250-190923 GCA_001517045.1 Pseudotsuga menziesii
CAAGTTCACTAAGTGAAGTCCCCATGAAGTGGTAGTATTCCACTAAATGGTTTTCTTCCATTAAACTCTATATTTTGAGGATCATATTATTAGTTTTTTCAATCACTTATGCAAACTCATAGGGAACTCACACTAGAAAACCTCATACTAGTCCAATGATTTCCCACCATATAGGAAAAATTCCTACACATTGTTGGAATCAATTTCCACAATCCATATTCTTAACACAAAATCCTCAAACCTCATATCCCACTAGTATTGAATCTTATAATTATAGATTCCCTTATCCATCTATACAATATTTTCCTTGAAAACACAATCTTAGCAGCGAAAACATTTGTTAGCGATAGGTTGAGTCCATGATCCTTACACGAGGGCCAAAAAAGGTCAGATGTAGTCTATATGCACCAGAATTTTCAATCCTCCTAGAGAGAAGAAGTCTCACTTAAAGCACAATGAAGACCATACAAATATCAGGAAATTTTTAAAGGATTGAAACAACTTGAATCCTACTATTTAATTAGCATCTAAATACTACTGTTATGAAGTAAATATCATAATGAAATACACACAATCATAAAAATCATTATAACCTTTTAAGCATAAGTGATAAATTATATTAGCATTGAGACACATACGTAAAAAATTAAATGGGGACTCCAAAAAATTCTCATTTTATTCATAACTTGAAATCACAACCATCGTACATTTTTTTACATCAACATGAACCCTCATTCCACATTCTAGGTTACAATAGAACAATACCAATAACCTTTACAATGTTTACCACCCACACCTAACAAACAACACCTTCTCTCACCCTTCATGGATTTTTATACTAAATGAGTTGTTAACATTGACCACGTCAAGTTGGTTACAAAACATGATAGGATAACTAAAATGATCAATGTTGGTGCATCAATTATGTTCTATAATCGTTGTCAATTGACTTGCACCACATTCTTTCTACATATTTGCCACATCTCTTATGGTAATCCCCATGCCCCTTCTTCATAACCATCCATCTTTCATAGCCTATACTCAAAAATGATGGGACCAACAACATTACTTATTGAGATCAAGTTACTTTTGGATGAAATTGGAAATAGTGAAATGAAATTGTGTCCCTTTTATCCACATATAATTCAAAGGGTCACTCACTTTCCTTAAGCTCCTTTGTTTCTTCTAGTTGATAATTTGTAGTGATGATAGAAACACTAAGTTCTACATCAAAGATCCATTTTCCTTTATCAATTGGATATGATTGTATTGTTGGACACAATGGTCACACTGAGAGGGGGGTGGATCAGTGCGTGAGCAATTTAAACATTTTCACCTTATTTTAGTCAATAAGAGTATATCAAGCATTATGTTATGAATCACATTATCATATTCATTAGTTAAATCATAAGCACAACAACCACATCAGAGAGAGACACAACAATATAGGTAATGTAAGCTTTATTTATGTGTAATGGAAGACTTCAATCTTTGCGATTACAATCAGCACCAACTAATAAGAAGAGCACCAACTCTTGTAACAGGACCCAACCTGGTTTTCTTAGCTCCAACTAAGAAAGAGTTGAAGAGTCCAATCCTTAAGTGCAAGACTCAGCTTGCAATATTGATGCCAATATTTGTTTTTCATCAATTTGCTGCAATCATATACCTCTTCTACTCAATAAACCTCTTCTTGTCAATCTTCTCATTAACATTGCTGATCAATCTCTACTCATCACTCTTTGCTTGTCAGTATGTTCATCAATACTGCTGGTCAATATCTACTCATCAACAATGCTAGTCAATCTATGCTCATCACTCTCAACCATTCTCAATCAAGCATATCACGTGGTCATCTCTCATCATCTTGTTCACAGTAATGTCATAGTTTTTTCATGTTACTGTATTAGAAATGGAATATTAGGGTGTCAACAAATATACATCATTATCATTGTAGAGTATGCATCAAGTATGTATCATGTATGTATCATAGGGTTTGCATCATCATAGTATGCATTGTGTATATTGCATCATCCTCATAAAGCATGCATCATCATCATAAGGTATACATCATTATCATAAGGCGTATATCATCATCATAAGGTGTATGCATCATAGTATGTAGGAATGCATCATTATCACATCATCATAGTTTGCATCATCATATCATCGCATAATCCATTATCATAGAGTGTACATTATAGTGTGTAGAGTAGCATACATCATCATCAAGGAGTATGCATCACACCAACATCATGGTGTAAACAGTGATCTTACCTTTATCTGTGTATGTCAAACCTCTGTGTATGTCTGTTATAGAGGACAAAACCAAACTGAGTAAATATTGAGGATGAACTTCAAACTGTGTCCACACTAGGCTAGTCAAGCCTAATCATTCTTCATTCATGTCACTCAACTTTGGATTGTTAATGCTTAAGTAGGTTATGCATGTCAAGAATGAAGAAACCTTAAGTAATGTCACACACACAGGCATAAAATCCAAACTTGGACTATGTATGTGGTTAGACCTCAACCTTTGTTAAGTTTGTATTGATTATGCATCTCTTCCGGAATATCCTCAGATTTGGATTGTGTATATTGCAGACTTGAACTCCAAGCAAGGTTATAACTTAGACTTTCAGATATGGTCAAGAAGATAAAGACAAGTCCAAAACAGGAATCCAAACTCAGTCAACCTTTGTTGTGTATGTGTAAGTCAAAACCGGACTGTGAATCTACCTCACTGTGCACAGTGCATCAATTCGGACTGTGGACTTTGTAGAAATCTTGAATTGTGGACTTAGTAAGAAGCTTGTACTGTGGATAGGCCTCCAACAGTGTCATCACCAGGACTATGTATTAAGCTGAGAAGGAACCCCGAAACAAGTAAAAAAAAGACTGTGGAAGAATTTGAGATTGTGTAAATTCTGGGTCTGTGTGTACACTCAAACCTTGCACTGTGGACAACCTTGGAAGAAACTTGGATTGTGCACTATGATAGAGAAACTGAAAGGAGTAAATATCATAAAAAAAAAACAAATAAACCCAAAAGAATTCCCCTCTCTCTGTAAACCTCGGATATGAGCTAGCGGCCTCATTCCACCTCAGTCCACCAAGTTACTTCTCTTCATATTCATTGACATCTAGTGTGAGTGGAAGTGACTTATATTTATACTTCTTCACTGTAACACACCCAATTTCCACATTATAATTTTAGGTAAATAAGGTAAAAGTTTTAAACTCTAATTTCAACTAAACGACATGAAAACGTTAGTACTTCGACTCCCATGACAACGTGGAAATCTCTATAGACTCATTATTCCACTTATAACCATTTTCCTTTTATATTAATCAGTCATTATTAAAATCATTTCAACTTAATAATCTCAACCATGCATTTGGATTTACCATCAGTGTTATAAATCTAACTTCAAAAGATCATTCATAAACAAACTTATTGGTTTATCATATGCATAAACAACGTTTACCATCTATTAACAATTATTAATACTTTAGTTTCTTTTGTACATAAACATTTCATTTCTCTTCTATACATAGTCATAACATAAGTCTAGTTAACACATCCAAAATCCAATCTTCATTTGCCTATTAAAAGAATAAGTATTATTTTAACAACAATAGCATTACTTCCATCAACTTGAATCAATTAAATAATTAAGTCACCATGCAATAGAGAGACACCAATGTATGTGGTTCACCCATAAAATGGGCTACGTCCACTAGGAATGGTTAATTTTTTTTATTAGTTTATCCAACAAAGAGTGTTACAAATCTGTAGCGCAAGCGCCACACTTCATTTTGTTATTCCTCTAAGACTCTTTCACAAAGATCTTTGTCAAAATACTACTTAGCCTTAATGCAAGGTCCTCCTTTCCAAGGTGTTATTACCAACTAAAACAATACAAAACCTTTCTACCAAGTTTGTGCAAAATATATACATTAAATAAAAACTACAACATAAACTTACATGTCTTTCCATGCCTGTAATTTAAACTTATATTTTTTTAATAAATCAAATCATTAACACTTAATCCTTTTAATTAAAATCCCCAACTAAACTGGGCAACTAAGATTCACTAGGGTAGAAAAGTAAGTATAAATCCTCTATTAAGTGTAATTGCATAAATTGAATGCTAAGCCCCAAACATAATTGCATTCTAACACAACTCTTCCACTAAGCTCTCAAATTGTCTAGATAATCTATTACAGGTATAATACTCAACTCTATTTACTTTAGTAAAAGAAATATATATACCTATGTATTAAATTTTGCTCACAAAATCAAATATTCTATACACTAAACAATCAATTCTATGGCTCTCCATTGAGATTCAAACTGGGTCTTGCAACTGTATGAAGAAAATAAAAGGATTTGACTCTCCACAACATAAGTCCAAGCCGAGATTAGAAAAAGAATGTAAGCATAAAGGGTCTTACACTAGCTCTTCCCAACGAAAGGCCAAGCCAAGGTTAACACCACTTATTTACAACTAATCCAATACCTATTTACATAGTATTTACTTTTCATATGATAACATTGTTTTTCATGTCCAAGATTTGAGATATAAAAACAAGGTTGGCTATCAACGCCCAAGAGTCAAGCTCCATGATTAATAGTTTCATAAAGTTTAAAGATATTCCCTGGCTTCACTGTCATGTCCCAAATTTTGCATTGGTTCACAATGGACTAATCACATTTTCCATATTCATGAGAGTTTTCCAAATTGATGCTAAGGGTCAAATAATTGCCAAGGAGGAAAATTACTAGTTTCCTAGGTTGGGGGTGGAAGCTTTGGGATTTGGAATAAGGGGGACAATAAATGATCTTTGAACATTAGAATGGCATAAATATTTAATAAAGGAGATAAATAAATAAATACAAGGGAAAATCAAAGTGGCAATTGATCATGAAGACACATGGAGAATGTGGGACCCACACAAGCTAGAAATTTGGTACCAAATGGAAACCTCCTCTTGCAATTTCGAATCCATGGGAAGCCTAAAGGTTCTTGGATGAGTTATAAGGTTAATACATTTGTCCATATGCATCATAGGTCGAATTTGAGAAGAAATGTAACTTACATGGGAAAGGAAGAGTCATTTTGGAGCTAGTGAGACACTTGGACTAGATTCCCTAGCTCTATGACAACAATGATGAAGATGCTATGACACCTATGACACAAATCAGATCTGAAGGCTGACATCTAACATGTCAAGTCGAAATAGAGCATCAAAGAGAGCTCTCATGTGAGTTGGAGAAGCCCAATGGTTTCCTACTCAAATTGGGGGAAGATGGAAGACTAGGAAAGGGAGGACACATGGAAAATCTTGATCCCACACCCAAATTCGAATTGTATTGAGTTTGTGGATGGATTGGGATCCTTAGAAGGCTAAGGATGTTTATAAAATACATGAAGCAACCAAGAGTATGGATTTTGATCATTTGAGAAATTGTCATTTGTGAATTGTGAGACCTATTCTTCATTCTCAAAAATTTCCAGGTCAAAATATCAAATTGTTGTATGGAAAAGTGATTATTAATGAGCAAACAATGACCATTTCCCACTACATTGATGTATGCTATGATAATGCTGGTTATTCTGAATGGGAGAATGTATATCTGATAAATTTATGATGAAAGTACTGTCATTAATGTGCATTAAAATTTTCATGTTCAATATTTAAGCATCAAAAGTGATTTTACTCAGTTTAATTGCATTGGGAGAAGATTTGGTGCCTTTTCCCCAAGGGTCGAAATTGTGATTTGGGAGATGTTTGGGAGAGAGTCATAACAGACTGTATAAACTGAACCATGATGCATATGAGATATTAAAAATCCCCCCCACTCATCCCCTACCTCTTTTCATCAATTCGAGTGACTTTGGGATCATTGGAGAAGCCATTTCCAGCAATTACCCACGGAGAATCGAAGCCCCAATTTGCTAGTAAAGACTCTTAATTTGAACACAATATTAAACAAGTTTGCAGAAGTAATTGGGGGGTCATAAAACATACTTTAAAATCATATTTAAGTTCTAATATCAGTCATGTACCTTCAGATAAAATTTGGAAGCATTTGGGCCAATATGTAGGTCTAGACATCAAAACTAGTTAAGGTTGAAATTGGGGAAAAAGTGGAAAAAATGGTCATTTGACAAAATTTCAAAAAGGGGACATTACAGTGGTATCAGAGAATGATATTGGAACCTGGAATGGTCTAATATTTATGAGTACAATAATTCAGGGACCACCATTATATATTGAAACCAAAAGTGCTTTTGTTGAAGAGGAAAAAAAAAGGTAGGAGAAGAAGGCAATTTTTTGAGGAAACTATGACTATCGGATGAAAAGGGAACCTCATATGATGGTGAGGAGATAATAAAAAACATGGAACCTATCCTTGAATACATGACCAATAATATTATGAAAGGATTCAAATTTTTTTCTATCCAAAGTTGGAAATAATATATTGATTTTAAGAAAACCAAGGGGAAAAATACATGAGCTTGCTTGAAGGAGAAAAAGGAGAAGACCCATGTACCACCTAGTTTTGAAATAGGTGAAGAGACATCACATAAGTATGAAGAAGTATTAAATGAAGAGGATCAAAATTCACTACCAAGTGACTCTGAAAATTATGTAGAGACAT
This sequence comes from Pseudotsuga menziesii, assembly GCA_001517045.1. Classification (NCBI taxonomy): domain Eukaryota; kingdom Viridiplantae; phylum Streptophyta; class Pinopsida; order Pinales; family Pinaceae; genus Pseudotsuga; species Pseudotsuga menziesii. The sequence goes on from LPNX011134904.1 coordinate 107,921, forward strand.
CACATAAGTATGAAGAAGTTTCTATTGAAAATACTGAAGATCATTTTGAGACACATTCTACCTTGGATATGAAACAAAGGGCATCTACTGATGGATGCTTGAACTATGAAGGAGTACCTACTGATGGGTACTCACACCTCTATGTTGGTGACATAGAGATCACTTTTCAAATTGTTTCTGCAAGCCAAACTTCCATTAAACATGAAAATGAAGACCTTGTAGTATTTGAAGAAGAAACAAGATCAACTTCCCCATAACCACTTGAGCTTCATGAAGTTGGTCCAAGAAAGAAGGAAGAAGATGATGAGGTTCATTTGCAAGAGACTAATTTTCTTGAAGGGTCCTTAAATATGAATGAAAAGAATATCCAAGAGGCCCTTAGCATACTCCATGACACTCAAGAATTGGTATCAAATTCTTGTTGGAGAGCTACTTCCTTGGAGGAGCCATCCTTCCTTGAAGACATGGAGAAGATTCAAAGAGAAATGTGCAACATCAAAGGTAATTTCATGTCTTTTATTTTTGATAGAAAAAATGTCATTGATCTTATTGAATGGTTACATGAATCCTACTTGAAAAATAATGAAGTTATTCATAAGCTCACAATTCAAAATGAGCAACTTCTTAAAAAGTTGCAGACACTTGTTTTTCCTCCTATGTTTCAGATTGTCAAATGGTAGATTGTTTGGAGGATTCTCATGACATGGTGGATCATGAGAAATGTGGAAATTTGAATGTTATTGATGTGTTTGAATATGAACTTGAAGAGATCCAAACACTTGATGTGGTGGAAGAGGAACTTGAATTGTCTCTTGATGAAATTTATGCACATTTTAAAGAAGAGCATGATTCCTCTACATTGAAACCAATATATAACAAAGGTTTCACACTTTTGAAGGAGCTGCATGATAATACCCATATGGATCCTTCCCATGATGAAACTTCTGCACTTTTTTATCATTTGGGTGAGTTAGTTCATTCTCCTACATCCTACAATTCCATGTTTTGCAGCATTAGTCTCAATGAAGTATGGGTGAAAGGGTTCTTTTTTATGGTGCCACATGAGGAGTATGGAACTCCTAGTTTTACTTTTTATGATGACATGGTTGCAACACACTCTTATTCACATTTGCAGCAGCATCCTTTGTTACTTTATGATGATGCACATCTACATGGATGCACCCATGATATGCATTTGAGTCACTTGAAGACTCATGGTTTTTCTTGCTCAACACTTGGTTCATTTGATGTTGGAGGAACTTCATCCAACACTGGGGTGAATAGATTTATGATTGGAGAACATTTTTGTTTCCATCCACATAATTTTTTATATCTTTATGATTCTTTCATTCATGGATGTAATGATCAGACTTCTTTGATCCACTTGAAGTCTTCATGTTTTATTTTCTCATTATTTGATTCAGATTTGAGTGGAGATTCTTTGTTCACTTCTTGGATGAAAGAATACATGGCTGAATATTTTGATGCATATCACATCCTTTTGGAGCAGCGTTATAGGACATGGGATCCTCACCTATGTCATTGGAGCAGATTTTATTGCTCACTTGAAGCTTGTTTGAACTTGGCAAATGGTGGTCTACTTACTTGGAGGTATAAGCGCTTTCATGATTTTTTTATGAGGCACCTCCTTGATGTACATTTTTATTATTTTGTTATGAAATTTGATGATATATATTATGTACTCATGATGTTTGGAACTTGCATACAAGAAAATGGGATCCTGGAATTCTCTTTCCTAATGGTATGGGTTGGAGAGCACTCTTAATTTTTGGCCCGTGCAATACAAGCAATGGGACCTTGGGATAGTTTTTAGTCCCATTGATTTCAATTTTTTAGGAAACAATCAGTATGGTGGATGGGTTCCCCACTTAATAACATGATTTTAATCAGAGTAGTGCAACAGAAAGCATGGTGGTTTCTCTAAAAAATATTCATGGAATCTCAAAGACTCAAAGTTGGGAAACTCAGTGGCAACTTCAAAGAATCATACAGAAAGTAGGTTCTTCAACACCCATGTTTGAAATTGCTTGAGGACAAGAAGTATTGGGAAGGGAGGATTTTTCATGTCCCAAATTTTGCTTTGTTTCAAAATGGCCTAATCACATTTTTTCATATTCATGAGAGTTTGTCAACTTGATGCTAAGGGTCAAATAATTGCTAAGGAGGAAAACTGCTAGTTTCCTAGGTTGGGGGTGGAAGCTTTGGGATTTGGAATAAGGGGGACAATAAATGATGTTTGAACATTAGAATGGCATAAATATTTAATAAAGGAGCTAAATAAATAAATACAAGGGAAAATAAAAGTGGCAATTGATCATGAAGACACATGGAGAATGTGGGACCCACACAAGCTAGAAATTTGGTACCAAATGGAAACCTCCTCTTGCAATTTTGAATCCATGGGAAGCCTAAAGGTTCTTGGATGAGTTATAAGGTTAATACATTTTTCCATATGCATCATAGGTCTAATTTGAGAATAAATGTAACTTACATGGGAAACGAAGAGTCATTTTGGAGCTAGTGAGACACTTGGACTAGGTTCCCTAGCTCTATGACAACAATGATGAAGATTCTATGACACCTATGACACAAATTAGATCTGAAGGATGAAATTTGACATATGTAAAATTTCAGGTCGAAATATATCATCCGAGAGAGATCTTGTGTGTTTTGAAGAAGGTCAATGGGTTCCTACTCAAATTGGGGGAAGATGGAAGGCTAGGAAAGGGAGGATACATGGCAAATCTTGATCCCACACCCAAATTCGAATTGGATTGAGTTTGTGGATGGATTGGGATCCTTAGAAGGCTAAGGATGTTTTTTAAATACAGGAAGAAACCAAGAGAATGCATTTTGATCATTTGAGAAATTTTCATTTGTGAATTGTGAGAGCTAGTGGATGACTAGTTTTCTTGCCTTAGCCAATTTCGAGGGTGAAAGATTCCCATCCATGTTGGTGTTTGGAGAGGCCAATCAGGTATTTCATGGATATTTAATGGAGTATTATTTGTAGTTTTAAGCTACATGGAAGCTTGTGGATTCTTCTATTGCAGCACTTTCTCTCAACCATTTCAAGTTTTATGGCATATTCTTGCTCATGGAGGGATTTCGTTTTGGGTGGGCTATTGATATCTTTGGGGAAGATTCTAATGCTACAATATTTTATTTTATGATTTAAATGATCTGTATTTCAAGTTCATAATACTCTCAAGTCGAAATGCCAAAATATTTCATGTAAAAATGTTAAATAATGAAGAAATAGTGCCATTTCCTCACTATCTTGTCCTGCACCATTGTAATGCTAATGATTTCGAATTGGGAGAAGCTTTTCATTGTCTACTACTGATTGTAATAAGCTAAATATGATATTTTTTTAATTCTTAGAAATTCCTAGGTATAAATATCAAATGGTTGTATGGAAAAGTGATTATTAATGAGAAAACAATGACCATTTCCCACTACATTGATGTATGCTATCATAATGTTGGTTATTTCGAATGGGAGAATGTCTATATGATAAATTTATGATGAATGTACTGTAATTAATGTGCATTACAAGTTTCACGTTTAGTACTTTTGTCCAAGAGAATTGTAGTAGGCCAACTTACGGAAAATCAACCCACACACTCAACTTAATGAAATCTTGTATGTGTTTGAAATAACAGTCTTTCACAGGATCAAGGCCCTGCTACGTATATGATGTGCTCTCCAAAAATAAAGAGTCTCTCAAAGATGTATGTGTGTGTAGGATTTACTTAAATCAATATTATAATCAAAACAAAGGAATCTAACCTAAATGACTAACTAATTCTAAAGAAACTATCTTAAGCTAAATGCAAAAAATTAATAGCTCCTAATTCTGCTCTATGACAATCTAGATGCAAATTACCTATCTCATCCGAGAGAATGAGTTATTGATTTCACATAAGGTTTTAAATAAAACATGAATATTATCAACAATTCTAGATTGGTAGAAAAGTCCCCAATGGCAGAAGTAAATCTCAATTATCCTACAATAAGATGGCACTCTATTGTACAATAATTGAAACAGAAATTAAAACCCAATATCAATAATATTAAATAGATACACAATCCTGAAACATATAAATATAATCATATACTAATTTGTAAATGAAACAAGGTCAACTTGCAAGTTAGACATTTATTAAAATAGATTTATCAACAATTGAAATTATGAAGAAGTTCATTCATCCCAACATGACAATAAATCATTTATATTTCAGATAAGCATAATCATTCGAAGTCCATCAAACATATTTCACATATAATAGCAAGATATATATATATATATGAAAATAAAGATAACAGAAGAGAATAATCAGTAACATAGTATAAAAGTTTTAAAGACTTAGCTAGGGTCTTTAATATCCCGCAACACTCAATAATCCTCAGAAGAAGTTCAAAGAACACCAATGTAACAGAATAAAGTATAATATTGTATAATATAAATTCTCCCAAATGTCTCAGAAATCGAACCCTTTATCAATGTTTGGAACTTGTTTATATAGAAAACAAACCCACTTCTAATCAAATGACCACCCTATTTCTATGATACTACGTGGATTCCTATCCGAATATAGAGCAAAATAAATGCCATGATTCTGTCGTTGAGTGATAACTGGGATGGAATAATGTGAAAGATAATGACTAACTTACTGGATAAAATCCAGTATCATTATTCCCCTGCATGAGGCATCATTATATCCGACAATCCATCAACTGACAACGCTCAAAATTAGAAATGTGGAACCAACAAAAATAGTGAATAGTTGCATGTTTAGGGCATCTTCTAATGAGTAAGCTCCAGCTAATCGAATCCCAAAATTGTAGCATAGCATCAACCCTCAACTCGTATACTCCATGACACCTGGAATTTTCAAACAAAATTAGTTAGAAAAGTGAAAATAACAATATATATATAAAAAAAATAGGATTCCTGTAGAATTTTAATTCTGCAGGTATCCTTATAAAATAAAATGAAAACACTTTGCACCAAAAACGAGATATGAAAAATATAGGACATTGCTAACCTGCAGAAGCCGATTTTTAAATCATCGGTATGCCTGACAAAGTTTTAAATCATAAAACAAAATTGAACTTCATACATCAAACAAAAATATCAAGTTTTAAGGGATGTTTCAACAGAAAATCGAATTGGCACATTTTCTCTTGCTTCATCTAATTTAGCCTTAAATCTAACAGCTCTCATACTGGCAATCTTGTTTTGTTTGATCAATTTTCGATTTTTTGACAGAAGTTTTTTAGCCTAAGCTTTATATTTGAGCTTCTTTACCCTCAACAGATTCCATTTATCAACCCAGGAAGTCAAATCAGCTTTCAAGCTCGCAATTTCTTCCATAGCGAATGCCCTAATAACCTAAGCCTTCTTCAAATCATTTTCCAAGGATGATATGACCTGAGCATAGGGAATTTGATTAGGTTGTTCTACTACCCCTACGTTTGACTTCCCATTACCTATCACCTCTGTACATGGCTTCTGGTCGATTTCTTGATCTACATTAGTCCCAAGATTTAATTGTTGGACATCCCCAACCCTAGTTTCAGATGCAGATACGTACTTCAGATTAAGAACGGTTGGACCAACCGGAGCTTCATTGGGCCGAGACTCCGAAGAATAGCACATTTTGATGATAGGGGCATCCCCTATACTTAAATATCTACTCACAAAGAGTGTGGCCGTCATGCTACGAGTGGTTCAGTGAATTTCCCGATTACTCAACACCCTACATACTTCGCCTTCAGTTGGTTTATGAATGACGTTTGTCTATGACTATGGAAGGCCATCATTTAGGCAAGTTGGAATAACCACAGGTTCCTTCGTTTGAGGCTGAGAGTCTTTAACATGTGTCTCAGGGTTTACGTAAGACTCAACCTTAAGGCCACCACCACTTGAGGTTTGACTGGGTTCACTTACTTCTGACTCTATATGCCTTCTTCTATTTTTGGACCTCTATCGAGGCCACTCCTCATTTTCCCCAAACTTATTATGAGCGAGAAAAGATTCCCAAGAATCCCCCAACTCTCCCAATCGGTAAGAAACAAGTATCTTAATAAGCCCATGATGAAACAAGCTCCGTTCCTTTTCCCCCACATTACTCTAGTAAGCACAAGCCATCTTCTGCAAACTACTTAAGAATTAATATGGCATATTTACAGGATGCCCTTTAAAAATCATTAATAGCTGAAGATGATAAAACTGAGTTTGAGAGAGTCGACCTTCGCTGGTGACATACCTGATAATGAGTTCAAGGAAAGAATGCCAATTCTTCTTCAATATCCAGAAAGGGAAACCATACTTAGATTCTATCCGCCAGTTATCTAGAGTCAAGAAATCCTTCCAATCATCATTCTTCATATGTTTACCCTTATACCAGCGTTCTCCTACAATTGGAAAACCTATAGCCTGAAAGAGGAATTTCTCTGTCAACTGCAATACAATATCTCCTACTTGTGCTTTCATACCATCAAACGAAGTTGTGAATGCCCTAGAGACTACCAAATTAAAACCAAAAAATTTCTATAGAAACCCTAGCCATCCTACCTTTACCACCAATTCACGGCATTCGGGAGCAGCGTCTAAATATTCATCACCCATGAGCTCAAATCTTGAAACATGAGCCATAATAGCAATTACAAAAGCTTCATGGATTTTCAAGACCCAAACTGAGAAACACTGTCAATTTATCATGGGTTCATATAGATTTACCAAAACTCCAAAAATCTTCATTTCAACAGGGTACTGTGAACCTTCATGCGCAGTCATGGAATGCAGGGTCATCATGCCTTTGAATTGACAAGTTAATGGAAATCGCAGAACACTTACCACGCAATAATGACCTTCAGAAATATCAAGCAGGTAACAGCTGTGCGTGACACTTGCATGATTGCAAATCAACAGATGGCAGACAATTGGATTATGCAGATATCAAACCCTTACTTTCCACGATAATGTCAATGTTAACTAACATACCTTCACATTAATACAATCGCTAAAATAAAACCATAAGCCTCTAACCTTAACTTCAAAGTGTAATCTAGTGGTTACAACCACATAGTTTTTCACTATCGCATATATAAGTAACCCCAATATTTAATAAGGAAAGATACAATGGTTTTGATTGAAGTCGTGATTGATATTGCAATGATGAAGAACAATAAGTAAATGTAGTCAAGACCACAACCAACCTTTTAAGAATGATTTTAGTCACTTATGATGGAATTTTAACACTAACTTTACCTCAAGGTATCATTTAAAAATTTCATAATCCCATAAATCTTATCTCATCTTAAGATATAAAGTTCATAAATGAGGACAAGTGTATAACAATGGGGAACTTGTGATATCAATATGAAATAAGCTTTTATTCCCATGATTATTATGATGAGATAGATGTTTTGGAAGTGGAAGAGTTCACTAGACCACGCATATAAATTGGAAGAAAAATGTCATATAAGGTATCAGCTTACTAGGTTAACATTCAAGACTATTGATGTAATGAATTTACTTGACCTTGAATTTGAATGAATGATCGATATTGTAAAATTAGGAGTTGCTAACTTTCAGGATTATGAACTTTACAAATGATCAAGCAGAAATAAGAAACTAAAGCCAAGAAATTCATTCCAGATGTAAGCTGATGCTAATCCCCCTATATCAATCAATCCATCAACTTTTATTGGGAGTACCTTCAGAATCAAAGATTCTAAGGGCACTTCTAATATATTTATTGATGAGTGTTGATCAAGGTTGTGATATATAATGTTGTTTAGAAAATTGATGAAATGACAAATTGAAATTTTATGTTCAAATTGCTCTGGAGGGTGTTGCTTGCCAACAAATGGCGACATGCTGGGACCGAACCAGTTATCTCTATGAAAACAACATCCATACTTTAGATAATCAAAGATGATGTCTTTAAAGTATCAAGCATCTGCTTAAGTGATTCAATTTCCAAACCAATCTAAACATTTAACTAGACCTCAACAGATTCTTCAACAACGAGCCTATAGCTGTTATCTAGGTATTCCTGGTCCATTTCAACCTTAGGCAGGTATAGAGTAAAAATAACTTGATTCCAATGTAAATATATAAGACGAAGACAGGTTAGCCAATACCAGTAAATATGTAGCTTCTCCAGAACATCAGCTGATTTTCTTCTCATTCAAGAAAAAGTAGCAGACACTATTCACTTTTAATTATCCTTTTTTTTTAACAGAATAAAGTAATATATACAGATTATATACACGGAGATAAATATGAAAAAAATTAATCAAGAATACTACCTTAGCTTGGTGACCAAATGATGATAGCCTTATTCACCAATCCTACCAGAAACTGATCAGGCCAGCTCGTGATGAGACTTCCTGCCTCTCAGTTTATTCGATTGAGAGTTGTTATCTTGGCTTGGTGACCAGATTTTGACAACGTCATTCCAATAGAACCGATGATCATAAACAGACCAGCTCGTGATGAGACCTTCTGTTCCCTGATTAACCTCTTTCATATTGACCAAAAAATAATTTAAATCCTTTAATTCAAGACTACTGCCCTGGCTAGGTGACCAGATGTATTTACAAAAATGAGTGAGAATACCACAGACTTCTTAAGACAGCTTAAGGATGACTAGATATCTTTAACTAATCTTCAATCCTAGTAGACATCAACTGGAACCAGTAAATAAATTTTCTGAGATATTGGTTTATAGGAAGGCATCCAAAGATGACAATCAAGGATTGCTAAAACAAAAATTGTTTAGGTTGAAAACTAAGGTAGGTTTGCAACCAAATCACTTGTGAGACATCAGATACTACTGGCCAAAATCAGAGATTACGATATGATATGTATTTTAGTCATTCCAATTTTACCAACTTTCAGCATCAGGCTAGTCCTTAAAGCCATGTCAAATACTTCATGCCAAATTTTATGAGAAAAATATGGAAGATGTGTCTGATGAAGCAAATATTTACAGAGATAAGCATGTGGATTTATGTACAATGAATGATCTCAAAGAAAACAAATTATTTTGTATGATCCAATGGCAGAGAAACCATCCAATGTGCTCTTTTTTCTCCAAGATCTTTCTGAACTAACAAATTTCTCACAGAAGAGAATGGAACAATTACCTTGGTTTTCGATTTCAGGAGGTAGGGCCGAAAATGTTTTACTGTCTTGAACACAGCAAAAGCATGTTTATCCTCTTTGTGGTAGTTCAACTTAGCTCCTTTTAAATTCGAGCTCATGAAAGAGATTGGTACTTCATCCTCCTACTGGTTCTTCTGAGTAAGGACAACTGCATAAGATATGTCAAAAGCGAAAGTATAGAGAATAAAGTCTTTCCTAAAATCAGGGCTTACGAGTGCGAGTGCCTCAGCTATGGCTTCTCTAATTCTGATAAATGATTCTCTCTCTTTATCTCCCCACGAAAATTTGTTGTCTTTCTTTATCATATTTTGTAGCGGGCATACAATTTCAGAAAAAACTGGGAACAAACCTTCTCATGAAATCTATCTTTCCCATAAAGGATTGCATGGCTTTCTCAGTAGAACAGAAAGGAATCTTAGAGATAGCTTCGGTTCTTTCTTGGTCAATCATGATCCCTTCCTCTGATGCTACAAATCCTAGAAAAATTCCCTCTATTACTGCAAATATTGTCTTTTTAGGATTAAGAGAAATACCGAAATCTCTGCAACATTCGAGCACTTTGCACAAGTGTGAAATGTGATCAGGTCTGTTTTTGGAAAACACAGTAACACCATCTAAATAAATAATGAAAAAATGATTGATCAGACCTCTGAAAGCAACAACCATTGCCCTTTGGAATGTAGCCCCAGCGTTTCTCAATTTAAAATGCATCTTCCTGTATGCATAGGTTCCCTAAGGGGTTCTAAAAGTAGTTTTCAGCTGGTCTGCAGGAGAAACCGAAACTTGATTCTACCTAGAAAAAACATCTAATAAAGATAGCATTTGAGCACCTGATACCTTCTGGAGGATCTGTTCCATGGGCGAAACCGGATAGTTGTCCTTTTTTGATGATCGGTTTAAGTTTCGGAAATCTATGCATAACCTAATATCTCCATTTTTCTTCCTAACAGGAACAAGGTTTTCCACCCACTGTGTATGGCGTACAGGAAATATAATCCAAGCGGCGAGCAATTTATTCAATTCTTTCTTTACCACTGGTTCTAAGGCAGGGTGCATTTTCCTTAGTTTCTGTTGGAATGGTTTTGACTGGGGTTTCATAGGGATTATGTGTTGTATGATTTGTGTATCAAAAGTCTTTAGATCATCGTATGACCATGCAAATATATCCTTGAATTCATTAAACAGTTTCAAAAAGGCTAATTTTTCATTTTGGGTACAGTCTGATCCTAAATTGATATTTTGAGGATTTGCTTTCATGCCTAATTTTATGGCTTCATAATGCATGTTAGAACTGTTCATCTTGCAATTACGCATTCCTTTAAACTTATCATGTAGGTCATAAAAATTTTCAAGTCTAAGAACCGAAGTAGGGATCGAATTTACCAGCTCAAAAGATTTGTCAACAAGATGAGGTGGATGGATTATTGAGAAATTGTGCAGATCTTCATCATGCGTGATCTCGTCAATTGTTGATTCTTTAAATCCATCTTCTCCCGTTAAGAAGTCAATAATCTATAAATCATCATTAAAGACACACCAATTAGTGATGTTGTCGGGGATTGACAGTCTAAATAATAATTCAATAGAAAAATCATTGGGAGAAAAATTCTCTGATGGAATGAGCCGTGAGGCTACATTCACCAAGAGGTCAGCTTCCTGATTCTGAAAATGAGGAATAGACTTGATATTAAAAGCATCAAATGTTGAAATCAGACTCCATACCTCATTTTTATAACTTTGCAAATGATCAGATAAACAATGAATGGAATTGCAGACTTGCCGAACAATGATTTCAGAATCCTCGAATGCAACTAGAACCTTAACATTTAAGTCCAACACCTTCTTGAGTCCCTAGATGAGGGCCTCATATTATGCTGTGTTATTTGTGCAGAGAAATTCAAGCCTATAAGATAGCATATGTTTGTTTCTTGCGGGATCTAGGAGCATTCAACCTACTCCTGCACCTTCCTTAGATCGAGAACCATCAAAGTACAAATGCCAAGGTTTATCAACAAGATTAACTACATCATTTACATTATTTACAGTGTTAATCAAACTGGGAGAAGCTTCCTAAAAATCACAATGTAAAATTTCTGATTTATTTAGAGAATCAGTAAATGCAGATTTAAGTGCAGGAAAACTCCCCAAATCTGAATCATACCCATAGTTCCCTAAGATAGAATCACTAAACATGATCGGTTCATTGGGGGAATTTATCTTGGTCATTGTGTGTTTCATGTACCTTTCTCTGTCAATCCTAATCTGATTTGGTCGCCCGTTTTTAGGTAACCATAAGTGTGACCAGTCGGTTGAAAAATAGCCTTCTAAAGCTTGAGACCAGTCGTGACTTAAGAACAACCCATAAACATCAGGTATGTCTGCCACCACTACATCGATGACCTGGAAGAAATGTGGATTAGTGGCCATTCTGATCATTACTCCTTTCAATTCTTCTATAATTTTCACCTTAGATCGGTCCAGTTGGCTGATTTGAATTTCACAAGGTGTGGGCTTAGCATTCAATTTCTTACAGACTAAATAAGGCATAATGTTTGATGAAGCTCCGGAATCGACCATACAATTATGGACATTCCGATTGAAGATTTCAAATGTTAGTAGGAAGGGGGGAGTTGTAGATTTGGATTTCTTACCTATCAGTGGTTGTTTTGATGTTGTCATTAAAACTAGCTGTTGCTTTACTGTTTGAAGGATCGAGGTTATTTACTGCAGGTACAGAGGGCTGATTTCTTCTGGAATTGGTATTTGATGAAGTTGTTAAACTTGAGAGTATTGAACCTCCAGGCATAGGGTAAATTTTCAATAAATCAAACATGCTAATGTTTTCCCTTTGTTTCTTGAGATCGTCAATGATGTCATACTGGAGATCCATGCCTTGAGTTACATGATGTTGATTCGTGGGTTGAGGAATGTTCCTAGGTGTGGGTGATGGTTGAGAATCTACAGGCCCTTTACTCCTGGTATTATGGGTGTGTTGGTTGACAAAGACAGGATGATCATTACACTCTTCCTCTTTGACTGAGCTATCTTAGAAATGGCAATTAAATGGGAGAGGATCCTCAGGGTTTTCCTCCTTGGTTTCAGGATGCTCATGTTCATGATCCTCTTCCAACTCTTGATCGGGTGAAGTTTCAGGTAAGGTATAGACACCACTTATAGTGTTAAAAACTTCCTCATTGGTTGAAATGTCAGGTGGAGTATTTTGCCTTGCATTTGGTGATGTATATGGTCGATATGGGGTTTTAAAATTTCCTTTATTCGAAGTACCTTCCCCGTTATTTTGTTTTAATATCACCACTTCATTTGTAAGAGACATGATTGCTTGTTGTAATTTTTTGACATTGAAAGCAAAAGTATGTCTTTTACCTGTGTTAGCTCTCATTTTGGTTTCATTTCTTTTATGAAAAGGAATCTCGATTTTGCCATTATTTTCTGTTTCAAATGTCATTGAATTATTTTCGACCTTTATTACTTTTTCGAAGGTTTCAACCAACATGATCTTACCAGCTTGTGTCACAAACATACCAAGGGATTTAGGTAAAGTTGAAGCATAATTCACAATTATGATATCCTATGGAGGTTGAGATCCTACTGGTATTCTATTCAGGAGAGTAAGGAAACGTTGGTTGAAATATTTTATTCATTCCTTGTTTTCCATCTTGATTCTAGCCAATTCTAGTGCTAACACAACATGATTTTATCTTCACCAAATTTGTTCAAGAATGCCTTACTAAAATCACCCCAACTAGTTATAGATCCTTCGGTTAGGGAAAAATACCAAACTACAGCTTTTCCTTCGAAATTTAAAGGGAATAGTCGACATACCACATCCTAATATTGAAAATTCATAGCCTAAACAGCCAAGATGAATTTGTCAATGTGATTTTCGGCAAGCTCTTTATCATCTCGGTCAAACTTAGGCAGCAGTTTATCAGGATGTTTAGGTAGATTATGTTGTAGTCCAGGTATAGCAACAACACCACGTCGTAACCATGGTCTATCACCATTAGGGTTACCTTGGCCACGATCACCCATGTCTTGAACATATTTTGAATCTGACGAAGACTCATTGTTATGATCATGGGGGCTGTCAGGCGGTGATTCAGGAGGTGAAGGGGGTTGGTCGGATCCACCTATAGATAACAGTCGTCGCAATGTGTTAGGGTCAGCTATTCCTCTCAAAAGGATACTAAGGTGATAATCAGGAGATCCTCTCAATGGTTCAAGAGGTTCTTCACCAATTGAATCGATGGCTGACTCGGTCACTGCCAAGGTTTGAAAATGAACTCTGCTTGGTAAACCAAAATTGATCAGAGGACTCCCTGTTTGGTGAGAATAGGCTCTAGTTAAAATCCTTCATGATTCCTCTAAGCTTTGATTTATCTATTTTAGGGAAACTGGTGAGACAGTAGTGTCTCTTTCGATAATGGTCCTAACCATATCCAAAAAGGGTGTAGTTACAGATTCGTGTTGTGATGTAGAGACTAAGGCAGACAATGTTCCAAAACTTGTAAGAGGGGAAGTAGGTTGACTGCTGGTAGGACCGTTATGTGATCGATCAGCCATTAAGCTTTTAGCTCATGCCCTCCTTCTAGCTCCATTTGTTGGCCAAGAGAATTGTAGTAGGCCAACTTACGAAAAAACAACCCACACACTCAACTTAATGCAATCTTGTATGTGTTTGAAATAATTGTCTTTCACAGGATCAAGGCCCTACTGCCTATATGACGTGCTCTCCAAAAATAAAGAGTCTCTCAAAGATGTATGTGTGTGTAGGATTTACTTAAATCAATATTCTAATCAAAACAAAGGAATCTAACCTAAATGACTAACTAATTCTAAAGAAACTATCTTAAGCTAAGTGCAAAAAAATAACAGCTCCTAATTCTGCTCTATGATAATCTAGATGCAAATTACCTATCTCGGTCGAGAGCATGAGTTATTGATTTAACATAAGGCTTTAAATAAAACATGAAGATGATCAACAATTCTGGATTGGTAGAAAAGTCCCCAATGGCAAAAGTAAATCTCAATTATCCTACAATAAGATGGCACTCTATTGTACAATAATTGAAACAGAAGTTAAAACCCAATATCAATAATATTAAATAGATACACAATCCTGAAACATATGAATATAATCATATACTAACTTGTAAATGAAACAAGGTCAACCTGCAAGTTAGACATTTATCAAAATAGATTTATTAACAATTGAAATTATGAAGAAGTTCATTCATCCCAACATAACAATAAATCATTTATATTTCAGATAAGCATAATCATTTGAAGTCCATCAAACATATTTCACATATAATAGCAAGATATATATATATATATATATATGAAAGTAAAGATAACAAAAGAGAATAATCAGTAACACAGTATAGAAGTTTTAAAGACTTAGCTAGGGTCTTTAATATCCTGCAACACTCAATAATCCTCAGAAGAAGTTCAAAGAACACCAATGTAACAGAATAAAGTATAATATTGTATAATATAAATTCTCCCAAATGTCTCAGAAATCGAACCCTTTATCAATGTTTGGAACTTGTTTATATAGAAAACAAACCCACTTCTAATCAACTGACCACCCTATTTCTATGATACTACGTGGATTCCTATCCGAATATAGAGCAAAAGAAATGCCATGATTCTAGGTGTGCCATTGAGTGACAACTAGGATGGAATAATGTGAAAGATAATAACTAACTCACTAGATAAAATCCAGTATCTTTATTCCCTTGCATGAGGCATCATTATATCCGACAATCCATCAACTGACAATGCTCAAAATTAGAAATGTGGAACCAACAAAAATAGCGAATAGTTGCATGTTTAGGGCATCTTCCAACGAGTAAGCTCCGGCTAATCGAATCCCAAAATTGTAGCATAGCATCAACCCTCAGCTCGTATACTCCATGACACCTAGAATTTTCAAACAAAATCAGTTAGCAAAGTGAAAATAACAATATATATAAAAAAATGAATAAATAGGATGCCTGCAGAATTTTAATTCTGCGGGTATCCTTATAAAATAAAACGAAAACACTTTGCACCAAAAATGAGATATGAAAAATATAGGACATCACTAGCCTGTAGAAGCTGATTTTTAAATCTTCTGTATGCCTGACAAAGTTTTAAATCATAAAACAAAATTGAACTTCATACATCAAACAGAAATATCAAGTTTTAAGGAATGATTCAACATAAAATTGAATCGGCACATTTCATCTTGCTTCATCTAATTTAGCCTTAAATCTAACAGCTCTCATATTGGCAATCTTGTTTTGTTTGATAAATTTCTGATTTTTGGACAAAAGGTTTTTATCCTGAGCTTTATATCTGAGCTTCTTTACCCTCAAGAGATTCCATTTATCAACCCAGGAAGTCAAATCAACTTTCAAGCTCACAATTTCTTCCATAGCGATTGCCCTAATAACCTGATCCTCCTTCAAATCATTTTCCAAGGATGATATGATCTAAGCATAGGGAATTTGATCAAGTTGTTCTACTGCTCCTACATTTGGCTCCCCATTACCTCTCACCTCTATACATGGCTTCTAGTCGATTTCTTGATCTACATTAGGCCCAGGATTTAATTGTTGGACATCCCCAGCCCTAGTTTCAGATGCAGATACGTACTTCAGATTAAGAACGGTTGGACCAACTGGAGATTCATTGGGTCGAGACTCTGAAGAATCGCTCAATTCGATGACAGGGGCATCCCCTATACTTAAATCTCTACTCGTAAAGAGCACGGCCGTCATGATACGAGTGGTTCGATGAATTGCCCGATTACTCAACACCCTACTGACTTCATCTTCAGCTGGTTTATGACTAACGTTTGTCTGTGAATATGGAAGGCCATCATTTAGGCAAGTTGGAATAACCATAGGTTACTTCGTTTGAGGCTGAGAGTCTTTAACAGGTGTCTCAAGGTTTACCTCAGACTCAACCTTAAGGCCACCACCACTTGAGGTTTGACCGGGTTCACTTTCTGACTCTATATGCCTTCTTCTGGTTTTGGACCTCTGTCGACGCCACTCCTCATTTTCCCCAAACTTATTACGAGCGAGAAAAGATTCCCAAGAATCCCCCAATTCTCCCAATCGGTAAGAAACAAGTATCTTAATAAGCCCATGATGAAATAAGCTCTGTTCCTTTTCCCCCACATTACTCTAATAAGCACAAGCCATCTTCTGTAAACTACTTAAGAAGTAATATGACATATTTACAGGATGCCCATTAAAAATCATTAATAGCCGAAGATGATAAAAATGAGTTTGAGAGAGTCGACCTTCGTAGGTGACATACTTGATAATGAGTTCAAGGAAAGAACGCCACTTATTCTTCAGTAGCTGGGAAGGGAAACCAGACTTAGATTCTATCTGTCGGTTAGTTGGATTCAAGAAATCCTTCCAATCATCATTCTTCATATGTTTACCCTTATACCATCTTTCTCTTGCCATTTCCAAACCTATATCCTGAGAGAGGAATTCCTGTGTCAACTGCAACACAATATCTCCTACCCGTGCTTTCATACCATCAAACAAAGTTGCGAATGCCCTAGAGACTGCCAAATTAAAACCAGAAAATTTCTGCAGAAACCCTAGCCATCCTACCTTTACCACCAATTTACGACATTTGGGAGCAGTGTCTAAATATTCATCACCCATGAGCTCGAATCTTGAAATAGGAGCCATAATAGCAATTACACAAGCTTCATGGATTTTCAAAACCCGAACTGAGAAACACAGCCGATCTATCATGGGTTCATACAGATTTACCAAAACTCCAAACATCTTCATTTCACCAAGGTACTGTGAACCTTCATGCGCGGTCATGGAACGCAGGGTCATCATGCCTTTGAATTGACAAATTAATGGAAATCGCAGAACACTTACCATGCGATAATGACCTTCAGAAATATCAAGCGGGTAACAGTTATGCATGACACTTGCATGATTGCAAATCAACAGATGGCAGACAATTGGATTATGCAAATATCAAACCCTTACTTTCCACAATAATGCCAATGTTAACTAATATACTTTCACATTAATACAATCGCTAAAATAAAACCATAAGCCTCTAACCTTAACTTCAAAGTGTAATCTAGTGGTTACAACCACATAATTTTTCACTATCGGATATATAAGTAACCCCAAGATTTAATAAGGAAAGATACAATGGTTTTGATTAAAATCGTGATTGATATTGCCATGATGAGGAACAATAAGTAAATGTAGTCAAGACCACAACCAACCTTTTAAGAATTATTTTATCCACTTATGATGGAATTGTAACACTGACTTTACCTCAAGGTATCATTTAAAAATTTCATAATCCCATAAATCTTATCTCATCTTAAGATACAAAGTTCATAAATGAGGACAAGTGTATAACAATGGGGAACTTGTGATATCAATATGAAATAAGCTTTTATCCCCATGATTATTATGATGAGCCTAGATGTTTTGGAAGTGGAAGAGTTCATTAGACCACGCATATAAATTGGAAAACAAATGTCATACAAGGTATCAGCTTAGTAGGTAGTAGGTTAACAGTCAAGACTATTGATGTAATGAATTTACTTGACCTTGAATTTGCATGAATGATCGATATTGTAAAATTAGGAGTTGCTAACTTTCAAGAAAATTCATTCCATATGTAAGCTGATGCTAATCCCCCTATATCAATCAATCTATCAACTTTTATTGGGAGTACCTTCAGAATCAAAGATAAAGGCACTCCTAATATATTTATTGATGAGTGTTGATCAAGGTTGTGATATATAATGTTGTTTAGAAAATTGAAGAAATGACAAATTGAAATTTTATGTTCAAATTGCTCCGGAGGGTGTTGCTTACCAACAAGTACTCATTTTAATTGCATTGGGAGAGGATTTGGTGCCTTTTCCCCAAGGGTCGAAATTGTGTGATTTGGGAGCAATTACCTAGGGGGAATTGGAGCCCCAATTTGCCGGTAAAGACTCCTAGTTTGAAAAAAACATTAAACAAGTTTGAAGAAGTAATTGGGGGGTCATAAAACATCCTTTAACATCATATTTGAGAAATTTTGGGAGCATTTGGGCCAATCTGGAGATCTAGACATCAAAACTAGTTAAGGTTGAAATTGGGAAAAAAATGGAAAAATTGGTCATTTAATAAAATTTAGAAAAAAGGACATTACATTGATGAGATTCCCCTCCATTTTTCCATGTTTAACAACTAATCTGAATCTCTACGTAGAGTGAATGGACCCTCGCACCAAAGATCACGATAGATATAAACATAAAATATGTGTGGTTCTCACTAAGAGTTCAAACTACTCGTTTTAGAAAATGGAAAACAATATATTTATTTATATGTATTTGTAAATTCTACATTCATTGGCTCTCACCACGGAGATTCCAATCCTTTCCTATGTTTGTAAACTATGCCAATAAATAAGATTGAGATACAGTCTCTAAACTTGGATTGTTAGTTATAAAAAAATATTGTGTAACCTTCGCTCCCTGCAACAAACGACTGAAAAAAAAATATCCGAGGACTGAAAAAGATATCCGATAACTTCTTGAACTCCCAACCATGATGCACACTGGTCTAACGCTTTTCCCCCATAAAATGTTTGTTGTATTCTCCACATCATGTAGAGAAGTCCTTCTCCACACAAATTGCAGAAAAAACTGGTACTTATGCTCTTCACTCCACATATCCTGAATCGAAAAGAAGTGCAGGATGAACTAGGGCTTACAACCCTTACTCTGCCTCGCCACAATGTTTTTACTCTACTCCTAAAAAAAACTTCTTCGCATACTGGAAACTAACTGTTGCACGGTAAAAATATCTCCCCGTTTCTGAAGGTTGTGGGAGATAAAGAAGTGTTCGGGAAGAAGGCGGTGAATATTGTAACTTCCAGGTCGACTAGAAGACTCCTCCCTTTTCGGGTTCAGTTTCTCAACTGTCATTATCATTTGTTTTAAGCAAATGAACCCTAACGAAGTACTATATAATGTGTTTCTCCAACTATAGGTTTTTTATTAAATAATATTTTTAATCACTAGAGAATAGGAGTCACGTAGGGGATGTTACATTCACATTGTCCACATCCTTGAATTGGGGCAGATTTGTAGGTTAACAAAGTATTTTTATTGTTTTATATTTTTATATTTTTATTTTGTCTTTGTCGTACATCCTTCAAAGTCAACCTTACCATTTGAACGTCATCTTCAATGGTTATCATAAAAAATGGGTATGATCGACCTTATAATGGTCAACCTTATCATTTAAATGTTTTTCCACAAGTCATATTTAATGATCATCATGTCTTAGGGTTTGATCATACTCCAGCTGGTTCCCCAAAAGCAATGGTTTCCTCCATGTTGTAATAAAACAGATGGTAAGCACACACACATAACCAAGACAAAGTAATTGAGTTGAATGCATTCAAATCTTTGATATTCATCTTGAATTCAATATTTGTACATCATAAATATGGTTGGAGCTGTTACACCCGCTCAAATTTCTCATCGATTAAGGTTAACTAATACATTAATTTAATATAATAATGATGACATAAGTCCTATCAGCCCCTTCAACATCTCCCCCGCCAACAAAACGTTGCTTCATCCCCAAAGCGAACAAATATGAAGTAAACAACCATGAGATGTGATTCTTCAGTAGCGGACTTCAATCGGGTAACAGTCGATGAAGACTCACCCTTTACTGAACTAGTTGGACTCATCTTCAACGGCTTAGACAGAGGTCTTTTGGATTTCTCTTTGCACCATGTCTTTGCCTTCAACTTCTAGAATCACCATCCAAAAGGTGCTTCTACATTTCTGAACTGGTGGGGGGGCTTAATTGATTTAAGTGTTATTTTGTCATCATCTTTATCATTAAGATAAATTTTTTAAAGGTGTAAGATATATTCTACTTGAATATCTTCTTTGTCTACTTAATCTGTTGTGAGGATGCCTAGAAGTTTAAATTGTTTGCTTGGTGGTTGATCGTGGTTGGGAACAACTACTTTTGGTTCAACCGCCTACTATGGACCTGACAGACTCGACTATATAAGTCGACTAGAGACCAACTAAATTACATAAATGGAGGAGATCGTCTGCCTCGAAAGAGACTCATGCTTAACCCCCTCTTGACTTCAAAAATTTATACTACATAGTCACTTAAAAAAGACTCAACTACAAGAGGTCAACACCAAATAACTTTACATGATTAATGAACACTTTTTGCTTTGAGTCACTTTAAAGTAGAGTCACTTGTCTACCCCTACCCGTGACTTAGTCGACTCAATCACTTGAAAAATAACTTTTAAAGATTGACCGATGATATTTTTACATATATTATTTCTCAATTGAAAAGACTTTTTGAAGTAAGCATTGACCAACCAACAAAGTTTAAAGACCCCACCACATCGACCAATCTAAAACATATTTTTATTGCCTTCCCAACTTTGACAACGATAATTTAGGATTGAAAAAATCATATTAAACTTGATGGATCAAAATAGCCTTTTGACCGAATATATTTTCATTATATTGATACTTGAGACAATATACCATTTATTTCATCAAACCTTGGGCGGTCCATTTATTACTGTTGAGAAAATATTTTCATGTGGTCTTGAAAGGATTGCTCATCGACTCCTTATCATGGAGGATTGAGTGAACTATTAGTTGACAGGATTCGGTTTGGTTGAATGGCTCCTAGTCGACGACTGACTGTCTCGACCGACAGCTGAGATGAGGATGACAAACGATAATTCCATGATGGCAGATTATCTCCCCATGTATTCATGGCTGCTCAGGTCAGTTCTTTATGAATGCACAGGTGTTCCAGTAGGCTCTCTATGAATCCACGACTGTTCAAGTCGGTTGCTTGGTTTGACTGCTCTACCTATGGTTGGCGTACTTCATTAAACAAATGGAGCATTCATACTCGACAAATCGACGCAGCGGTAGCCATCTAAAAACTTCTTACTCATGACATTGTTGTAGTCGACAAGCTCTGACTGTTGCTTAAAACCTATAGACAAGTGGCATTGGCATCAATGCTAACACATATGTTTGAATAAGTTTGTCTTCATCTTTCCATCAGTATCTTAACCCTATATTTTTTCTAGTCGACGAGAATAGTCGATAGACAAACTCAATTCATTGTATGCAGCCAACGAAGGTTCTGATTCCTTATGATGAACATAATTGATCTATCTTTGAAAACATATCCATTCAGAAAGAAACGCATAACCTTTCAACAACGTCAATAATTTTTAGGCATTTCTCTTTTATTCCCATTGAACAATATTTAATCATCCATGAGCACAGAAGCAAACTTTAAACTTTTCCTTACATGTTTCCCTTAGATCCTCACAATCCCCTTTAGGTTCGAGCAACCCTCACTCGATGTTGTTGGCACCCAGACTGAGAGAGGACGACAACGACACCATTGTTATAATAAAACAGATAGTAAGCACACACGCATAACCAAGAAAAAGTAATTGAGTTGAATGCATTCAACTGCCTGATATTCATCTTGAATTCAATATTTGTACACCATAGATATGGTTGGAGCGGTTACATCTGCTCCAACTTCTCATGGATTAATTATTAACTAATACATTAATTTAATATGATAATGATGACATAAGGCCTATCAACCCCTTCAACACTCCACATTGTCAAATCCAAGGGTACATCAAGCCACAAGGGCTTCATCAAGGACCAAGGACCCTTAGTCAAGGGTATGCACATGACCTCAAGATCAAGGCAAGTGTGCCATAGGGCATCATCATGACCATATCAACCCACACATGACCACATCATTTTCACCACTCCTACAAGGGTACAAGGACCATTAAACTACCAAGTGTGGGTCCAAGGACTTCTTCAAAAGGAATCTTCATCAAGAAAGAGACTTCATGGTCTTCTTCAACCACCTCAACCACACGAGAGGACCTCCAAGGATCAAGATCCATCATGCTACCTCCTATGGGGTTTCCAAGCCTTCTCCTAGGGTAACATGACCCCATCAAAGCATAAATGACCACATAATGGGTCATTAATGCTCCTTCAACCCATCAAGGGGTTCTCCATCATCCAAAAGGGCTTCAACACCATAACCAAGGAATTCATCATCATCAGCAGGGTCTTCGCATCATCAATCAGGTGGTGGCTCCAATATCCAATCTTGCGGGTTCAAGGACTTTGTAGGACTCCACAACGTGCTCCAAAGCACAACTCATCTCTGTATGGGATTCACACTATAGGAGGGACTTTGTGGCAGCAATGACTACCTGTGGGTCCACTGCAAGTCCCATGTTAGCATCAATGACAATTCAATCAACAATCTCCCCCTTCATCATTGATGACAACAACTCATGCTCCCCCTACGAGCATGCTTCCCCTTTTTGTCTTCATCTCTCCTACTTTAGTATCAATGGCAAAGGGTGTCTACATATCTGTATCTAAAATCACTGATCACTTCTCCCCATGTCAACATGCATGATCCTAGGACCTATCTATATGCTTGGAGTGTCTATCCTTTTCCCTTTGAGTTCATCCTCCAGCCTTATGAACTCAAGGTGTGTTAAGGTATTTGGGAGACCTCAAGCTTGGCTTGCCATATGACATCCATTCTCCCTGCACCGATCAACCTCTCATATTTGTAACTGCTCAATCTTCTTCATCCATACTTGCTTCTTGGAATTTGTCCTTTCACCATCTGTTCATTCATATTTATTGGATTTCCTTATTGAGCTGTATAAGAAGCTTCTCATAGATTGTTTCCATGTACTCCAATAGTCTTTAGCTTTGTTCCTAAGTCCACTTCAACTATAACACCTCATAGTACAAAAATATGCAGCAACGTGACCAACATGGTTCCATTTCCAACACCTAACTGATTTGTTGGATCTTCCAACACTTCTTTGATCAACTTCATTCCTCCATACCTGAGAGTGTCCTTGACTGTGGGCCTTTGTCTTCTGATCTTCAAATCTTTCTGCATTGGTCTTCTTGTAAGATTCAATGGTTCTTGTTGCAAGATTCATTGACTTATTTGACTTGCACGTTCTTGGGATTTGTGACCAAACCCACTGCAGGTGTAGCATCTCAATGTGTAACAAGTGGCAACAATATGTCCAGCTTCGTTACATGTCCAACATCTAACTTTGTCATTGAGACTTCCAACACTTCTTCTTTCCTAGAGTCTACATTCCATAGCCTTATGACCAAAGTTAGAACAAGAAAAACAATAACCGTTAAATCCATTTGCATACCTGGGACTTTGGTTCCATCTTGGAGTTGTTTCTTTTCTAAGCTTGTTGAGAGGAATAGTCATAACTCCTTGATGTATACTTGAATTTCCATAGTTTTTGTTGTCATTTGTAGGTGCATGGGGAGCAGCTTTGGACGATGATGGACCTGCTTCTGGAGTCTTGGGAGACCAAGTGTCATCTTCATATTTTTCTCCTACCTTCTTCTAACCAAGGACAGACTTGTCAAATGGAGATATTTCGAAATCCAAGATCTTATCTAGGACAACTGAACTGTCCCTGAACTTGACTAATGCATCATTCTTTTCACCTATCTTCTTGATACCAACTACTTTCATTTCCATACTTTAATGGATTGTCTGCTCCTTTTCTTTCAACTGGTTCTTCAAGATTTCTTCTATCCTCTTGGATTCCTCCATTTGAGTCTTCAAATCATGATTGGCATTTCTAGTTTCTTTAAGCTCTTTTGAATCTTCACTAGGCTCTTCTTGTTCTTCCTTTTGACTGATCAATTCAGTCTTTAGTCATTCAACTTCAACATCCTTGTATTCCAACTGATCCTGCAACTTTTTATCCTTGTGTTTGAGCTTCACAAGAAATACTCTCATTGTCATGGTCTTCTGCTGATATTCATTCAGAGAATCGAAAATTTTCTTTTTGAACCTTGTGAATTCACAATGGTTCATATTTACTGTGTTCAAGACCCAATTTTCTCTGAGATCAATATTTATCAAAGTGAGATGTATCTCCTGTTTAGATTTTGACAGATCTTCATCATCTTCTGCAAGAACCTTTCCAATTTCATCACACATGCTATCATTACAACCAAAAGAATCCATACCTTTACGAGAGTCCACTTCTTACTTTTATTATTCTTGATTTACCTCTTCCGAGGGCTTGAATTCTGATTCCTGATCCGTCTTTTAAGTGTCTGGTATTCCCTTCTGATACTTGCTTTCCAACTTGAAGCATAGGTCTTTAGTTGAAATGTACTCCCCTACACTTTCTTTCATTGATTTGGGAATTCCATCCTTGAGGAATTTCAAGGTTGTAGCATTGTCCTTCTTTGCTTCTTTCTGTGCAATTTCCTTTCCCTTCTTATTTAATGGAGTGGGTGGATTGATCACAATATCCCAAACACCAAACTTCTTTAGATATGCCTTCATCTTGCTCCTCCAATCGAAATAATTTGTAACATCAAGTACAGGCACATCATTGCTTGATGACTCTACTTTTGCTTCCATTGTGTATCCATGGATACCCATCAAGGTTGCAAGGCTTGTGACGAATTTTGACTCTGATACCAATGGTTGAACACAATTGCCACACTTAGAGGGAGAGTGAATCAGTGTGTGAGCAACTTAAACATTTTTCACCTTCTTTTAATCAATCAGAGTATATCAAGCATTATGTTTCCAATCGCACTATCATATTCATTAGTTAAATCATAAGCACAACAACCACATCAAATAGAGACACAACAATATAGGTAATGTAAGCTTTATTGCGCCGATAGGTGCTCTACTGCCCAGTATGGGGGAGATCTTGTAACGTTACGTAACATTATTTTTATTAATAAAAAATAAATTTTCTAATTATAGACCAAAATAAATGTCGACCACAAAAACAATCTAATATGGGGGAGATGTTGTAATCTTCCTACCTAACAAAACAATAAAAAAGTAAAAAATTAATTATCTGTAAAAAAAATATGTGGGTCAGTAAAAAAACACTATATGGGGGAGATGTTGTAATGTTCCTACCTAACAAAATTATTGTACATGGTTTAAAAGGGCCTTGCACATGGTTTTTAAACCATGTGCAAGGCCTTCTAAACAATCCATGGTTTTATTGTACATGGTTTAGGAGGGCCTTGCACATGGTTTTTAAACCATGTGCAAGGCCTCCTAAATAACCCATGGTTTTTTTGTACATGGTTTAGGAGGGCCTTGTAAATGGTTTTAAGACCATGTGCAAGGCCTCTTAAACAACCCATGGTTGTAGGAGGGCCTTGCATATGGTTTTAAAACCATGTATGGGGAAATGCTGTAATGTTCGTTCCTAACAAAATAAAAAATAATAAAAAATATTATATGTTAGTCATAAATAATATTAAATATTAATAATAAAAATATTATTTGTGGACCTTAAATAAAAAAATTTGTCTTTTGGTTTGAATCAAATCAATGGATACCTAAGAAGAGGTTTGCACCTAGAGACATTTGATCCATCTCGGTGCTTGATAGAGCCTAGGATTTGGATCTACACTGGTTTATGTACAATGGAAGACTTCAATCTTTGTGATTACAATTAACACCAACTAATAAGAAGAGCACCAACTCTTGTAACATGACCCAACCTGTTTTTCTTAGCTCTAACTAAGAAAGTGTTGAGGAGTCCAATCCTCAAGTGAAACACTCAGCTTGCAAGCTTGATGCTAATCTCTTATTGTCATCAATCTGCTGCAATCATATACCTCTGTTGCTCAATCAACCTATTCTTGTCAATCTTCTCATCGACACTATTGGTCAATCTCTGCTCCTCACTCTTTGCTTGTCAATTTGTTCATCAATAATGTTGGTCAACCTCTACTCATCACTCTTGTAAATCTACTCATCAACGATGTTGGTCAATCTCAGCTCATCACTCTCAACCATTCCTAGTCAATCATATCACTTGGTCATGTCTCATAATATTGTTCACAATCATGTCATTGTTTTGTCATGTCACTATATGAGAATTGTCATATTAGGGTGTCAACAAGCATACATCATTATCATTGTAGAGTATGCATCAAGTATGCATCATAGGGTTTGCATCATCATAAGGTGTATGCATCATAGTGTGTAGGAATGCATCATTATCACATCATCATAGTGTGCATCATCATATCATGGCATACTTCATTATCATAGAGTGTACATCATAGTTTGTAGCGTAGCAAGCATCATCGTCATCATACAATACATCATCAAGGAGTATGCATCATATCAACATCATGGTGTAAGAAGTGATCTTACCTTTATCTGTGTATATCAAACCTCTGCATATGTCTGTTGTAGAATACAAAACCAAGCTGAGTAAATGATGAGGATGAACTTTAAACTGTGTCCACTCTAGGGCAGTCAAGACTCATCATTCTTCAGGCATGTCACTCAACTTTGGATTATCAATGCTTAAGCAGGTTGTGCATTTCAAGAATGAAGAAACCTTAAGCAATGTCACACACACGGACTTAAACTCCAAACTCATATTGTGTAAGTGGTTAGGCCTCAACCTCTACTAAGTCCGAACTGGGCATGCATCACTTCGGTACTATCCTCAAATTTGGATAGTGTATATTGTAGACTTGAACTCCAGACAAGGTTATAACTCATACTTTTGGATATGGCTGAGAAGATCAAGCCAAGTCCAAAATAGGAATCAAAACTCGATCAACCTCTGTTTTGTATGTGTAAGTCAAAACTAGACTATGAATCAACCTCATTATGCACAGTGCATCAATTTAGACTGTGGAATTTGTAGAAATATTGAACTGTGGACTTAGTAAGAAGATTCATTGTGGATAAGCCTCCAATGGTGTCACCACCAGGACTATGTATGAATCTGAGAAGGAACCTTGAAACAAGTAAAAAAAAAAATTTGGAAGAATTCAAGACTGTGTAAATTTCGGGTCTGTGTATACACTTAGGCCTTGCACTGTTGATAGCCTTGGAAGAAAATCGGACTGTGTATTGTGCTAGAGAAGTATAAAGGAGTAAAGATCATAAAAAAAAGAAAATTAAACCCAAAAGAATTCCCCTCTCTCTGTAAACCTTGGATTCGAGCTAGCGGTCTCATTCCATCTTAGTCCACCTCAGTCCACCGAGTTACTTCTCTTCATCTTCGTTGACATCTAGTGTGAGTGGAATTGACTTATATTTATACTCCTTCACATTGTCCAATTCCTTGAATTAGGGAAGATTTGTAGGTTAACAAAGTATTTTTATTGTTTTTTAATTTATGTTTTTATTTTGTCTTTGTCATACATCCTTCAAAGTCAACCTTACAATTTACATGTCATATTCAATGGTCATCATAAAACAAGGGCATGTTCCACCTTATTATGGTCAACCTTATCATTTAAATGTTTGTACACAAGTCATCTTTAATCATCATCATGTCTTAGGGTTTGACCGTACTCCAACAAGGTCCCCAAAAGCAACGGTTTCCTCCACATCGTCAAATCCAAGGGTACATCAAGACACAAGGGCTTCATCAAGGACCAAGGACCCTTAGTTAAGGGTATGCACATGACCTCAAGATCAAGGCAAGTGTGCCACATGGCATTTTGTGCCAAAGGATTTTGTAGGTGTCATATCCCTTTCATGTGTACTTATTCAACTTCCTATTCTTATCATTTGTGTTTCAATTTGACTAGTTTTGTTTTTCTTGGTTATATTTTCCCTATTCTTTGTTCTTAGACTTAGGTTTAACTTTACCCTCATTTTTTGTAGTTTATGTCCAAACACATACTCTTTCTCACCTTTTTACTAAAATTCTCAATCTTGACAACATAATGGTATGCAACTCCTAGTGAATAACACCCATAAACTCCATTTCTATTTAGATGTGGTTGTTTAGATCATTATAGTGTTTTATAATCAAGTGTTGTTGAGAGTCCCTAAAACCCAATTTTTTACATAGGGTATTGGAAAATTTCCCCAAGTGGATTCTATCACATACATTTAAGAATAATCTTATAATGGTACACACATTAAGTATTCCACCTATATTATTGGAAGGGAATTTAGGATTCTGAAGGTAATCTTCTCACTATTGGAAAAGTTGTCAATAGATAAGTAACCCTCTAGAATATTTATCCACCTATCCAAAATTTATGAATCTATCTTTCCTTCAAATTAAAGGATATAAAAAATAATTTGTACCTTGAAGGGTGGTGTTCCTCTAAAATCACATTTTATTGAAGGTGCCTCCATCACTATTAGTTTTAGCTAAAGGATCTCAATGAAATTGTCAACCATCTCATTCCTTTGTTGTGGAATGGTTTGCTAGAACAACACCTTGATACATTCTCTTGCTCCTTCGTCTATTTTTACTTCATCCACCATGCAATGTTATTTGTTTTAGTAAGGATGATATTCATCAGGATCAATTAGCTTGAGGCCCAACTTCCTATGAGCCCTAGAGGGATAAGTGCGGGGATATGATTGACTTTGTAGACCTGCAGGGTACCTGGAGTCTCCTGGAGCCACATCACTCTAGACTCCCTGGTTCATATGGCACTGGAGCCTTAAAGACATGCATAAAAAAACAATAGAGATTATATTTATCTGATACCATTGATCTAGATTATAGTATGAATGAAATGAAAGAGCATAATACTGTAGAGAGAATACACAATAAAATATTGAAAAGGGGTATTATTGGGAAAACTAAATTCTCTAAATGGACCAATTATGAATGAATGCAATGTACATAGAAATACACAGTGGCTAGAACTTTGGTAGCGTATACCTAAAAATAGATGTGACAACGTTACTCATTCACAAAAATCCCATCACAAGGGGAAGTGATTGCATTTATAATGATACTGAAAAATCCCTAAGAAGAAAAACCCATAAAAGGTAAGAACACTAATGCTAGCATGAAGTTAGGGATGATAAGGAAAGTTAAGTTGGATGAAATGATCAATCTGCAAAAAAATTAACCTTGTTGGGATCATAAATTTTCACTCATTGCTCCATTTTGAGTCTCCTTTAACTTGCTGGACATAATGTTAGAAAAATAAGTTAATAATTGGATAAGGTGTAACAAACTTGGAAAATACATGGGAAGTGCCTAATAATTGCACAAGACATGAAACTAAAAAATGTATCAAAAAATCATGATTAAGAAAATGTTAATATCGAGACCTATTCCTGAGATAAACCTACATGGCCATCTATTTCATATTCTCAATACTGAGATATAATGTGCCTTAATATACTGCATAATTTTCTCATATACTTTCCAATTGGAAATTCTTGGATCCTAAATGAATCGAGTAACTAAGCCAATGACATAATAAATATTTGGGCAATTACAAGTTAAGCATAATATAAAACTCTCAATTTTTTTAGTATATGGTGGTATCATCTATTTTATCTTCACACATGACAATGAACTTAATTCCTAATGAAAAAGGTGTATAAGTTGGTCTGTAGTTCTCCATATTGAACCTTTTAACTATGTCCAAAGCATACTAGGGTTGGGACAAAATAATTCGATATCCCATTTGTTGAATTTACATGCTAAGAAAGTAATATAAAATACCCACGTATGCCATGTCAAAATTCAAATGGAAAGAAAGTTTAACTAAGTCCATCCTTAGTTATTTTTCATGAAAAAATTTAATATAATACAAGAAATAAGTTGTGGAAACGAAGGTAAAAACCTAGAGTGTGTTTGCAAGCGCTGATAGGAGTGAGAATCCAAATCTAGGAGTCAAAGGCTCTGGTACATGATGGAATCAACAAGTGGGATCCATCTACCCCCTACACTGGTTGAAGTGGCCTTCATAACCCTACTCTCCTCCCTAAATGCATCGGGATCAAATACTGAAGCAAATTGTTTTGTTAAATTGGCATACATCCTTGAAGTTATTCTCTCGACTATGTCAACAAGACATAAATTTTTAGTGTGATCTAAAAATGAGGCTTAATTGGTCAACTCATGGGTATATGGACATCCCTAAATTATATGGATATGTGGTTGCAAAAAAATTGGAAAACGTTGATCAAGAGAAGAATGACACATTACTTCTACGGTAGAGGATTTTATTCCTTTCTTTTTTGGCTTTAAAGAAGACAAAGACTTGATATTCGGGAGCATGCCATAATTCTTTAGTAATAAAGGAATGTATCTAAATAGTTGGACACCATAATTTGATCCTAAATTATATGACATCCCTTCAGCAATTAGTGTGGGTAAGGCTTCTGCATCTGCCTCTCCACTGTTGGGGAGACGACTCTTTGAAGGATATTGGAAATAAACTTGGAAAATATATACATAAATCTAAACCTAAGCAGGGTGTGTTCCAATGTTCCAGAATGTGCGTAAAAGTGGACCTTGAAAAGGGGTTACCTGAGGTTATTCATCTCATACTAGTTAACTGTAGTCATTATTAGCAATTGGACTAGAAACAAATGCTTTTCAAATGTAAATGGTGTCATGAATATGGTCATTTTGCTAAAGATTATAAGAAAATGGGGAATTGCACTGGTTTACCCTAAAACCTTGAAGAATGATGGAAACAAGTAATGTAAAAGGCTGGTGCAACTCCCAATTCTCTCCCTACTGATATCCAATCCTCCTCAATATTACTTGACAACATCATTGCAAATTAGACCTCTACAAATTGATTTTCCACACTTTAGCAAGAATATTAGCCAGTTCCTTTCATAGAAATTGTGGACCCAACTGTTAAGGAATTGGGATATCCCTTTCCTCCTCGTACACTAGGTATCTTGATGGAAATTGATGCTCATGTGGAAGACATTAGAGC
Organism: Pseudotsuga menziesii; assembly: GCA_001517045.1. NCBI lineage: Eukaryota > Viridiplantae > Streptophyta > Pinopsida > Pinales > Pinaceae > Pseudotsuga > Pseudotsuga menziesii. The sequence continues at coordinate 138,985 of LPNX011134904.1, forward strand.
TAAAAAGGAAGAGGAAGTGATAAATAAAGTGATGCAAGCGAAAGTAAGGAAAGATAAACAGGTGCTAGTACCAGAGTCCATACAAGGAAATAATCTTTACAAGGATCAATCGAGGGGGAGAAAGAAACTATGGAGAGAGAGAAAATATTGTAGGAAGGTTGGAAGAAAACCACCTAAAGAAGTGAGGGAATAAATAACTAATAAGGAGAATATGCTTGGCCTTCAATCAACTTTAGAAAAAAATATGATCCCGAGGAAAAAGAATATATTGCAAAAAGGAGTAGAGATCATGCTTACACCAAGTAAGGGAGGAACCAAAACCCCAATTGGTAAATAATGAAGCTAGTCTCCTAGAATAGCAGAGGAATGGGGACTAGGTCAAAAGAGGAAGCCATGCAGTAGATAATTAAAATGGAAAAACCTATAATATTTCTTCTCCAGGAGACTAAGATGCAAGATAGGGATATGCAAAAGCTAAGGGAAAAATAATGGAAAGGAAGCTAGGTAATAGCATCAAGCTCTTGAGGGGCATTGGGTGGGATCAACATGCTATGGGATAGTTCTCAATTGGAACTAGCTGAGGAAAAGTAAACTCAACATTGGACATTCACATAATTGGTAAGCAAAATAATTGGCTCTCATTTCAAATATTCCAATATTATGTCCCAATGCATTATAGAGAAAATCAAGAATGTTGGAAAACTCTTGAGCATGGAAAATTTTAGGTGCTAATCTTAGCCCATGGGATAAATTTAGGGGTTTTACATTTTTATTGGGTTAATTTTTTCAATAAGCACGTGTTAGCTATGATTATCCCTCATTTTATTTATTTATTTTTAATAAATAGGAGGTGAGTCCCATCGAATTTAGAAAGAGGAGCAAAGATAAAACATTTCCGTAGCTCCCATTCACCCCTGATTTCTAGAAATGGAAGTTATTATGGGCTCTTTCTCCCTTTATATATCATGTAAATCAAATTCGTAGTTACATTCGTCCATATTTTATGCGTTGAATCTTGTTTTACTAGTTGCTTAATATCCACATGATAAGGGTAGTTGATATTTACTAGCAAGTCTTATTATGACCCATTTGCATTTAGGAGAGTTCGGAATCCCATCACCTCATATCCAAATTTTCCCCAAGAAACATGGGGATTGTGAAGCATGTGATCGGAGATGTGGCAACAATGTTTCTATGAGTGTTTGGGGCATCATGATTGCGCGTTGGGACTTCATTCATAGCCAAATATTTGGACATGCAGGGGTACATGACACTACTTATAAACACTACCATTTTTTTCTACTTGTATTTGTGTTCTCCTTTTTGGGAAAAGCCATGGGCGGAGTAACCTAGAATCCCATTTTCTTTGTTGGTTCTTTTGCTTTGGGTTTTATCAGGTATTTTGGAATGTTGTTTGTTTTGTTTATTGAAATCTTTGGTTCTCAAAGGATTTTTTTAGGGTTGACATTGTATTTTTTGGTTATTACTATATACCTCATTACTCTTCTACTAGCTCTGTCATAGTTTTGTAGCTTTATTTTCATGGAGTTAAATACTTGAACCAATTTCTTGACATCACCACATTCTGAGTGACCTACATTTCTTTTTAATTTTTGCATGGAAACATATCATGCATAGTTGGGTTGGATTTTAATTAGGTAATTTGGAAGCGTGTGGTTGATATTTGGTTGAATAAACATTAGTTGACCAACTTGGAACACACATTTGCATCCCATATATAGTGGCAATTATTTTTTATAATAGTTCCGAGTGCATTGAAATAAACAATACACATTTATAGTTCTTAACCCTATAATTTTGTAAGTGTGTGCATAAATGAGGTGGTGTTGGGTCCTTGTAATAACATGGAGAGATAAATTAGGATCAAGGGGTTGGGGGTCCCTTGTATTAGTATTGATTATATTTTTCGTTGTGATAAAAAATTTCATTTTTTTTTCCAAGAGTATTCCTAAAGTATGGTGAATTTCTATGTACCATGATAGTTGGACTGAGATACCAAACTACCACCAAAAGAGGACTATTATGTTATTATTTATTGAGATTTGTCTCCTATTTTGTATTCTTTGTATATGTTTTCCTATTACTATATATGGTTTTATACTTTATCAACAAAAGTACCAAGACTTCACAATATTTTATAATTTAGTAAAATATTTGCTAAGACTTTACAAGGTTTTATAATTTAGTGAATATTATCCAAGATTTTACAAGGTTGTATAATTTAGTGAAATATTTGCGAAGATTTTACGAGATTATATAATTCAATGAAATATTCAAAAAAATATTATATATACATAATATAAAATTGATAAAATAGAATTCACATTTTCCTATATATCAGGGGATTCACCCATTTATTATACATAGAAATTTAGGGGGGGTCTTAAAATTTTCCCTCCTCTTGAGAATGAAAGAGAAGTAGTAGGCTATACAAATTATCTTTTTTCAAGGGATATGAATATTGTGTTGTCACAAAAAGAGAAGAGAGGAGGAATCCTAGTAAGGTATAGTTTCGAGGAAAATTTATAATACTTGATCTCTGATAATGGGATTTAGTGGTTATAAAACCTAAACATTGTGAACACACAGTGATCACTGAGAGGGGGGGTGAATCAGTGATTTGAATACATAGAAACATGTTGTTGTCAACTTAAAAACATCAACCACATAACCTTGACTAACTTCTTATAATTACTTCTTTAAAAAAATTAACAATAATGTTTCAGCTGAACAACAATAAATATTCATTCAACACATGCACATAAGATCATTAGACTTACCATGAAGTGTCTAAGTTATATATATATATTCACAAGTATTATATGGAGGTGCTTCGACACATCAAGAGGCTACAATTCTTGTTTTATCAGCTTTAGCTTAAAGGGTGCTACAACACCCTAGTCAAGATAACTTACCAAAGGACAAATGTGTCCTTCCCTTGCTCCACCCAACCACTCTAAAAAACATAAAGATACAAACATTGGTTATCTCATGGTTAAAAAGACTTCCTCAGACAGTCCTTGGATTTTAATACAATGGCATCAACACTTGTGTTGATCATGCCATGGGTTTACTTGATCTCACCTAGGAAAACTTCATATACTCCACACTTTTTACCAGGACTACATCAACTTCTTACTGTGGTAGATCATGGATTATGACAGCTAAAAGGTTAGGACAGTAGTAGCTAAAATATTGGATTGTAGCAGCTCAAAAACTTGCACTCTACCAATTGTAAAAACTTACACTATGCCTACTCTAAAACTCAGACAATGTTAGCTCCAAAACTTGTTTATGCCTGCTCTAAAACTCAAACAGTGGAAAATCCAAAATTTGTTTGTGCCTTCTCTAAAACTTAGGTAGTGGCAACTCCAAAAATCATATGTTCCTTCTCTAAAAATCGGTCTATGGTAGCTCCTTACTATCAACTTTGGACTCCTCCTAAGACACCTTATAACCCCTCCTCCTCTAACCCTATAGCTCGCACCTTTTTAGATGGTATTTCTTCCACGTCACTCTCCAAATAGGCATAAAACACCTCTATTTATACATGTTGATATGCCTATGTAGGGACAACATGTCATTGCTTATTAGTCTAACATGACATTTGTAAGTTATGCCATAAAGGGTGACGACATGTCACTCTAAATGGAAAATTATCACAATATTAGGTCTGACCTAACCTTCTTCATTAAGTCAATGTACAATTTAATACGATGATTCATCGTTTATAAGAAATATTTAAGTGTTAATCAAATATTCTTATGGGCTACAAAACCCCACTCTCACAGACATAAGGGTACTTTGACTAAATTGGACATATTTTACAAATGGGATACAAATACCGTACATAACCATTTAAGGGTCAAAGGGGGGACCTCAAAACCACAACTCAACAAAAATTCAAAGTCTTCTAGTTGAATTCTCAAATAAATACTTCGACCAACTGTTTCTAACCCTGGCTTCTTTAATCCCTTTATAGAGGCTTAAATATACTTCTTCAAACTATCTTCATGGCACAAAGAGCCATTCCATATGACCATCAAATATGATCATCACCTTAAGCTGAGGTGACACTTGAGGCTAGTTGACATTAATGCCAACACCAATGCCAACAATCTCCCCCTTTGGAATTGATGGCAGCTCTTAAGTAAAACAATCTCTTTCTTACAAGAAGCTCCCCATATCATGTTAATTAGATTTGATATTTAGAGCCTTTGCTTTTTTGAATTTATCTAATTCTCCCCCTTTGATATCAATGACAAGGTTGTTGTTGATTGATGAGGAAAATATGAATCTTGTGAAATTTAAAGAATATATCGATGCTTAACCTGTCATGGTATGTTGCTACTTTCCTTATATATCATGAAGTGTATCATGCAATTATGATTACTTGACTATCTGTTGATCTGTCCCTATGGGTGTGCCTTCTTGTTCTTGTAGATTCTCATGTACTCATTCATAGTTGACTAACTGCAGACTAGTTCCTTCTACGCCTGAGAGACATCCTTCTTCTACAACCAACCTTGTTGTTTCCTTCTACAGCTTCCTTGGGTGACCAGCTCTTATGGCACCCATTTTCAACAATGTGAAAAAGATGTTCAATATTGAAGGTAGATAACTCCCAACTTCTACCTAATATATCGATGGCATCTTTGGGCATAGGTTTATTAAAGATGTCATCTACTTGTTCCTTTGTATTTACGTATTCTAATTTCACCTACAATTCATTAACTTGTTCTCGAAGAAAATGATACTTGATGGGTATATGCCTGGTCTTTGAGTGCATAGCTCTAGATTATTAGATATGTTGATGGCACTCGTGTTGTCACAAAATATTGGTATATGATAGATGTATTTTACTTGAACTTATTTAAATGACTACTTCATCCAAAAAAACCTGAGTGCAACACAGTTGTTGCTATATATTCTGCCTCAACAGTAGACAAATAAATGGATGATTTCTTTCTACTTTACCATGCTACCTGGCATTCTCCTAAGAAGAATGCATTCCCACTAGTACTATTTTGGTTATATAAACTTCCGTCCCAATATGCATCAGTGTAAGCTATAAGGTCAAACTTCTGATTTTTTGGTTACCAAAGTCCAAGCTTAGATGTACCTTTTAGATATCTGAATATTCTCTTAACAGCTAATACATGTGTTGTTTTTGGGGAATACTATAATCTAGCTACCATACCAATAGCTTGCATAATGTGAGGTCTTAAAGTAGTTAAATAGAACATGATTCCAATCATAGATCAATAGAGTGTGACATCAACTAATGGTGCATCATCATCTTTACTGAGACTACAACTAGTTTTCATAGGAGTACTCACAAGGGAGCACTCATCCATCCTAAACATTTTCAACATTTCTTTTAGGTACTTGGACTAAGATATAAAGAACCCCTTAGATGTTTGAGAGATTTGATGTCCAAGTAAGAAATACATCTTCTCAATCATTAACATCTCAAATATTTCCCATGCCATGACACCAACAAAATCATGACTCATTTTATCATTATTGCATCCAAAGATAATGTCATCAACATAAACCACAGTAATTAGAAGTTCATCCTTCTCTATTCTAAAATAATTTTTATTATTTGCATTACCTATTTTGAAACCTTGTTGAATTAGATATTTGTCTAACCAAGCATACCAGGCTCTCAGATCTTGTTTAAGCCCATAAATATCCTTCTTCAACTTCCAAACACGGTCTTCTTTTCTAGGATGCCTGAAACCCTCTAGTTGTTCAGACTAGGCTTCTTCATTGAGTTCACCATTTAAAAAGGAATATTTTGTGTCCATCAGATATACCTTGGAATTTTTAAAACAAGAGTATGAAAGAAACATTCTAATAGCTTCCATTCGAGCAACTGGGGAAAAATTTTCCTCAAATTTGACTCCTTCAACCTGAGAATAACCCTTTCACACCATTCTGGATTTATTTATGACTATATTTCCTTCTTCATTCATCTTTTTTTTTAACACCCACTTAGTCCCAAACACATTTTTGTCTTTTGGTCTAGGAACCAGCTCATGTTCCACGTTTCTTAATTTGAACGAGTTCATAACTCATTTCCTTTACGCATGATTCATCTATATATGCTTTGGTAAAGTTTTTGGGCTTAATGGTTGATAATAGAGAAATATCTCTCCATTTTGGTATTTTTCTAAGTTGGATACCATCTTCAATACCTCCTATGATGAAGTCTTCGGGCTGAACCCTCTTAATTGACTTAGTTGAAGGTCTCTCGGATGTTAATATGCTGCCTCTTGTTGTGCATGCAGGTTCTAATTCATCTTGATCTTCAATCTAACTATCAGCTTCATTCTTCACTGGTTCTTCCTCCTGATCATTTATATCGTTTGCTTCTATGTCACTTAGTTCTTCAGTGCATTTTGGTTGTTCCTCGTCTACCTTAACATATATGCTTTCAAGAAAATTCCTCAACTTCTTGTTGTAACATTTGTATGCCTCCTTGCTTATAGAATATCCAAGAAATATTCTTTCATTGGATCTAGAGTTAAATTTTCTAAGGTTGTCATCATTGATCTTGATGTAACACTTACTCCCAAATACCTTAAAATATCCAAGTGAAGCAGGTCTTCCCTTCCACAATTCATAAGGTGTTTTATCATTGCTAACCCTCATTTGGGATTAATTCATAATGTATACTGCTACATCTATCGGTTCCGTCCAAAATTTCTTTATAATGTTGGCCTCAAGGAGTATAGTTCTAGCTACTTCTAGGACAGTCCTATTCTTCCTTTCTGATACTCCATTTTCTTATGGATTTTTTGTGCACAGAATTGTCTTTGAATTCCATGACTTTTACAGAATTGATTGAACTCATTGGATGTGAATTCTCCTCCATTATCAGATCTTAAACATTTGATCTTGTGGCCACTTTCATTCTCCACCAAAGCTTTCAAGATTTTGAATTTGTCAAACGTGTCTGATTTTTCCTTGAGGAAAGTTACACATACCATTCTTGTGAAATCATCTATGAACAACATGAAATACCTTTCTCCTTGCAATGATTGAGTTAGGGAAGGTCCACATAGATCTATATGAATCAATTCCAAAGGTTTTGAGGTTGAGTGTTGTTCCTTCCTTTTGAAATTTTCCCTAGTTTGCTTTCCATGTTGACAGGAGTCACAAATATTTTGTGTTGCCTTGGATAACTTGGGTAAACTTATAGCTACCTTTGTTCTATTGATTTTGACAAGGGTTTCAAAGTCTAGATGTCCCAATATTTTTTTACATAACCAATTATCATCAATGCGACCAGTATAACACTTTTCTCCTTGGATCTCTTTTAGAATGTATACATTTCTAGGAGTTATAGTTCCTCTTCCAAAAATCCGTGTTGACCCATTTCTCGAATTCACATCCATGAGCATAAAATACAATGTTGTAGTCAGCATCACATGTATGTCCTACACTCAATAGATCATGTTTTAGTCCTTGCACATACAACACATTTTGTGCCTTGGCTTTTCCTTTTAGAGCAACAATCCTTTTTCCCACTATTCTTGTTGTATCTTCATCACCAAATGACACATCTCCACCTTTTTCTTTGGTGACACATCTCCACCTTTTTCTTTGGTGAAGGAGATAAAATTCCTTTTGTCACTAGTCATATTCCTAGTGCATACATTGTCAATATACCATTGATGTTCATCCTTTTGATCATAAAGGGCTATCCCACAAATGTCATGAACCCTTTCTTCTTCTTCATGAGAAATTTTCTTCAATCGATAGTCTTGTGTTAAATGTCTAGCATTATTACATGTTGTGCAATATTCAACTTCATACTTGTTAAGTAATGAAAATTGATTTTCATCTGAAATATCATTGTGACTCTTGATTTGATTCTGATTTTGCATTGACTGCCCTTGCAAAATTATTCTCATTGGTTCCTTATAGTTAGTTTCTATGTGACCAACGTTATGACAGGTATAATAGTTTCCATAGAACATATTCCAATACCTCTATCTTCTAGAAGAGCTCTAATTATTTGGAATGGATGCAATGGTTGGTCTCCAAACACTATTGGGAGCAGAGTGGTATCTTCTTGTCTCGTCATTATTTTTTACCATATCAACATAAATCTTTGAAGTGTTTATCTCCATGTTTGTGAGGATGCTTACCTCCTTCATCAGTTCTTCACTTTCTTTTTCCCTGTCAATGAGCAATTTGAAGGCTTCTTCCAATGGTTTCCCGATCTTCCTCAATTATGTCCTATGTTTGACCAATTTTTCCCTCACACTTCAAACATATTGGTGTCTATAACATTCAGCCTTTATGTATTCAAAACCTATCCCTCTTCTATATCTCGAGTTTCTTTGTTGGTGGATCAAAATTTTCAAGTCAACTGAGACTTTTTAAAACTTTCTATTGAGCATGTTTCACTTCTTCAACTATTCTTGTAGAACATTGATTTCATTTTCCTTATTCATTGGGTCTTCTTTCAGTTCCTTGGATAATTGGATTTTAGTTGTAACATATTCTCTTATCTACTTCTTGTTAATGTCCCTCAAGTTTTCTATCTCTTATAGGGTTACTAATAATTCAGCCTCAAGATCAACCACACTTGTTTCTTCATTTGATTCTTCTAGATGATGATGTTAATCTTCCATTGCAAGGAAAAAAAATCATTTCTATCAACATCAAAACTTTCCTCATCTTCATCAAAGTCTGATTCTTCATCATCGGCCTTAGAATATATATTTTTATTCTTCATCATTTTACCTTTGGATTGATACTTATTTTGATTAGTCATGCCTCTATCTCCCTTGTGTAGGCACTTGGTAGCAAAGTGTCCTATTTTTCCACAATTGAAACACTTCAAAGGGAGATTACCTTAATATCTACCATTGCCTCTAGGAAATATGTTAATAAAGTTGGCCACCTCCTCATATGAGACATCTCCAGGATCACATGATAACTAAAACTTCCTGTCATGTTGGTTCTTCTTTGTAACATTAAAGGTTGCTTGTTTAGGCTTAGGGTCTTCAATCCTCATTTCATAGGTTATGAGTATCCCATACAACTCATCCAATTTGAGTTGATCCAAAGCATCTTTGTCTTCAAATGCTGGTACTTTGGGATTGAATCTAGAAGTTAGAGACCTTATAATCTTTTGAACTACCATTGTTTCTTTCACTTCTTATCCAACGCCTCTCATAGTATTTACCACTTCTTCAACCCTTTGAAGATATGCAACAATGTTCTATTCTTCCATCGTCTTTAGTCCTTCAAACTAAGCTCTATAGGTTTGTAGTTTTTCCTTTTGTACCTTTTGTTAGTTTTTCAACATTAATCTAGCATTATTAGGATCTTTAACTAAGAGAATAACAAGCACATCAATCAAACACAAGAGACAATGAACACAGTGTTTTTCCTCGGGGAAACCATAAATGGAGAAAACCCCACAACTTCCTCAGAGATAGAATCAACACCAAAATAGAAAATCCCAATACAGTAAGTGATCTCCCGACAGCAATAACCTTCTTATCTAGCCCCAGTGTCTTCTCCTTCCTCAACTATGTGTTACACTTGAGTGTGTATGTGTTGTGCGTTAAATAAAGAGTCCAACTCTCTATTTATACTAATCCCAGACTGACTAAAACCCTATTAGGGCTGACCTCTCTAGGAGAGTCTAATAACCCTAGTGCCCCAAAACTGCAGGGACTTTAACCCTTATACAATAGGAGGGTTACCCACAATGACTTGACATGACTTGTTTACATTATAGATCCTCCCGATCAGAACATCGGGGCATGACAACATGACTCAATTACATAATAGATACATCCCGGAATAAACATCGTGTTACAAGACATAAGATACATAGATGAATACATTTTGAAGTTACAAATACATTAACACTCCCTCTTAACTAGGAAGGTATTCTTTCGACACAATTTTCAGCACTGGTCTTCTTCTCTGCATCAATTGGATCATCTCGTCATCTTCATCTTCAAGTCTTCTTAGTCTTCGAATCTTCTTTGTCTTCTTCATCTTCGAGTCTTCAAGTCATATTCTTCTTCAAGTCTTCTTCATCACGGGATCTGCATCATCATGACTACTGGCTTATTACTGCTGGATCATCACTCGATCTGGATCGTCATCAAGTCTGGATCATCATCACATCTGGATCACTTGATCTAGATCATCATCACAACTGGATCGTCACGTGATCTAGATCGTCATCAAGTCTGGATCATCTCATCTGGATCACTTGATCTGGATCATCATCAAGTCTAGATCATCATATGCTATCTCATAATGGTGCTATCTCGATTCTTCTAATCACAGGAAGTTCTACAGAGTCAATCTTGTAGGCCTACCCTTCATGTAGGTCTTCATCGATGCTTATATCTGACACTTAAGTCAGAATGGACCACCCATCTCTTACATTTCACCTCATCTTGTCAGAAAGGAACACCCAGCACTCACATTTGACCTCATCCTGTCAGAAAGGCCCAGCACTCACATATGACCATGTATAAACACATCGTGCTAGAATGGCTCAGCACTTATATCCGACCATGTGCAAGCACACCGCATCGAAAAGGCTCTGCACTTACATCCAACCTCATCTTGTTAGAAAGGCACAGCACTTACAGTCTACCATCCTCAAAAGCACCACATCGAAAGGGCTCAGCACTTACAATCTGACCATGCATGAAGCATTGCATCAGAAAGGGCTCTGCACTTACAATCCGACCATGCACAAAGCATCACATCGAAAAGGGCATGCAATCACATTTGATCACGGAGGAACTAATCCTACCATCGCATCAGAATGGCCCCCAGTCCCAAACTGAGCTACCTGGTAACTGACCAGGTGCTTCCATTCCCAGAGTGGCAGTTTCCCTTACATTCAACCTACTCATCAGAATGGCCAACACTCACATCTGACATGGGAGGAACTTAATCCTTTAGCCATGACAGAATGGTTCAGCCCTTACATCTAATCAAGTGGGAACACATCCCTCTATCACATCAGAATGGCGTCTCAGTCCTAAACTGAGTTTTCCTAGTAACTGACCAGGTGCCTCCATTCCCAGAATGGCAATTGCCCTTACATCTGTCCTACTCGACAGAATGGACAGCACTCATATCTAATATGGAAGGAACCTAAATCCTCTGACCATGATAGAATGGCTCAACCCTTACATCTGACCATGGAAGGAACCAATCCTCTCACCATGTCAGAATGGCTATGGGTCTCATCACTTTCCCTTGGAGGAAACCTCAATCTGGAGAACACCAAGCTTCTCCCTGAAGCACTCAAACTTCATCCTAGCCAATGGCTTCGTCAATACATCAGCTATCTATTCCTCTGTCGCAACATACTGGAGCTTCACTACTCCCCTCTACACCATATCCCTAATATAGTGATACTTGATCTCGATATGCTTCAACTTGTCATGGAACACTGGATTCTCTGACAACTTCATGCAACTCTGGTTGTCACTATGTATACAAGTAGCATTCAACTAGAGATCAAATAAATCAGACAGTAGCTTCCTCAGCCATACTGCCTCACAACTAGCTGAACAAGCTGTGACATACTCTGCTTTAGCTGTACTCAGTGCCACACAGGATTGCTTTCAGCTAAACCAAGAGATCACACCTGATCCCATACTGAAGCAACATCCTAAAGTGCTCTTCCTATCGATGGCATTGCCTGCCCAATTTGAATCAACATAACCCTCCAGGTTAATCTTCTGATTCGCCTCGTACTTGAGCCCATAATCAACTATACCCCTCAGGTACCTCAGAATATGCTTTGCAGTAATCAAGTGAACATTTCTCGGATCTGTCAAGAACTAGCTCAAGGTGTTCACAGCAAAGCAAATGTTTGGTCTCATGTTCGTTAGGTACATCAAGGACCCAATCATCTGACGATACATCGTAGCATCAATCGACTCTGATGAAGCATCACTCAATAGCTTCAGGTTCGATGCCATAGGTGTGGACATGGATTTGCAGTCCATCATCCCAAACCTTTTTAGGATCTCTACTACATACTTCCCTTGTCCAAGAAATATTCCATCTGCACTCTGCCACACCTCCATGCCTAGAAAATGATGCATCAAACCCAAGTCCTTCATTTTGAACTCGGAAGTAAGCTTTCTCTTCATATCAGCAGTCAAACCATCTATACCTGTAACAAACAGATCATCTACATATAGTAGGAGCATCACTGGGTTGCCATCTTCAACCTTGTAGTAAAGGTTGGAATCTGCTTTACTTTTGGTAAAGCCCAAACTGGATAGAAAGCTGTCAATTCTGCCGTACCAAGTCTTGGGTGCCTATTTCAAAACGTACAAGGCTTTCTTCAATCTGCATACATGAGACTCTCTGTCATGTGTCTCAAAACTGAGTGGTTGTTCTACATACACTTCCTCTTCTACTACACCATTCAAGAAAGCAGTCTTGACATCCATCTGGTGTATCTTCCATTTCATCATTGTAGCCAGAGCTAGTACTGATCTGATGGAAGTGTATCTGGCTACAGGTGCAAAGGTTTCTTCATAATCTATTCCTTCTTTCTGAAAGAACCCCCGAGCCACAAATCTTTCCTTATACTTTTCAATGCTACCGTCTTCAGCATGCTTGATCTTGTAGATCCATTTGGAAGTTACAACTGACTTCCCTTCTGGTCTTGGGACAACATCCCAAACATCATTCTTCATGATCGATTGGTACTCTTCAATCATAGCATCCTTCCATTTTTTTTGTTCTGCCACTTCTTCATAACTGGAAGGTTCTTTATCAATGAAATCACATAGTAAAGCTACATACCCAGAGTAGGATCTAGTCCTCTTTCTTTCTCTATGATTCTCTTCTGGAGCCCCATATATTTCCGCACCTTGGATAATTTCACTTACCTAAGCAGGTTTGCTCTTATGAGGATTCTTCTACAGAGGTGGATCTGCAGGTCTTTGTGGTTCTTCAAACTCTCAATCTTCTTCTTGAGTTTCTTCGTTCATGATTGTATCATGAATTCTAGGTGCTTCTGCTTCTTCAGGTTCTTCAGCAGGTCTCTTTCTGGATTTGTTGTAAGCTTTGTCCTCATCAAATGCCACATCTTTGCTGATGTCAATCTTCTTGTATCCTGGGAAATATATTTTGTAAGCCTTCGAGCTTTCAGAGTATCCCACAAGTATACCCTTCTTTCCTAAAGGATCTAATTTTGTTCTCTTCTCTTTTGGAATGTGTATGTATATAGGACAGCCAAATATCCTGAGATGGGTGACTTCTGGCTTCTTGCTGGAGAAGACTTCTTCAGGAGTCTTGTTCTCAAGTACTCTATGTGGAGTACGATTCTGTACATACACTGCTATTCTGGAAGCTTCCGCCCAAAGATGCATAGGAAGATCTTGATCATGAAGCATAGCTCTTGCAGCTTCCATGATAGTTATGTTCTTCCGTTCCGCAATCCCATTTTGTTGTGGATTATAAGGAGTGGACAATTCCCTCTTAATCCCTAATTCTTTACATAGCTCTTTGAATTCATTCGAAGTTAATTCTCCACCATTATCTGATTGAAAGGTCTTGATCTTCTTTTCAGTGTGATTCTCGATCAAGGCTTTGAATTCCTTGAACTTGTTGAATACTTCATCTTTGTTCTTCATGAAGTAAACCCATGTCTTCCTAGAAAAATCATCAATAAAAGAAACATAATATGCATACCCGCTTAGTGAGCTTGATGACATAGGACCACATACATCAGAGTGGATGATTTCCAAGATTCCTTTTGCTTTGCTTTCACTACTTGGAAATGTCTTCTTTGTGTTCTTCCCTTTCACACATCCTTTGTAGACCCCATCATGTTTTGCTTGTATTTCTGGAAGACCTTCAACAACTTTGCTTGCAAGAGGTAGTGCTCTGTAATGTACATGTACAAGCCTTCTATGCCAAAGTTCACTTGGCTCTACTGTGTCATGGACCAAGGCTTGTTCTGGATGGCCCTTCAATTTGTACAAACCTCCTTCTTGTTCACCAATCACTATTGCATCATCAATAGTCTTTCCTTTTGGCCACATGATGATTTGACCATCTATGAATGCAACCCTCATTCCTTTTGCATCCAATGATGATATGGAGAGAAGGTTCTTCTTGAGTCCTGGCACAAAAAAAACTTCCTTCATTGTTATAGACTTTCCAGAGTCTAGCTTATAGGAGGATTCCCCACTACCTTTTATTGGATATTGGTAGTCATCTCCTAGCTTCACCTTGTGAGGTGATTCATTTTCTAAAAGTTTCACAAAGGATTCTTTGAATCTATTCCTATGTTTGGAAGCCCCACTGTCTATAAGCCAATCATCACTTCCATGAGTAATGTTTCCCGTGAGAGAGGAGATCAAAACATATTCATCCTCGCTTGAAGAATCTTCACTTTCATATATGGTTCTCTTTGATGAAGGTTCATCATCCTTTGCAGCATGAGCATGATGTCTTCTCTTGTTTCCCTTCTTCTTGTGAGAGCTACTTTTGTTCTTAGGACAATCTCGAGCAGAGTGTCCTTTTTCATCACATGTATAGCAAATGTACTTAGACCTATCTCTAGGATTTCTAGAGTTATTCCTATGATGAGAGTACTTACTTCTGTGATGGCTGGATCTGGACTTCTTGGATTGTACTATGAGAGCTTGATCTTCACTTCCCATCTTCTCTTCTCGAGCTGCTATCCGAGCTTCTTCTTGAGAACATTCTTCCCATAGTCTGCTGAACTTGACTAACTTCTTTCTAGCACATATCCCTTGAATGCAAGAGTCCCATGTCCTAGGGAGACCATTCAAGGTGGTCATCACAATTTCTGCATTCTCCACTTCTTCATCTACTGCTTCTAATTGTTCCTTAATCTGAGAAACCCTTGTGAAGTAAGATTGGATGCTCTGCATTCTGGATCTTCACATTCTTCAGTTGATTCCTTAGAGTCATCTTCTGGTTTATGTTCTTCCCTTCAAACAATTTGGTTAGGGCATCAAACATAGCTTTAGGTGTCTACACCTGTGGGATAAGGTTATCCTTGATAGAATCAGCAATGATCCTCTTTTCCATAACCAACTTATTCTTATGTAAGGCCTTAGCCTCATCTCCCTCTGGAACTGGAACCTCCTCATGGACGTAGGAGTCCAACTCATTTTCTTGCAGGACCAGGGAGATCCTATACTTCCAGGCTCGAAAGTTATTAGCTCCCTCAAGCTTTTCATCAAGCTTGGTATGATGAGACATATTAATTGAGAACCTCAAATGGAAATACAAAAGATTTAGATATTACCAAGTCAAGATGTTGGATCTGGATTTGGAGCTGAAATCCTGTAGTGCTGGATCAAGAGCAAATTAGGGTTTTGCTTTTCTGGAGTTCTGTCCACCCAATTGCCTTGAAATTTATCCCTAACTTCGATTTTTGGGAGGAGATCAATCTAGGCCTGGGCTCACTAAAAAATTCCTCTTCTGTGAAAATCCCTAATTTCCGGTAGTAGTGTCGGGTCCAAAACTGAAAAACCTCAGAATTGGATTCTGCTTCGACAGAAATATGTACCCTAAGGAGGAGAGTTATTCCACCTTACTTTTGCTGAAAATCCGTGGAGGAATATCCATAAACTAGGAAGCCTTAGTTCCCACAGCTGCACAGTGTCTTCTTCTTAGGTTAGCTCTGATACCATGTTAGTTTTTCAACATTAAGCTAGCATTATTAGGATCTTTAACTGAGAGAATAACAAGCACAACAATCAAACACAAGAGATAATGAACACAGTGTTTTTCCTTAGGGAAACCATAAATGGAGAAAACCTCGCAACTTCCTCAGAGATAGAATCAACACCAAAATAGAAAATCCCAATACAGTAAGTGATATCCCGATAGTAGTAACCTTCTTCCTATCTAGCCCTAGTGTCTTCTCCTTCCTCAAATATGAGCTACACTTGAGTGTGTATGTGTTGTGTGTTAAATAGAGAGTCCATCTCTCTATTTATACTAATCCCGGAATGACTAAAACCCTACTAGGGCCGACCTCTCTAGGAGAGTCTAATAACCCTAGTGCCCGGGAACTGTGGGGACTTTAACCCTTATACAATAGGAGGGTTACCCACAATGACTTGACATGACTTGTTTACATTATAGATCCTCCCGATCGGAACATCGGGGCATGACGACATGACTCAATTACATAATAGATACATCCCGGAATAAACATCGGGTTACAAGACATAAGATGCATAGATGAATACATTTAGAAGTTACAAATACATCAACACCTTTAAATCACCTTTCTATACATTGTTCAACTTATCCCACATTTCCTTGGTTGTGCCATAATTCATCATGACTTTGAAAAACTCTGAGTTTTCCAATCCTCCTAAAATTGAATTCAAGGATGTCACATTATTTTCACTGGTCTTCTTACCTTCATAATTTGTTGGTGTACTTTTGGGTATCACATATCAATCAGTGACACTGGCCCACACATCAAACCCTAGAGACATCAGGTAGGCCTTCTTTTTTCTTCCACAGACAAGAAAAATCCATGCAAATTAGAAACAATGTCATCGAAATTACTACACTGGGTGGAGGAAAGATCATTGATTATGATGAAATCAAGGAAGATGCATTTAATCACTTCATAAATTTGCTTTCATACCACGGGGAATTGGATTGTAACAATGTGGAGAAAATGCTTGGAAATATTCCATCATTAGTCTCTAAAAAGGAAAATCTTGAACTTGATCAGGAAGTTGAAGAACATGAAGTCATAAATTCCATGTGGGATTTGGAACCTAATAAATCTCCCGAACGAATTGGTTTTACAATACAATTCTAAAGGTATTTATGGGAGTTAAGTAAAAAGGATCTATGTAAAATTATCAAATGTTCCTTAAAAAAAAGTAAACTCAGACATAGTACCAATTCTTCATTCCTAGCTCTTATACTGAAAGAAAATAACCCAACAATATTCTCTAGGTTTAGGCCAAACATCCTATAAGATTATTACTAAGGTACTGGTTGCCAGAATAAAACCACTTCTGTCCCAAAAAATTGTTAAAGTTACAGCATCACCAGTCATTCTCCAATCCAATCTTATGTGTTGAGATTGGGCCTCATGTGTTGAGGTAGGGAGCCTGAGATGGACTCGGGAACTTTGAGTACATTCTTGGGTTGGAATCACGAATAACTAAGCCATATGTGTAAAAGGTTAATCCTCATGTGTTGTGATGAATGCTTTGATATGTCAAAGTGATGATGTTGTACACTCTTATTGGACAAGGCTAAGGACTTGTGTGTCAAGTCGGATCCTAATGTGTTGAGATGGGCCTCGTATGTAGTGATCATGCTTTGCATGTTGAAGCATTAATGTTGTGTGATGTATTACTAACAATGGTCACTCGATATGGATGAGTTATTGAGTCTCCCCTAGAGTGAATTACTTTAGCATATGACCACTTGGAACAAAATTAATATAATATGATCACATCAATAGACAAATCTTCTTAGTGTAGTTGATATGATAGATAAATTAAAGTTAGCACATCCATGCAGAAAAGATAAGAGATAAAGATAAATTGCACAGAGAATAAAGAGAATTCAAATTGCTCATTAGAATGACTTTAGTTTATTAAGAAGAACTATAATTGTTACGTCAATAGGAGTATATATGTTAGAATTTTGGGGTGGACTACCATCTATGCTTTTTCATCTACTGACGAGAATGCGACAAGTGTACTGTCCAGATTGATTATATGGGTGTTGTCCAAGATTAAACGAGAATGAGACAAGTGTACTGTCCAGATTGATTATATGGGTGTCGTCCAAGATTAAATGAGAATGAGACAAGTGTACTATCCAGATTGATTATATTGGTATTGTACAAAATTAATAATTAATAACTTCAAAAAAATAAAAAATAGATTAATTAGCATGTGATAAGTACAGTTAGTGATAGTTGTAAAAATTAAAATTAATCTTCAACTATTTGATTATTAGATACAACTATGAGCTTAACTCCATTGATAATTAGATACAAATATTACCTTAACTCCATTGATTCTAGAACTATTATCTTAACTTCAACTCTAATCATAGTTATATTGGATAACTATTAGCTTAACTATTAGATACAACTATTAGGTTAACTCCAATGATTCTACAACTATTATTTTAACTTCAACTCTAATCACTTAAGGCTTAGTTCAATTGCATTTGGCATCTAGGAGTTTAGATAATGTGTAGTCATGTAAGAGTAGAACTCCTAATAAAATAGTTCAAACTCTTAATAAACTCCTCCAAACTCCTAATAAACTCCTACATCTCATAGTTGGGAATCTAGTTAATAGTTGGGCACAGTATTACATGTTTAGGTTTTCCATATAGATATAAATAGGTTTTCGATTATTTTTAAAAGAGGTTAGTCTAACTCATAATTAACAATTTCAAAAAAATAAAAAATAGCTTAGTTAACATCTGATAAGTACAATTTGTGATACCTAAAAAATCAAACTTCAGATTCAACTATTCAATTATTAGATACAATTATTCAATTATTAGCTTAAATACATTGATGATACAACTATTAGCTTAACATCAACTCCATTCATGGCTTTTACTTGAATTGCAATTGCCAATATATTAACTTGTAAATTAACTATCAGATACAACTATTAGCTTGCTGCTAAAATCCAATGATTCTACAATTATTAGTTTAACTTCAACTCTAATCACGGTTATATTGGATAAATATTAGATTAACTATTAGATACAACTATTAGCTTAACTCCAATGATTATATAACTATTAGCTTAACTTCAACTCTAATGGCGGTTATATTGGATAACTATTAGATAACTATTAGATTATTCCAATAGTGATACAACTATTAAATTAAATTTAGATGAACTCCATCTCTTAGCATGAGAAGTTGACCTTGATTGCAGTGAAACCATGCACCAAGAACAATCACTGGAAAACATGAAGCGTAAGTAAAAAGGAACTGTAAGTATGAAAACTAGCTCATCAAAATTATATATGAAATTAATATTGCTAGGAGACTAAAAAACGTGTGCGATTAAAACGATGATGGGGAAACGAATCCACTAGGGGGAGGAGTAGATGACTAGATCTATATGCCTTTAAATTTCTAACGCGAGTAAGGACTCAGAAATCCTGTTGATGATAACTATGGGTCACTTTTATGCCCATGAGTTCTAAAAAGAACCTAATTACTAATCTTTAGCATAAGAATGAGTATGCTAAATAAAAACTAGTTATTGCTACTTGTTTCTTAGCATAATAAGAGTAGTTTTTATAAACATATATGTTTTGAAGGAGAAATAACTCTCATATATATATATATATATATATAATAAAGAGAAGCTTTTACAATTATAAATATGTAAAAGTAAATGCATAGACAACCTTATTATATATATATAATAGTTAATGAATACTATGTATATGAAAAGAGAAAAATGATAGGATAGGATATATAAAATCATATGAGACATTTTATACTGATAATAATATTAAAGTGACTCATAACTATACTCATGATAATATTAAAAGTGTTATGAAAGTGACTCATAACACTTGTTGATGATAGGATATATAATAAATTATATGAGACATTTTATACTCATGATACTGGTTGAGGATAGGATATATATATATCATATGAGGCATTCTTTATAACCTAGATTATACTGATGATAATATTAAAGTGACTCACATTTGTTGAGGATATGATATATTATATTAGGTAGTTTTCAATTGATGTGGTTCACTTTCCCATCACAGTTATACTTGAAGACTATTGTTGATTTAGTTATTGTCTAGTTAGGTAGGGCGAAGGATGCTCTATTTAGAGAGTTGATCTCACCTTGATCTTTTAAATAGTATTCATATTCTTACGCATGCATATGGGTAGAATGATCAGTTTAACTCTCTTATAGAGAGAATCAACCCAGTATGTTATTGGGATAATTGTGTTTAAGGAATGATATAATATTATTGGTGTTTATATGTAGGGAGAATATA
Organism: Pseudotsuga menziesii; assembly: GCA_001517045.1. Classification (NCBI taxonomy): domain Eukaryota; kingdom Viridiplantae; phylum Streptophyta; class Pinopsida; order Pinales; family Pinaceae; genus Pseudotsuga; species Pseudotsuga menziesii. Next base: position 159,067 of record LPNX011134904.1, read on the forward strand.
TTTTGATTTTTTTTTACCCAATTCATGTTCTAGGTAAATGATAATATTATAATACTTCCAATGGAATGGAAGTAATTGGATTAAAAGATTTGAAATGGTTTTCTATTTAAATCGAAGCTTTGTAGTGTTGGAATATGTTTATGTGAAAAGGGTTTTCCGTTTAAATCGAAGCTTTGTCTATCTTGTAGTGTTTGAATATATTTATGTGAAAAGGTTTTCCATTTAAATAGAAGCTTTGTCTATCTTGTAGTGTTGGAATATGTTTATGTGAAAAAGGGTTTTCCATTTAAAACGAAGCTTTGTCTATCTTGTAGTGTTGGAATATATTTATGTGAAAAAATTTTCCATTTAAATCGAAGCTTTGTAAGTCTTGCAGTTTTTGGATTATGTTTAAGCAAAAACGCTTTTTTCATTTAGATGGAAGGCCCTACAAAGAGGGAAAATAAAAATTTTGGAGAGTACTCTCGGTGAAAGAGATTGGAGGTAAAGAAAATGGCAGTGGATGTGCCACAAAATTGTAATTCTTTCTCCTTGATAATATAATATAAAGACTAACAAATTTTGGTGGACGTAGCCTCATGGATGGGGTGAACCACGTATATTGGTGTCTCTCTCTTGCTTTTTGCTTTATGTTTGTATATACTCATTTTCATGATGGTATTAAATGTATGGATGATGCACAATAAATGCTTTATGATACATTTTCTTTATTTGTACAATGATCTATGGAAAACACTCGTAGGCATACAGTTACAGGTATACATTTCATGGAGGAAAGCTATTTGGATAGTTAAATGATTCAATACCTTTTGTTTAACATTTTAATTTCAATATCTTGATTTATAGATAAGTAATTAATAATTTGTAAGATCTTACTATCATGGCATTAGGTTAAGGTAAAGTGTTAGTAACGTTTACAATGTGAGAAAGACGAAGTACGACCAAGAGTTAAGATAAAATAATGAGAACTTGTGATGTTAGTCTTCTAATGTATGTATTAGTTTTTACAATTATGTGATTTCACACTCTCAAGAGACTAACATGGTTGACTTGTTGCTTATAGTAAAAGCAAAAATTTACCCCCATTTTCTCAGAATTTTCATTGAGAGATTTCGGGTACGTTACATAATGATGATACAACTACAAGTCTAACTTCAACTATGATCTTAACAACCATAAATTAAGTGGTTGTTATATTAGCTTAACTATTAGATACAAGTAATTGACACATTCTTTAGTAGAAAAAACATTATCAATATGTCAAATATATACCTCTCAGTGTATTTCAAACATATTAATCTTAGTAATATGGTTGTTGCTAGTTAAGCTCCAGTCACATTAACAATGTATGCTTCAGTTAATTAAAGAAGAATTCACAGTGGTCACTTTAGTAAATCAATCAAGTATGATTTTAGTTAAGAAGAGTTAACTAAAGTGTTAATAAAGATGAATTAGTTAACTAAAGTGTTTTGCATTATGACTCTTTATTTAAACTAAAATATGACACTTTAGTTAAACTAAAAGATGACACTTAAGTTAAAATAAGACACTTAAGTTACGACAGTTGAGTTACAACACTTGCATGACGACACTTTAGTTAGCATCCTAACTAAGTGGTATAGAAGTCAGTTAGAAGGAGAGTTCATCCTGAAGATAGTAAAGCATGAATATAATGTCAAAGATGAAAGTTATTGTGTATCGTGTTAAGAAGGATTGATGAGTTTGAGGTGCAGAGTAATTTCCCCATGCAATGATTCACTATTTTTTACATGAGATCAGTTTCACACATGTAGTGATTCACTGCCCCTTGCATGAGACCAAAATTGCAAGTTAAATCGTGTGTCTGGAACACAGTTGTATCATTCAATCCTTCTATATTCTATATTGCTCAGTGATTACACATGGGGTATTTGAATTCTCTCTTATCTTGTACCTAGGGTGCTAAAAGCAATCTGCTATTGTAAAAGACATTCTATGTTATCTATCATTATTATACTTTGGATATTCGCTAGGGTTTTTCATCCTCGTTGTTTTAAGGGTTTTTCCCAAGGTATATGTTGTATTATGTGTGAATTATTATGTATATGAATGGGTCATTGATTTCAAGTACTTGGTAATTCTACATTTAAATATTAAAGATCAAAGATCAAAGTTCAACAAATTTCAGCATGGTTTCAGATCTCAGGGCGTGAAGGATCTAAGTTTTGCAAATAAGATTGAGCCTACATTGATCTTGAGTGGTATAAGTTAAGCACAATACTTGAATAAAAATGGCATCGATCTCAATAAGCCCGGAGGACTGACTTAAAGGAACCTTGAATTTCAACACATGGAAGTCCAAGATTATGAACATCCTAGTAGAGCATGACCTTGATGGATACGTAGACAATATGGTGGAAGAGCCCGTTACTAATGCATGACACACTACTTATAAGAAGAATCAAGACAAATCTAAGTGGATCATCTATGATTCGATTAAACACAACTTGATGCCAGTGATCACTCCATTGAATATCGCAAAGGAATGATTCAATACTTTGAAAAAACTCTATGAGAAGAAGGCTCTAAGCCAGAAGAGGGAATTGAAGAGAAAGCTTTGGAATTTGAATATGGAGAAGGACGAGACAATGGACTCTTTCTTCACTAAGATTTTCCAAGTAAGAGATTAACTTACTAGCATTGGAGTAGTGGTGGATGATGGTGATCTCATTCAAACCACTATCGATGGTCTCTCATCCTCATGGGATACATTCTTGGATGTCGTTAATGGCCGAGAGGTGTAACCTAAATTTCAGAGGTTGTGACATGACTTCCTCTAAGAGGAAGGTAAAATCCAAAGCAAGATTGCTTCCTCCAAATAAGAAAACCTTGCTCTTACTGCAATGATGAAGAGAAAAAAAAGCACTTCTCTTAAACGAAGTTTTCTCATCCAAAGGAAAAGGTAAACAACAAGGACTTGATAATTCAAAGATCAAATGCTACAACAACCACAAGAAGGGCCATTATACAAGAGAGTGTTGGGCCAAGCTAACAGGAAAGTTCAAAGATAGAGTCCATGCTTCTACTGTAGCAGAAGATGAACCTCCAAGAAATAAATCTTACAATGATCAGGAGACAAGGAATGAAGAAGATGGTGACCATCAAAAGAAGTATTTCCTTTAGTGCACCAATGATTGCATAATCTCTAGATGCGGAGATTGTCATCGGCGATGTATGAATACCTAGGGACTCCAGTAATCTCTGCAAGGAAGCGGAGATCAAGAGGAAACCCACTAAAAAATAAAAGATAAGTATTTGTATTTTGATTATCAATTTCTCTTGTAAATTAGAACTAAATGGTTTTAAATATATTTCATTACAGTTATATGCAGATCTGTATTCCTAGAATTAGGAAGTATGGTATAGTATAACATCATGACATATGTTATATTTTTTCTTTTATTGGTGAATAGTAAGATCATATATTACATGTTATGATTGAGTGAGTAACATATAGTGTTGCATAACATTCCATGATATATGGATGGACGTTTTGTTGAAACATTGGTTAAAATGGTTGCATAAACTATGTGAACTATTTGTCATTGCATTGAAATGATTGGATCATGCAAGGTTGCTAATCACTTGATTGAGTTTGACTTGTGGGAAAGACCGTATGTTATGTACTACAAGACAACAATGATGGGACTTGTTTTGAATCAATAAGAGGACAACTAATTGTACCTTACAACCCCCAATAGAATGGGGTTGTCGAAAGAAATATTAGAACAATTTGTGAGGCTGCAAAATCCATGATGTGTAATCAATATATGCATACCTCCTTATGGACAGAAGCCTCCAACATTGTTGTGTATATCCATAACAGAATCCCTCATGTTATTTTGAGAGAGAAGACTGATGAAAATCCATATGCCTACCTCCTTATGGACATAAGCCTCCAACATTGTTGTGTATATCCATAATAGAATCCCTCATGTTATGTTGAGGGAGAAGACTAGTGAAAATCCATATGTTGGGTACTTGAAGATGTTCGGTTGTCATTCATGTACCAAAAGAGAAGAGGATAATGATGGAGTATCAAGATACTGGTTCTCCTCTTTCATATGTTGAGAGGGAGAAGACAAAAGAGTCCTTAGATTCGCTATATCCTGAAGAACCAATAGAACTGGTTGAAATATCACTTAATGAACCTCCTGCTAAGAGGAGATATGCATGGTGTAAAGGCAATCTATAAGGGCTTAAAAGCATGAAGAAACATTAGGCACATCTAGAGAGAGAAATAGACCTTAAATATAATTAGGTTATGTTACACAGATGAGTCACATCAGTGATTCAAAACCTTCCACCTTATATCATGAAGGATATAAGGGGTGGAGGAGCAACTGTTGCCTCTAGAATTTTGGATCAGAAGGATGGATTTTATAATTCTATTATTTATGGATGTTTGGACCAAATGCACTAGTCGCCCAAGTGGATGATAGAAGTAAAATTTGACAGGGATGACTTAGTCATCTAAACTTTCGAAGTATGAAGGTGATGGTAACTCAAAATATGGTCACTGGTCTCCCAAATACGGAGTTTGTAGAGGATGTATTCTTGGGAAGCATCATCAGGAACCCTTTGATTCAGGAAAAGCATGGCATGCACAGGAATGAATTGAGCTTGTTCACAATAATCTCTATTGCATGAAAAAACCATTGCTCATAGCTGCGAGGTATATTCTGACATTTATTGACAATTTCTATCGCTTTACATGGTTTATTTCTTGAATAATAAGAGTCAAGTATTTGAAAAGTTCAAGGAATTTAGGGAACTGGTTGAAAACCAGTATGGTCGACCCCTTAAATGTTTGAGATCAGATAATAGTGGTGAATATTGAGCCAATAGTTTGAAGGATATATCTTGTAGAATGACAATTCTTGGCAAATATCTGTCCCTCACACCCCTAACCAAAATGGCATCGCATAGAGGAAGAATCAGACCTTGGTAGAAATAGCTCGATGTCTACTACAACCCAAGTACACTATGTCAAAATTTTGGACAGAAGTTTTCTTTTGTTCAAACTATCTTCTGAACCTTGTGATGACCAGAGCACTCATTGACATGAATCCCATCGAGAAATGGAGTAGTCGGAAACCCTTTATCAGTCACCCTAGAAATTTTGGATTTGTTTCCTGGGCACATATCAACGATGACTAAAGGAAGAAACTCAATGCAAAGAGTCATGCTTGCACCATGATAGGCTACACTGATGAGATGAAATCCTATAGATTGTTTGACCATATTAAATAGCAGATCATATTGAGTTGCAGTGTATTGATTGATGGGACGATTTAGCTAATCAACTATTGAAATCCTTTCCTATTCCTTTGAACAATGATCCTTTTGATATTCTTGAAGAGTCGGGATTGATTGTATCCGCTTCTGCATTATCGACCAAACCGAAAATTTCACTTGAATTGATTGGTGGTTGGCCTACTGTGATTGTAAAATTTGGCAGTTCGACTTCCTCGACTGATGAAAATCGACCCGAGTAACCAATGACTTCCTTACCTCGGTGGGTTATTAAGAAAATTGAAGCTACTAAATCAGATGCTGGCAATCTGAGTATTGGTCAGAAGAATTGCATTCAAAAACAATATGGAAACATTGCTTTGATGGCATTGTACTTGAAAACTATGATCCTAATACATATGTTGATGCTCAGGGTGTTCCAGAATGGGAGAATTCCATGACTGCTAAAACTGATTCCTTGAAGAAGGATGTGGGAACTTGTTCCTCGATCGCAAGGAAAGAATGTCATGAAGTGTCAATGGGTCTATAAGACCAAGTTTACCTCCGACGATGTTGTTGAACGCTACAAGGCTCGTTTGGTCACTAAGGGATTCTCTCAGCAAGAAGGCATCGACTATACTGAAACCTTTTCTCATGTCACGAAGATTAATTATTTTCTATTGATCCTTTCTCTTGCTGCTCGTTTTGGTTGGGAGCTTCACCAAATGGACGTGAAAAGTGAATTTCTTCATAGAGATCTCACTAAAGAAAGTTATATGGAACAACCTCTTCATTTTGTGATAGACTCTAGCCTTGTCTGTCGACTAAAGAATTCATTTTACAGTTTGAAACAAGCACCTTATGCTTGATATGAGAATATTGATCGTTTCTTTGTCAATATTGGATTCAAACGTTGTGAATCTGATCACAACATCTATGTATTACATGTTCATGGTGATACTCTAATTGTGGCATTCTATGTTGATGATTTAGTCATAAATGGAAACAATGTCAATCTTATTTTGGGTCTGAAGAAACAACTTGTTGATACCTTTGGAATGGTTGACCTTAGTCTATTGCATTTCTTTCTTGGCATCCAATTTTTACAAATGGATGATGATACCTTACTTTCTCAACCTAAATATACCTTGGATCTCTTGAAATTATTCAAGTTGGATGATTGCAAGTCATGTGCTACACCTTATCAGTCGGGAGTGAAGCTGTCGAAATATTGTGACTCTCCATGAGTCGAAGCCACCCTTTATCGACATTTGGTAGGTAGCCATATTTATCTGATGCACAGTCAACCATACCTCTCCTTTGTTGTTAGTATCATTTCCAAGTTCATGCAAGATCCTCGTGAAAGTCACTAGAAAGCTACAAAGATAATTGTTCTCTATATTAAGGGTACGTATCAGTATGGTATCAAGTATTGTCGTAACACATACCCACTTGTCAACTACACTACTTTCAACTGGGGCGGTGACATTGACGGTCGAAAATATACTTCTAGTTATGTGTTTCATATGAGCTATGGACCTTTGGTCTGGTCGTGTAAGAAACAGAAGGTAGTCTCTATTTTGACTACATACGATGAGTATCATGGCGCTGTCAATGCAGGAACAGAGGCAGTTTGGATCTGACAGCTTCTTGATGAGCTTGGATTTCCTATTCAGGCCTATATTGTTATTTATTGTGACAATCACGGAGCTATTAAATTTGTTGATAATATCGTTGCTCATAGCAATATGAATCACGTTGATCTCCATGTTCATTATTTGAGACAGTTGGTGTAGGAGAACACTGACTCTCTTCTTTATTGTAGGACAGATGATTAATTTGTTGATATATTTACAAATCCTCTACCTTAAGCTAAGTTTGTGAAACTTTAGGCTATGCTTGGGCTTCAGGAAGCTACAATTATGGATGGGTGTTCACAACAAGTAATTTCGCCTCATGAATCTCCATAGCATTATGTTGATGGGTGTGTGTTGGAACCTACTTTCTTGATGGTTCATCACACCTTTGGATCTTCTGGAGATAGTCAATCTATAGATGACACGTGACTAGCGGAGCAGTTGACTAGAATTGGTGGAACGACTGAACAATCAGTTGGGAAAACAATTGAATGGTCGGTATGAATACAATAGACGGCTAAACTTTGGGATGTTGCAGATTCTATGGAAACAATCTGGACCAATGACCACTATGTGTGGACCAGATATTCCCTAGTCTTTGGAAGTCTATTAGATATGGAAACTATAAATAGGCAACCCTATGGTTGTCTAATATATCGATTTGAGATGTTTTATCATGCTCATTTTGCCTTGTGATGTTCTAATCACAATGATATGTGCTTAAGTTATTCAATGGTGTCTATAGACACCACCTTTTCTTCTTGGAATCATGTCCCTTTATATTCTTTTTATGCTCTATAGTTCAGGCCAAGAGGTTTCTCAACATCGCAGGCTTGGTATTCGAGGATTGATAGATGTCTTCAGAGATTGGGTTTCTCTAAGAGAGAAGATGATCCAAAACCTGTACTTCAAATTTTTGAAGAACCAACCTCTGATATCGGTTCTCTATGTTGATAACTTGTTCCTTACTAGAGGGGAATATATGATAGCTTGGTGCAAGAGGGAGCTCACTTCTGAGTTCGAAATGAAAGACTTGGGTTCTATGCACTACTTTCTTGGTCTTGAGGTTTGGAAAAGGAAAGATGAGATCTTTATTTCTCAAGGGAAGTAGATTGTTGATGTGTTACAAAGATCTGGTTTGATGGATTGCAAATCCATATTTACATCAATGGTTTCTAACTTGAGGAAACTACACGAGTCATATTTTGGATTGGATCCAGTGGATGTTACCAAGTATATACAACTTATTGGTTCCTTGATGTACTTGATACATAGTAGACCTAGTATATGTTATGTTTTGAGTATATTGAATCAGTTGCTTAGATACCTTCGAGGTACTATTGCTTATGGAAAAATTTACTTGGTTATGCCAACTCCAATTGGGGTGGTATTATTGTGGACTGAAAGAGTACTTTCCTCTACTTTTTAAGCCTGGGATCATTTATGTATATTGTGGCTAGTACTACATAAGCAAACTATATTGTGGCTAGTATTATAGAAGCAAAGCATATTGCGGCTAGCACCACAAAAGCAAAGTATATTGTGGTTGGTACCAGGGTACTTTTTAAGGATTCTAATATTATACTTAAGTATAGTATTCTAGACGATTGTTTTGGACTAAAAAAAAACATGTTTATAGATAGGTAGGCAAATATTAAATATGAAACATAAAAATTAACACTGAAATGTGTAAATTTTGGCGAATATTATGATAAAAAAACATATTTTATGTAAATATAAGCGATATTAGACACTAAAAATGACCAAATAGCGAATTTCTTTTTTGAAAAAAAAACCCAAAAAATAATCAATTGGCGAAATTTCGCCCCTAAAAATTACCCTGGTTGGTACTACAGAAGCAAAGCATGTTGTGGCTAGTACTATAGAATCAAAGCATATTGTTGCTTGTACTACATTCCTACAGTGTGGCATAGGAATTTACTTGTTGGGTTGTTCAGGGAGAAGCTTTAGACTACAGTCATTCATTGTAATAAGCAGAGTTGTATTAAGCTCTCAGAAAACACCATGATAAGTTGAAACACATTGAGATGAAGTATCACTTCATCATAGACATGGTCCAGAGAGGTGTAGTAAGACTTCAATATATTTATATTGATGAGCAGATTATAGATGTGTTGAGAAAGCCTCTGTCAATGACGAAGTATAGGTACTTTTGAGACAAGCTTGGCATGGCATAGAATGCCTCTCTCCTTGAGAGGGAGTGATAAAGTTACAACATCATGATGGCATTCTCCAACACAATGTCATTTGTTAGGATTGGACCTCATGTATTGAGGTAGGAAGCCTAAGTTGGACTCAGGAACTTGGAGTAAATTCTTGGGATGGACGCAAGATTGACTAAGCCTTATGTTGGGCCCTGGAATTGCCCATTTTTCCATCACTTATTGACATATATTTCATCCATTTTCTTCCCATTATCACCTATTTATCATTCCATTTTTTATCCATTTGTTGTAACTGTGCGTAAAATAGCATACTACTTCCATTGATGTTTTAAGTGGTTAATAATGATTATTTTCCTTTATCTTTGATGAATTGAAGACTATTATGTGCAATTTTACTAATGATGGTTTGTGGAGTGATTTGTCACGTACATGACACTCATAGCTAGCTGTTATAGCCTTAACCAAAAATGCATGCCAGATAAGAACACCTTGATTTGCATCTCTATTTGTGGGCAGATGGAAAATAATCTTGAAAATTTGAGACATGGGTTTTGTGCGTAACATCCTCATTTACTTGACGCATGAGGAAATTTCCAAACAAAGCCACAGTTTGCGATATACATGTGGTTCTTTGAGAGGGTATTTTCCAGATTTACTGTTGTGACCGGTTCCAAAGTTGCTAGCAGTTATGGTCATGTTTCAGTTGTTACAGATCACAAGTTCGGGGTTCAGTTTTTCATTTCCATGAGATGGTTTTATGTATAAATATGTAATCAATCTCATTGAGGAAGATAGAAAGCAATTTTATGATGTAGGATTTGATCTAGATCGATTGTAATCATTCCATTCTGATAATACACACTGGCAGTTTCTTAATTCTGGAGTTGTAGACTTTCATTGTGGAGATTCAACTCTACTTAGTGGAGGAAGGGCCCTCTTCCCTGAGCAGATGTTGGTAGTCTTGATTGTAGGTGTTTTATTTTGTAGATTTGTTTATTTGTTAATTCATGCTTTCATGCATTAGATTGATCATGGTTATTTTTATTATTTAATTCATGCTTTCATTAGATTTATCATAGTTGTTTTCCTGTTAATTCATCTTGATAGATCGTTGGCCAACTTAGCATTGCTTCCAGGTTTATGTATTTAGATCTTGTTTCATAAGAATTGATTCTGTTGAAGTGTGGTTAGATTTACAATTTGGATTTATGAATAGGTTTTAGGTTTGATTTCTTTTCAAGAAGTTGTGACCTAGTTTACAAACAGTTTCAATTGCATACCAATAGATGACAATGTCAGGTAGAAATTGTGCTTGCATAGATCTTGCACGATGGATTTGAAATAAAAGACTTCCTCGGGTTGATAATTTATGTTTAGCACTCTGCATGTTAAGTTTGAATTAACTGACATATAATGGGCCCAACATTTTGGCGTCATTGTTGGGGAAGTTATCAATGGTGCAAAAGTACATCTGACGTTGTTTTGTAGATGCATTGTTAAAGTAGGGCATGTAGGTTGCATGATTACATTTCAGTTTATTGAATTTACTTTGAGTGTGTTCTTTTTCTTCTTTCTTTTCATAAATATTTTTATTTCATTTTCAATATTTGGAGCATAAATCTTATCATTCCCCTTAGTGGTGTTGTAAGCACCACCCATTCTACTAACAAGTTGATAGGAACATTCGAAGGAGGAGCCTCAGAATAGCACATGAATAATCTATGAAGAGATGGCAGGTAAGAAAGATGGAGAAGTTGTTACTTTTGAACTTCCCATTAGAGATTCAGGAAGAGTGGCGCCAATGAAAAGCATCCCCCCACATGTTCTACCAAATTTTCACGGTTTGGAAAATGAAGACCCTGATGTATTTTTATTTCAATTCGAAGTACTTTGTAGAGGATATGGTTATTGTGCTACTGATCAAAACTTGAATGTGTTTCCCCTTACTCTAAAAGGAACAGTCCTTCGATGGTTCATGAGCCTCAGTGGGAATTGTATACAAACTTGGGAAGACATGAAACATGTCTTCTTAAAAATGTACCAAGATTATTGCAGGGTCAATGAAGCCATATTCGAAATGACACAAGGAGAAGAAGAGAGTTTGGAGGAATACATGGAACGCTTTCAATATAACCTCCAAAGATCCAAACAAAGGAAACTGGGGAAGGAGACCTTAAAAACACTTCTACTCAAGGGAATCCAAGACGAATATTTAGAAATATTAAATCTGATGGGAACAGGTAATGTATTTCAGTTAGCATATGATGATATTTGTGAGTTATGTAGAAGATATTCAAGAGGAAACTTCAAGACTGGTAAGAATTCTAAGGAACTTTTATCTTTATTTTTGAAATCTGCTGCAAAAACAAGAGTTTTACGAGTTGAAATCAGTAATGTATTTAAAAATTCTAATTTTGATATCAATGATTCACTAAATTCAGAATTGGTTGTTACGTAGGTTAAAAAAAAGCATGAGGAATTTGAAGAAATAGTTTGCCCTCGGTGTCAGAAGAAACATCTTGCAATGGATTGTCCTTTGGATAGTCCCACAATTTTTGGCATATGTGACTTGAATCATTCCACAGATCATTGTCCCTCCTTACTAAGGATGGAAGAAACATATCAAAGAGATCTAGTCGTTGCAGCCAAGTCATTGCAATAGTCATGGCAACCGTGGCCTACATGTATGGTTCAAAATTCTATCCCTCCATTTCCTTACTCTCATACTCAATCATTGAATACTCTTCCACCATGGCAGTTGTTGCAGCCTCAATTTAACTCTTACCTACCTTATCCACAAGGTTGGAATGGCTTATCTTATGATCACATGGCCACTCTCCCTCATGCTGCAACACAACTTGGTCCTTCAATATCAACCTCACAAATCAATCCTCTACATCAACCACATCTATTTTCTCATCAAACTCCTTGGTATCCAACACAATTTCCTGTCCAATCCACCCTCCAAAGTAACCATAATAAAGCAGTACAGCATGCTTACATTGCTGAACTGCAAAATGTTCCTACATTTCCCTCTTGTTCTACCTCACCTACACCGCTGCAAAATGACTGTGTGTTATTGCAGCAAATCCATATGAGGCCTGAACATGTTTTAAATCCAAGATTTGCAGTTGGAGTTTCTTCTAGTCCTTATAAGCAAGAAGACAAGATCAACAAGACACACATAGTATTTTATGAAGAACAGACATTGGAACCAGAAATTGAAGCATCATTTACATCATTAGATATGAATCTCTTATCTATTGAGGAAGATCAGTTTACTAAGGAGCTTCACGGTGTCAAATCCAGGAGAAATCAAGGGAACAAAGACTATATTGAAGCTTGGTTTCAATCTGTCATCGGTCTGCAACATCATTCCATACTTCACCAGTTCTTGGCACCATCATTTCCAGGAAAGTTGATCTCTCATATCCTAACATTTATAAAGTTATATTTTTCTGTTGGGAGTATGAGCATACTTGAGTCACTTCTTCGAAAGTGGCTCCATTGGAAATATGCATACACTTGAATAATTTTTATATTTCTAAGTAGAGTAGGGTAGGATAGAGAAATAGAATAAAACCATTATTTTGTTTTTAGTTTTTAGTTTTTATTTTTCAAATACGTATTGTCTCTTCCCACGCCTTGTTGCGATCTGGAAGATCAGAAAGTAGAAAGATAAGGAATGGATATGAGATGTTTTCAGGAATGCTTTGGAATTGTTGACTATTTGAGCAAAATGCTTAAATCATTTTTTGTCTTCAGTGTTCAAAATTTAATTTGTCTCCATTTGTTACAAAAAAAACAAACTTTCCTGAAAACAAAATTACAGTAATTAGGGAAGGTGAATGAAGGATCCACAAGAAAATGAGCCAATGATTATGGAACCCTTTAGGCTTGAAATTTGGCATGAATTTGTTAGTTGCAACACCCAGTTGTGACTGTCAGCTATGACAGTGAACTGTAACACCTAGCTGTGACAGTGAGCTGCAATGAGATGCAACACTAGCTATGACAGTGAGCTGCAACACCCAGCTGTGACAGTGAGCTGCAACACCAGCTCTGATAGTGAGCTACAACACCCAGCCATGATAGTGAGCCACAACACCCAGCTATGGCAGTGAGCTGCAACACCCAGCTGTGACTGTACTGCATGTGAGAATTTATGAGTTTGAGATACGTGTGTGTTGCACATCATGGCATGTATTTGGTTTTCAATTGTATATAACACATCCATAAAAATACACATGCTTTATTTCAACATTATGTCATTTTTTAAGAGTTGCAGCTGCGGCTGCAACAGACTGTGTAAGTCAATATAGGTGCTCAATGCTTGGAAATTTTGGTATGGGTGTCTGTTATATTTAAATTTACATCACTAAAAACATTCACGCCTATTTCAGTCACGGGCCAAATTTCATTTATTAAATTTTTGGTGACATTTTGGCTTGAAACTTTTATTGAAACACAGTCCGGACAGTCCGTTTTTGGGAGACCAAATGGACTTATTTTTAAAACCTATTTATATCCTAAGTATCCCTTTGAATCTTGTTTCCAAAAAAATTGTATTTTAATATTGGGTATGAAACAAAAAAACTTATGGCCAAAATACTAACGGGGTGTCAAGCAGACAGCTTAGGAATAGAGTTGGTACAATCAATTTTTGAATTCCTTACTGGACATATCTTGCAAAACTGTTTCAATGGTATATTTCCCTATGAATATAGTTTACAACGCAATTTGAATCACTCCATTCCAATATCGTATGCAAATTTTATGACCAAAATACTGACTTCCTATCACAAATCAGCATTCCTAAAACTCTGTTTTCTAGACTGTTCATTGGCTTATTTGACCCATCAATTCTTATTGGATTCAAAATCTATTTCTAATGGAGACACCTACATGAATCTACTTTCATATCCAATTGGAATCACATCAATCTGTTATCAAATGAAAAATTTAAGCATACAACCGTGACTCTTGTTCTAGTCTAGAATTCGAAAAAACACCTTGTCATGCATGCTATTACTGAGTGATTTAGAACATCATTACATAGAATTTTAAAAACCTGTTTCTAATGGAAATAGACCTATGAATTTAATTTCATTTTGCTTTGGAATCACTCAAATTGGACAAGGAATGAAGAAGCTATAATCAGAATACCGTTGGTGAGTCTAAATGGACATTGCTCTCCCGCGGGTATAAAATGGATTTTGCTTTGTTCATTTTTCTTTGGATTTGTTTGATAAGTAATTGCTTGTTATTTTTTTTTCCATAAGTGTTGGGTGAAGAGATACCAATCACCTCTCTTCTTCCATCATCTCATGTTTTATTGCAGGCAAGTACTAGGTTTTTGCAGGTCCTTAGAAGCAGAAGGTCAATGCATGCACGAGTGACTCTTGAAGACTTTTTATCAATTTGCAAATGGATTGAGCACATTAAAAAATGGATAGATTGATGTGCAAACCATACCAATGTTCAATAAGTCAAGTCCCATTTCTACATGCCAAGAATCCTTTACCAATTGTTTCCAAAAAGAAACCTTTCAAGAAGTCAATTGCACTATGGTAGATTCATTCACCCTCCTCATTTCAAAACCCTAAAAATCCATTCATGTCGAAGTCCCATTTTCCACTGCTTATGTAGTCACCTTAACCGTTTTATTTTCCATCACTACTACATCACGACTTCACATATACTTTCCACTTCTGAGTTTCATGTTGGTTCTATTTTTCATTATGATTCTTCAGAATCATTTATTTTGTACTCGTATTGGATGATGTGGAATTCATTAAGGTCGACCTTCCAATGGTCTTGTCCCATCGACTCCGACACATCATCTGGGATCGAGATTAGAGTTTTATAGTGCCCTGGTATCTGCATAAATTAATGGCAGAATTCCTTGTTGTTAATCATGGGGATTCATCAATGCCTCTTGATTGACAAATCTTGCAGGTGACTTGACTCCAACACATCCATTCGTACCTGTCAAGATGTGCCAAGGTACTTTAGAGCTTACTATCATCAAAGGTGAGTTTCTTCACATTAGTTAACGGCATACATTAATGGTCGGTAATCCAATGATTTTTTTCCATGCTCGACTTCAGCACATTCATTTGCATGGTAAGAATTGTACCTCGGTTTGTAGTAGCTGAAGATTATGTGATATAATGGTTTCAACAATGACTTGTAGCATCATTTCTTTCAGTAGTTTTGCAATTCCTTTCCATTTTCTTCCAGCAGTTAGTAGTCTTACATGCAGCCAGCACAACATCATGGATCAAATTTAGCCTCATCCAGTTTCAGCTCTCATATACATCTATCTCAGCATCAGATTGGCCTACATAGCTCCAGCATACACCAATCCATTCATGTCAACCAAAGCTTCCATGGAGGTAACACTTGAGGTAAAATAGCATGAGTTTTTTTATTTATTAAAGATTTAGGGAAATGTCATGAAAAACCACTAAGCATTAGCCATTTCCATTTTCTATATAACTTTTTATGTCCATTCATTCCCATCCTTTCCCACTCAATTCTAACACTTCATCATTCATGCACATCCACTTCAAAGTCCTACCCAACATCTCACCAGCCCAAGTGGCCAAGCATGAAAATAATCAAATGATACCTTATTGTTGTCACACAAGAACCAAGAATAGGATTCTTGCTACTGCCACACAAGAACCAACAGAAAGAAAAGGAGTCTTGTTGCTGCCACACAAGAACCGACAAAAAGAAAATAAGTCTTGTCGTTGCCACACAAGAACCAGCAGTAAGAAAAGAATCCTTGCTACTGCCACATAAAAACCAACACTGAGAAGAAATAAAGCAGTTGCTTGAAGGTTGTTCTTTCCATATTTGGGAATTTTTATGCATGTGGGAACCACAAATCTTCTATGGATGCAATTTGAGGAAATGATGCATGAGGGCATGCTTTGCATTCAGTTTGGGGGAGATGTCTATTTTTAACTTAGCGAAAAACTCATCTCTTCCATGAGGACATGGAAATTATTCAGTTTGGGGGAGAAATGAAAGGCTGCTACACTCAGTGGTATGAAGAAATGAATCCTACATTACATTTTCAGTCATCATTTCTAGCTTATGAATATGTTGCCATAAAAGAAAGGTATGGGTTCCTTGGCTCATTTTTATCATCCACTAATGCAGACATTGGTTTTAGCCATCATGAGCATTCTATTTTTTACAGCTCCAACTCTATCAGGTTTTCATTTACATATTTAGAATTTGATGTGAGAGTTGGCCCATGGTTATTGGCATCAAAATTACAAGAAGCCCATGAAAATATGAATAAAGGCATTCGATTTTGAAATGGATTATTCAAAGATGTGATCAATGGAATTTTCTGTGCTTAACTATCAGCCTCAACATTTTATTTTCTTCAGGCCCAGATCGGTTTAATATATCATTCCAAGGGTAATAGTGGTCTGTAGTATGACTTGTTGTGAGCAGATTTAAAGGACATCACTGAATGTAAATTTGTTGGAGAAAATATTTTCAAAGCATAGCATAATAGAGAGTTGAGTGTTATTCACAATTGTTTCTTCAAACAAAGCACAATGGAAATCATGTAAAAGCCTTTTCAAGGTCTGATGTGAAGTTTATCTCAGCAGAATTAAGGTAATGTTTACTCCCAATATTGGTCTATTGTTAAGAAAAGATGCATGTGGACATGCTATATCTTCAGTTTGGGGGAGATGGTGGTTGTTTTCATTCCTTGTCAAGTTCATAGCCAATAATTTTTTGATAATTATTGTGGATGCTCAAAACAACTTTTGCCATCAAGTTCACGTTTTGTTTCTCATTTGTCCACATTTTTAATACAAAAGTGCAGAATTTGACTGAAGGATATCTTGAAAATGGTAAACTGATTTTTTATGAAATTTTGAAGGAAGAAGCATTACACCAGGAAAACCAACTCTGGTAAGTTTCAGCTCAATCCAAAGCACGGTTTTTGAGAAAACGACCATCATCACCTATAGCCAATTCACATTTTTCTCAAAATTCGTGATGTGGGTTTGTCTAATTTTTGGTGTGGAGATGATTTAGAATGGTAAATACTTGCTTGAAAATTTTTAGCTCAACCTAGTTTGTATTTTGTGAAATATTGGTTCCAGAAGTTTAGTTGCAACACATTTTTATTCATGTTCATCTACAAAAGTGTAGAAATTGAAATGAGTATATATTGCAATTGGTAAATTGGATTCTCATGATTTTTGGACAAGAATTGCATAATACCAAGATGAAAAATCCTGGTAAGTTTCATCTCAATCTAATGTAAGGTTTTTGAGAAAATGACCAAAATCACCTACATCCAATTTGCATTTTTCTCAAAATCCGTGATGTGGGTTTCTCTGACTTTTGGTGTGGAGATGCATTAGAATGGTAGTTACTTGCTTGCAAAATTTCAGCTGAACCCAGTTCGTCATTTGGGAGAAAATGACTTCAAAATTTTTTTGTTCAAAAGGCTGTAACACCGTAAAATATTGCCCTTTTCCCATTTCGTGCAGCTGTAACTCCGTAAAACCTTTCATTTTTCCTATTCTGTGCAGCTGCAACTCCGTAAAACCTTTCATTTTTTCAGTTCCGTGCAGCTGCAAATCCGTAAAATCTTTCATTTTCTCGTTCCATGCAGCTGCAACTCCGTAAAACTTTTCATTTTTCCCATTCCGTGCAGCTGCAACTCCGTAAAACCTTTCATTTTTCCTGTTCTGTGCAGCTACAACTCGGTAAAATATTTCATTTTTCCCGTTTCGTGCAGCTGCAACTCCGTAAAATATCGTCCTTTTTTTTCGTTCTGCGCATCTGCGACTCCGTTAAAATTTTGCCATTTTTTACTCTTACTCGCTGCTACGACTCTACCAACTTCCGCTAAAATTTCCATTTCTCCCGGCTACAACTGTGTCAATTTTTTGGTTGTAACTCTTCAAGCTGCAACTGTGCGAATGGTAAAATGAAGAAACGATTGAATGAATTCTTCTAGTTGAATGCTACACAGGTATTGGGTTGCATGAGGACATGCAACAAGTTCAGTTTGGGGGTGATGTTGGGCCCTAGAATTGTGCATTTTTCCATCAGTTATGAACATATATTTCATCCATTTTCTTTCCATTATCGCCCATTTATCATTCCATTTTCCATCCATTTGTTGTAACTGTGCGTAAAACAACACACTACTTCCATTGATGTTTTAAGTGGTTACTAATGATTATTTTCCTTTATCTTTGATGAATTAAAGACTATTATGCATAATTTTACTAATGATGGTTTGTGGAGTGATTTGTCACGTACAGGACGCTCCTAGCTAGCTGTTACAGCCTTAACCGAAAATGCATACAGATAAGAACACCTTGATTCGCGTCTCGATTTTGCGGGCATATGGAAAATAATCTTGAAAATCCGAGACATGGGTTTTGTGCATAACAGCCTCATTTACCTGACTCATGTAGAAATTGCCAAACAAATCCATGGGTTGTGATATATAGGTGGTTTTTCGAGAGGGTATTTTCCAGATTTACTGTTGCGGTCGGTTCCAAAGTTGTTAGTAGTTACGGCCATGTTTCAGTTCTTACAAATCATAAGTTGGGGGTTCAGTTCCTCATTTCCATGAGATAATTTTATGTATAAATATGTAATCAATCTCATTGAGGAAGATAGAAAGCAATTTTATGATGTAGGATTTGATCCAGATCGATTGTAATCATTCCATTCTGATAATACATGCTAGCAGTTTCTTAATTTTGGAGTTGTAGACTTTCATTGTGGAGATTCAACTTTGCTCAGTGGAGGAACGGCCCTCTTCCCTGAGCAGATGCTGGTAGTATTGATTGTAGGTGTTTCATTTTGTAGATTTGTTTATTTGTTAATTCATGCTTTCATGCATTAGATTGATCATAGTTGTTTTTATTATTTAGTTCATGCTTTCATTAGATTTATCATAGTTGTTTTCCTGTTAATTCATCTTGATAGATCGTTGGCCAACTTAGCATTGCTTCCAGGTTTATGTATTTAGATCTTGTTTCATAAGAATTGATTCTGTTGAAGTGTGATTAGATTTACAATTTGGATTTATGAATAGGTTTTAGGTTTGATTTCTTTTCAAGAAGTTGTGACCTAGTTTACAAACAGTTTCGATTGCATACCAATAGATAACAATGTCAGGTAGAAATTGTGCTTGCATAGATCTTGCACGATAGCTTTGAAATAAAAGACTTCATCGGGTTGATAATTTATGTTTAGCACTCTGCATGTTAAGATTGAATTAACTGACATATAATGGGCCCAACACCTTATGTGTAAAAGGTTAATCCTCATGACTTGAGGTGAATGCTTTTATATGTCAAATTGATGATGTTGTATAGTCTTGTTGGATAAGGCTAAGGACTTGTGTGTTAAGTCAAATCCTCATGCATTGAGGTGGACCTCCTATGTAGAGGTGATGCTTTGCATGTAGAAGTATTAATGTTATGTTATATATTACTAACCATGGTCACTCGAGATGGGTGGCCTATTAAGTCTCCTCTAGAGACTGGCCACCTCTAGAGTGAATTACTTTAGAATATGAACATTAGGACTGAGAGTAATATAATATGATCACAACATTAGACAAATCTTCTTAATATAATTGATATGATAGATAAATTAAAGTTAGCACATATGGACCATGCAGAAAAGATAAGAGATAAAGGTAAATTGCATAGAGAACAAATAGAATTCAAATTGCTCATGAGAATGACTTTAGTTGATTAAGGAGAACTCAAATTGTTAATCTTAAGTAACTTTAACAATGTATCCATCGGTTAAATAAAGAAGAACTCATCAATGAGGAATTTCCTTAGCACTAAATTCAAGGTAGATATGGATGATGGCTAGGGTTTGCGATCAGGCTTAGATTTGTCTCTCTCTTAGATTCACCTGCTCTTCTTCCTCAGCCCTTGCTCTGGTGCCACACGTCAATTTGGCCTTGCTTTTGCACCATGACGACATCTTTGGGGGGGAAGGCAGGCCCCTCCCAGTCACATGCTACTCCAATTTAGGCCGAGGGCCCCATTGGGGTTGGATCCATAGTCAAAATAGGTACAAAATACATCCCCATCCCGATGGAAGAAATAGGCACTGTTGGAAAGACTACCACTAACACCAGCACAGATAGTGAAGCCGACCCCTCTCAGTGAAAAAAATCATGCATCCCTCACGCGGACACCCATGTTTATCGCTTTCGATAGAAAGAATAAACGCCAGGGCTCAAAAAATGAAAGATCATGTTTTGATTGGAAAATTCATGGGGTTTTGGCCAACAGAATAGGCCCTGCGTAGATGGATTGCAACAAAATGGAAACCAAAATCCCACTTCGACCTGTAGTTGGGTTTGAAAGGGTTTTTTACTATAATTTTTCACCACTTGGAGGACAAAGCCTGTGTGGAAGAAGGAGGGCCTTATTTCTTCAACTCTGTAAGGTTATACCTATAGAACTAGGTAGAACGTTTCTACCCAAAGAAAGAGGAATTCTCCTGGGCCCCTGTCTGGATAAGAATTTTCTCGCTTCCTCAAGAATATTGGGACAAATCCACCCTCCATGAGATTGGCAACACCTTGGGAAGCTTTGTTCACACGGCGGACCAAACTAGACTAAACAAATACACCTCTTATGCTAGGATCTGCATCTACATGCATATTGCTCAAGCCCTTCCAGACGCCTTCTTCCTCTCCCATGAAGATAGTGACTGGATCCAGCTGCTTGACTATGAGCACATTCCTTTCAGATGCTGAAAATTCCATGAACACGAGCATTTGTTCAGAGAATGCCCCACTAATAAAATGCAGGAGAGTCAAAAGAATGCGGGAATTGATAAACAAGGGTTTCAACAAACAACCAGAAAAAAGGTCAACCATAGAAGACCACCACAATAAACGAACCTGGATCACCCTCCTTCAACCAGCAATAGCTTCCAAGCCCTGGAAGAAAAATCAGAATATCGATGCTTAGAACCTGTTGCAGGAGGATGTAGAGAAGCCTCCTCTGCCTGAAAAAGCAGATCCATTAAATTCTCAGCTTTCAGAGCAATCCAAGGATAATCTCTCCCCTAACCCTAAATATTTTCAAAGGGATTCCCCATTAGACCATAAGATGACCGACCATATCCCTGAACCACCTGATGAGGAAGACATGAAAGATGTCATACTAGAAGGTCTTGATCTTCTTTGCCTTGGAGATGCATGCACCAGAAAAGATTTCAAATCTATTCCTCCTAAGAAGATCCAGCTTCTCCACAAAGCCCTAGACAAATCCAAAGCAAATAAATTAGGTGTGGCCACTTCTGGACAAAAAGAGAAACAAAAAGCTCAAAAAGATCCAAAAAAAGGATCGCAAATT
The DNA here is from genome assembly GCA_001517045.1 of Pseudotsuga menziesii. Classification (NCBI taxonomy): domain Eukaryota; kingdom Viridiplantae; phylum Streptophyta; class Pinopsida; order Pinales; family Pinaceae; genus Pseudotsuga; species Pseudotsuga menziesii. Next base: position 180,562 of record LPNX011134904.1, read on the forward strand.
TGCTCTTTAATGAATCAACCAGTTGAGCACAGCATTGGTGGAATCTGGCCAATATTCCCAGCTAACTGAATTTTTCTCCTCCCCCTCATCTGTCAATCAATGAAGATCCACTCCTAGAATGTTAGAGGTCTCAACGATCACTCCAAATAAAGAATGCTCAAAATGAAGACAGAAAGAGCAACCAACTATCATTTTTCTTCAAGAAACCAAATGCCCCAGTGACATAGTCTCTACGATAACGTCTCGAATCTGGAAATATTGTCCCACCATTGCGATTGATGCCAATGGTGCCTCAGGAGGTATCTCTATTAGCTGGAATCCTCTTCATATCACCCTGGACGAGGCTTCTTCCTCTTGGCACTCTCTTTCTGCCTCCTTTCACATTCTCAGCTCCAGCATCAAAGGCTTTCTAATGAACATGTACAGCCCTCAAATGGCCGAGTCCAAGATGAACCTTCTAAATCATATTGATTGGTTCCATAACATGCATATTGAGTCTCCTCTAATCATAGGCAGGGACTTCAACATGATATCCAACCCAGAGGAAAATAAGGGAGGTATCAGAGCCCTCTCTGCTAAGGATGTCGCCTTCAAAGACACTATCAGCTCCTGTGCACTGGTGGACATTCAAACCTCCTCTATATTCTTCACATGGAACAATGGAAGAGGAGGAGCCCAACAAATTTCCAAAATTCTTGACCACTTCTTGGTTTTTGATCAAATTCTCAATTTGGGAGGGTTATTGGATGCTTCTATTTTACCCATGGCGGGGTCGGACCAGTGGGCCATCTCCCTCTCCTGGCACAGTCAGGGAACCTCCCTCTACAAACCCTTCAGGTTTGAAAAATTATGGCTTACCCATCCCACCTTCATGGACTCTGTTAGCTCCTGGTGGGAAGATATGTCAGTAATAGGACGTTCAAAAATGGCCATCATGCATCAAAAACTCAAGAGGCTTCGAGGTCACCTCAGACAATGGAATAAGACCAATTTTGGAGAAATTTTCAAGGACAAAGCAGCAATCGAAAATAGCTTAGCTTCTATCCAACGCTATGCTATGGACCATGGTTTCAACCAGCAAAACTAAACATCAGGAAAGGGACCTAATGCACCAACTCAACAAGAGATGTGAACAAGAATTGATCTATTGGAACTAGAAGGAAAGGGTCAAATGGATAAAATAAGGAGAAAAGAATACAATCTTCTTCCATGAGTCCACCATCCAGCACAGGATGAAGAATAGAATAAGAAAATTACATGCGGAAAATGGTCAGACTTTGGAGGAGCAAGACGACATATCTGAAGAACTAATCAGGCATTTCAGTCAGCTCCTCTCGAAACCAAACCATTCCCGTCATGTTGCGGTGCACAAGGTGGTCCAGCACATCCCTCCTCTGGTCAACAATGAGCACAATCATTCCCTCATGCAACCCATAACCATGCAAGAAGTGGAAGCAATGGTAAAGCAAATGGCAGATGGAACAGCCCCAGGCTCAGATGGCTTCACCATTGATTTCTTTCACCATTGTTGGAATATGCTCAAAGAGGAGGTCCTCGACTTGGTTGAGGAATCTCGCCAAAAAATATGGATCCTACCAGTGCTCAACACCACTGACCTTGCTCTCATCCTGAAATAAATTGGTGCCTCTCACCCTGGTAAGTTCCTACCGATCTCCCTTTACAATGTTATTTACAAAATCATCTCTAAAGTGGTGGCCAACAGACTGAAACCGCTCCTCCCTCTGATCATTTCTCCAGATCAATCGAGGTATGTTGAAGGCCTCCAAATCCTAGATGGCATAATCCTTTCTCACAAGGTAGTCCACTCTCTTAAAACCACCAAAACCCCTGGCGTGATACTCAAATTGGATCTCTCCAAGGCCTTTGATAAACTAAGTTGGTTCTTCATAGAGAAAATGTTGCTTGCCTTTGGCTTCTATCAAGCATGGGTTCAATGGATCCAATCCCTTATTTCCTCTGCTTTTTTTTCAATCTTGTTCAATGGCTCTCCCTCCTCCACCTTCTCCCCTCGTGAGGTATCCGTCAGGGTGACCCTCTTTCCCCTTTCCTCTTCATCCTCATGGTTGAAGGTCTAGGATGTATGATTCAATCAACCATGGCTGATCACACCTTAAGAGGTTTATCACTCCACAATGCCCCTCCACTGGCCTACCAGCAATTTGTGGATGACAATCTCTTCTTTGGTCATTCCTCTGTCCAAGAAGCCCGCATCATTCACTCTATTTTGAAAACCTTTGAAGAAGCCTGTGGAATCATTCTAAACCTTGAAAAATCTCAGATCTTCTTTTTCAATACCAGAGCTGTGACGTAGAGAAACATCACTCGTATCCTTCACTTCTCGGTCTCCTCCTTGCCCACTAAGTATTTGGGTGCCCCTCTTTTTGATGCTGCCCTCAAGCACACATCCTGGAAGGAGCTTCTCGGCAAACTTGAAAACCGTCTAACTTCTTAGACTTTTCGAGCCCTCAACCTCCCCATTCGAGCAGTCTTTCTCAAGTACATTCTGCAGTCGATGCCTCTCTACCTCTTCCCTGTGCTAGCAGCCCCAAAATGGGTTTCAAAAGCCATCAAATCTCTACAAAGGTCTTTTCTTTGGGGATGCGACAACAATAATTGTTGTTGGGCACTGGTAAGTTGGGATAAGCTTTGTAAAAAGAAGAAAGAAGGAGGTCTTGGAATCAGAGATTTGAAGCTCAATAATTAGGCTCTCTCAGCAAAAAATTGGTGGAACTGGATCTCCAAAAACAACTCTCCCTGGACTAAGTTATGGAACAAAAAATATGCACCAGATCATACCCCTAATTCCTTGATCATATTTGACGAAGACACTCTAGGCTCTCATATTTGGAAGGCACCCAACAAACAAAGGGTGCTTATTCAACAAGATAGTTTCTAGGAAATAAAAGGAGGAGACAAGGCCCTCTTTTGGTGTGATTCCTGGAAACAACTTCCTTTCTTGAAAAGTCTCCTCCTTGACCCTGACAGTTAGTACTTCATACATCTCAATGCTCACCTTAAAGTAGAAGAGTACTGGCAACCTTCAAGTGATGGGTTTCGTTGTTGGAAAGATCCCTCCACCTGGAGCATTGCCCCCAACAAAGATCTAGTGGACAAAATCTGGTCGGAAATCTGCAACAGCCGCCTCAAGCAAACTCATGGCACTGACACCATTAAATGGGGGAACAGGTTGTTGGGTACCTTCTCAGTCAAAGAAGCCTATGATATCTTGTCATCCTCGTCGGACAACCAGGCCTCTCCGGTTTGGAACCACATTTGGAAGCCACCTCAATGGCCCAAAATATCTCATTTTCTCTAGCTCCTCATGCATTGGTAGATACTCACCTAGGAGAATATGGCCTGCAAAGGCTTTGAGGGTCCCTCCAAATGTTGTCTATGTAATGAAAATTAGGAAACCATTGACCACCTATTGGACGCTTGCCCCTTCACCAGCTTCCTTTGGGACCAAGTTGTAGAGGTTTTCTGGCACACCAACAGAGTTAAAGGTAATGCAACCAACTCTCTTCTTCAGTGGATGGATTCTCCTTTTGAAAGGAATCTCTTCAACCAACTTTGGATGTTCACCCTGGGGTTCGTGTTCTGGAGCACCTAGAAAGAGAAAACCAACATAATATTCAAGGATTCCAAAACATCCGCTCAAGCACTCTGGGATCTGATAAAAAATATCTACAAGAAACCATTCACTCCAAAGGTTGGATGAACACGGACCTCCCCACCTCTCAGAGTGTATTGCGCAACTTGAAAGCCTTAAATTTCAACTCTTATGTTGTCCCTCCCTCCATCAGCAAACCCATAATGCGAGTGGCGAGTCCCCTGCACTGGGATCCGCCTCCTAAGAAAGTTTACAAGTTGAAATTTGATGGGGCATCCAAGGGAAACCCAGGAATGGTTAGCTTCGGGGGAGCTATAAGAGACCACTAAGGGGATATCATTCATCTTTTCTATGGCAACATGGGTCTCAACTCTAACAATGTCGTTGAAATGGAATATATGGTAGGAGGATTAACGATAGTTGACAGGAAAAATCTTCTTCTGATGATTGGGGAAGGTGACTTAGCTATCATCCTCTCCCTGGCTGCCAAAACTCTCTATGGCTCGTCGGTTTCCAAAGTCACCTCCAGCTGGCGCCTAGGGCATGGATTAAGCTATCTGGCCACCCTCCTGTAACGCATGCAAGAAATCACCTTTCACCATGTGCGTGGGAAATCCAACACCCTTACATACTTTTTAGCTAACTCAGGTGTGAACTCTCCTCTCACCCTTGTGGAAGGCACATTACAGGACCCCCTAGACACTACGGTGCTTCTCAAGAGCAAACAACTAAGCCAGATCTGACCTCTCCCTCCTAGATGCAGGTGACCAGTCCGACGATCGGTGACACGTGTCGCCTTGGCCTCTGCACCTACCTCGTTGTGACCATTAACAACCCAGCTTGTCCATCAACCTCGACACTATAAGCCTCCGGAACCTTCGACGTCCATCGCGTGTGGGAGAAGCTCTTCTTGTCACTTTGGCACCTGCGACGTGGGTTGGCGACGGCCTATTTTCCTCATCGCCTTCATGGCTATGTAGAAAAATTCATTGTGTGCAGGTACCATGGTAGGTGGAAGGTGGATATGAATGCCATGGAAAATCACTTTGACATTTTGTGTAGTCTTTGCTCAGCTCTTAAAATTGTTGGGCTCTTTGTGCGTCTGGTGGCTTTCTGGTTAGTTTTTTTCAGCATCTCTTAGCCTGTTAATTTTAGAAAGCGGAGGTGCAATCAGGTTTCCATGTCGCGTCAAAGAGGAACACTAAGAAGGGCAAGCTCGAGCAGAGGCAAATCTCAATGTGGTTGTAGCCTCCAAGTCATGGCCGACTATGCACCCCACATCTCTTCTCGGATTTGCATCCTCGTGGAAGCCTGGGAAGGGCGAGTCCTAAACCAGAAGTTAGCAAGAGGTCAAGATGGTAGCCAGATAAACAATTACTGGCTCATGAAAAACATGTTATGCAATTTGGTTGAAAACATGTTCAACAACTGGTCCGAAGCTCGTGACTCCGTCCTTGCCATGAAAACCAGAATTGTTGAGATAGATGCTCAGCTCAAGGCCATGGATAACTCATTTGACTGGAAGGGTACCATAGGCATTTCAGCGCATGGTGGTATGAATGGTGGCGGTCGTGATAGGGGAGGAGGTGGCAGTGGAAGTGCAACTGGGGGAATGGTTCTCGCCACTCGCGGGGAAGGTGGCAGTGGGAGCACGACAGGGTGCACAATGACGGCTCCTCATGCTTTGCCTTTCCCCATCCCTTCGACAGTTGAGCCTCTCTTCAAACGCCTGAAGGAAATGTCCAGCCATAAGCCTAATTAGCAACAACAACCAACGCAACCAGCTTAGGAAGCTTCCACAAACTCGTCGACCCAGTCACAGGAAGAACAATGGGCCTGCCCCATCATTGAAGAAATTCCATCGTCCTAAGGTCCGTGCTTTCCAGTAGTAGAAAAGACCTTTCATCCCAGGCTTTTGTTTTGCAGGTTTTTTGTCAAGCCTATCCATGGTTGTCTTTAAATTTCAACTTTGTATCTATGTTTATTATCTTTGTCTATGTCTGGAAACTATGTCCAGGGCTATGTCTATGTCTCTGTCTACTTTAAATTTGAACTCAGTGTCTGTATCTATGTCTCAGTCTCAATCCCTCAGTCTCTGTAGATGGCCCTTGGTTTTGGCCAGGTTGACTTTTGTATATTTTTCCTCTATATTTTAATAGATTTGTGCAGCTTACAAAAATAAAAATAAAGAAGAACTCATAGTGGTCACTTCAGTAAATCAAACAATTATAATTTCAGTTAAGAAGAGTTAACTAAAGTGTTGGTAAAAAAGAATTAGTTAACTAAAGCATTTTTCATTATGACACTTTAGTTAAACTAAAAGACGACACTTAAGTTACGGCACTTGAGTTACAATACTTGCACGACGACACTTGAGTTAGCATCCTAACTAAGTGGTCTAGCAGTTAATTAGAAGGGAATTTCATCTTGAAGTCAATAGAGCATGAATATAATGTTAAAGATGAAAGGCATTGTGTATTGTGTTATGCAGGATTGATGAGTTCGATATGCAAAGTAATTTCCCCATGTAGTGATTCACTATTTTTTGCATGAGACTAGTTTCATCCATGCAATGATTCACTACATCTTGCATGAGACCAAAATTGCAAGTTAAATAGTGTGTTGGGCACACAGATGTATCATCCAATCATTCTATATTCTATATTTCTCAATGATTACACCTGGGGTGTTTGAATTCTCTCTTATCTTACACCTGGGATGCCGAAATAAATCTTCTATTATAAAAGACATTCTATGCTAGTTATCATTATTATACTTTGGATATTTGATCGGGTTTTTCATCCTCATTGTTTAGAGAGTTTTCCCCAAGGTATATGTTGTGTTATGTGTGAATGATTATGTGTATGAATGGTTCATTAATTTCAAGTACAAAGTATAAATTCTGCATTTAAAGATTAAAGATCAAAGCTTAACAAATTTCAACAAGCATATCAAAAAATCAAGGAGGTTTCATTCTTCGAAACAAATCCTTGATAATATCATTTTAGCGCAAGAAGCAATTCACTCTTAGTAAACTCAGAAGAGAAAGAGGCATGGTTATTAAAATGGAGATGGCTAATTCCTTTGATATAGTTTGACACTCATTCCTCTATTTTGTTCTGTAAAAATTTGTTTTTCCCAAGAAGCTCATTGGTTGGATTCAATCATGTATAGTTACTCCATGAATAGCCCCCCTAATCCATGGAAGGCCAATTTCCTTTTTTCAAAGTGAAAGAAGGGTCCTACAGGGTTGTTCGCTCTCACCTATATTATATATAATCATGGTGGACTCTTTTAGTAGAAAGTTGGAAGTTATATATAATCATGGAGGACTCTTTTAGTAGAAAGTTGGACGTAGGAATCACAATAGTAAGAGGAGTCAAGGCAAACAATCATTCGCAATTCACAAATGAAATATTTTAATGGGGGGAGCCTCCATTATTATAGCAAACAATTTCAAGGAATTCATACATGAGTATCTAAATTCATCTGGAGGAAAGGTAAACAAGCATAAGTGTAGGGTTCTTAGATGGAATTCTTCCCCGTCCCACCTACAAAACATTGCTAATAAGTTGGAATTTTCTATCCAAGTGGATTGGAACTCATTCATACTCCTAAGCATCTCAATATTCCTTGGTCACCCTACAACTTTGGATTGGGAGGAAGTTATAGGAAAAATCCGAAAAAGAATGATCCAACGGGGTTCTAAGTGGTTAATTCCTACGGGTCATGTAGTATTGATAAAGTCAATTTTGGGTTTTCTTGCTATATATCATAATTATTTTCTTTTAGCTATGGTTAAGGTCTCCACTCAAATTATGGGAAGGCGGGTGTGGGTGGGATTATCTTTGATCCCGAAGGAAATATAGTTACGACATATGCATGGGATCTAGGTCATAGAACCAATAAAGAAGCGGAGTGGCTTGCGCTTCTCTTTGGGTTGGATTTGGTTAAGAAAAATAAGATCACTAAAGTCATAGTCATGGGAGACTCCAAACAAGTCATTCATAAAATGACCTCAAGATACAATCAAGGCACAATCAAAATTAGAAGAATTTATGAGCAAGTTTGACAAATCTCTGCAAACATGCAAATCGCCTTTTACCACATCCTCAGAAGCAATAATTCCGAAGCAGGTAACTTAGCAAACCAAGGAGCTAAGTTAAAAATTGGTTTATATTTGGTTAAGGGTCAATTAAAAAAAAGAATTTATGTTCCCTAGACTTATATCCACCTTCCCAAGGATGGGCGTCCTCCCTTCTCGACCTCCGAGCATTTGGCAGCACTCACATTTTCTAATGAACAACTATCCTCCATTCAACACAGGTGGCGACGAAGCCCATGTGACGGGCATAAATGCCAGGCCAGAAACCTTTCCCCTTGGTCGTTTGACAAGATCCTTCACACGAGCCATAGAAGGCATTGGCTTGAAGTCTCATCCCGTTTTATTTGCTACCTGTTGTGATTTTGTTGAAGCCTCTTCTCTCAATATTCTTGCATAATCGATCTAGGAGATACCTCTCGGCTTTCTCAGCATTGACGAAAAGGAAAGGCATCCCAGTACCCCGCTGACGCAACCATCTCCCACAGCGCACACAGTTTCGTTCTTTTCTCGGGTTTCAATGGAAAACAACAACAGGGATGTCACCTTGAATGACCTGCAGGAAACCTTGCTAGACATCAAGCAACATATGCATTGGATTTATGATATTATAAACAAGGGGGTCAAGGAAGGTAGCACAACCGTAGAGGAGGTGAATTGGATGGCGATAAAAATGGGCAATCATGATTCCAAAATTGAAGACAACCACAGGGAATTACATGAGCTCATGGGGACTGCCGATAATATTAAGGAAGATGTGTAGAAGTTGGTTAGTATGAACCAGTGTAGCCATTTCCAATACTCTCCTGCAAGAGACCACCCAATGGAGGAGACGTCAATAGTGCAACTAGTCACAGTTTCAGGTGAAAAGCAAGAGAAGTAATTAATGTTTGAATGGTTTTTTATGTTTTACTGTATTTTGCTTCTAGGCAAGTTCATTCGTATATACCCTACGAAGGGAGATAGTTGTTTTTTTTTTGCACATAAGCACTTTTTGCTCATTGTATCTAGCATAGGTAGTCCAGGTCTTGTGTGGATAAACTATTTGAAATGCAGGCTCTGCCCTCTTTTTGTAAGCATGGTTGTGAACAACCTTTTAATTTAAATACAATACGTTCTCAAGTTTCTGTTAAAAAAAGGTCTCCACTCAAATTGATTTGTTGTAATGAAAACTTTTATGGCAAGGAGGGAAAAAAGTTGTTATGTCCCTTATGGAACACGAGAGGGATTTCTATGATGGATTTTGGCTTAATGAATATATCTCTTGGAGCAAAAAATTTGTGGAAACTCAACACATGTGACGAAGCTTTGTGGAAATTTGCTATGTATATGAAATGCACCCAAATAGGAAGAAATATAATTTTGAATCATGTTAGACTTAGTGTAAAGTCTTAACTGAAGTGTTGGGAGGGTATGTAAAGTGGATTCCATCCATGATTAGTCCTCTCTCATTCAACCAAGAACTAATCAACGCTCTCTGCATCTCTACAACTTCCACAACTCGCTCAATCCTAGGATTCCCTCCAGCAATCATTCAATCGTCACATGTGTTATGCACATTAGTGATCCACAAGTCCATGGGTGTGCTCATTGTAAGCAAAAATGGGAGAATGTTAAGTTAAATGAATACAATTCCTTAATGAAGAATTAAGCTTGGAAGAATTTCATTAGGTGTAAGTGGGTTTGTAATGGCAAGTTCACATGTGAGAGATAGATCAAGATAAGTATATATCTCACTAAGGGATTTCATAAGGTAGATATAGATTATATATCACACACACCCAAACTTATCACCAAATATAGATAGATTGGTCACACGGATGTTAAGAATGTGTTTTTACAAGGTATTTTGAATGAAAAAATCTACATCACCTTCTACTTTGTTTAGAATCGCTAGAAAGAATTTAATGACAAGTTGAAGAAATCGTTTAATGTGCCTAAGAAAGCTCAAGAAATTGATATGGGAAAATTGGTAAATATTTTGAGTCAATGTTTTATCATTATACAACTATTTCAATCTTATTTTTTATATTCATCATATTGATAGAAAGAATTGAGATACATATAGATGACTTTATTTTTTATTCATGTTTTTGTTGAAATATTGTAACTTCGAAGAATATTCTATATGTATCTTTTGTGGTACCCAATGGTCCTACCGGGAGAACCACTTGTATTACATTGTACCCCGATGCTCCTAATCGGAAGAACTGATAAGAGTCATGAGCTAGTCCCCTCTAATTGTAAAGGTGGGTCATCAGCACCCCATTGTGGTTACTTGAGCCTACATGTGTAACTCGAGCCTACATGATTTAACTCGAGCCTACATGTCAAATGAGTTAACTTAAGTGGACGGATGAATATAAATAGAGGTGTAGTGCTCCTCATTTGAGACACACACTCTCACTTGTATAGCGCATTAGTGGAGAAGAGAAGTAGCTGGAGAAGGAGGAGGATCAGGCTTTGATCTCCTTGTTGGTTTTATCTTTTATCTTTTTGGGACATCTATATTGAGGAATCTTTTGCTAGGTTTTTCCCTTTAGGGTTTTCCCAGGATAAATCTTTGTGTTCATTTTGTATGGTTGTGCTTGTCTATCTTTCAGTGATCCTGTTTATATGCTTTTGTTAT
>LPNX011134904.1:194538-205870 GCA_001517045.1 Pseudotsuga menziesii
AAATCACATTAGGTAGATGCTTTTGTTTGAGGTCTACTATGAGTTCATGGTTTAGCAGGAAACAGTCCAGTGTTTCTCTTAGCACGGTTGAAGCAGAATACATAGCAAATTTTTCTACTAAGTTGTGAAGCCATATGGATTCAGAAGTTGATATCAGGTCTCTTTGACCTGAAGATGGACACTACAATGATTCTATGTGATAAACATAGTTGTGATGACAAAGAACCCTGTGTTCCGACGTAACACGTAGAAATCCAGTATTTCTACAAGATAAGATGCAGACGATGATACTGTAGATGCAGATGATGGTGATTCAGTATTTCTATACTGAATATAGAGATGATGATGTTTCAGTATTCCCATACTGAAGATATAGATGATGATCATTTCAGTATTCCCATACTGAAGATATAGATGATATTTCAGTATTTACATATTGTAGATACAGATGATGGTGATTCGGTATTTCTATACTGAAGATATAGATGATGATTCTTTCAGTATTCACATACTGGAGATACAGATGGTGATAGTTCAGTATTCACATGCTGAAGATGTAGATGATGATGGTTTGGATGATGATGTACTGACGAAGCCTATGCCTCGAGTAGAGTTCGAACACTTTCGAGACAAGATTGGTGTGGTTTGTAAAGATCTTCCCCGAAAGGGGGAGTAGTGATGTTGCAGTGGGATTGTATCATCCCTGAGCACTTGCCCTAAAGTGATCCGGAGACCTCGGTCTTCAAGAATGAAGAGGGATTGTATCATCCCGGGACATCTGTCCATAATAGATCCGGTGACCTCGGTCCTCAAGAACATGATGGGATTGTATCATCCCTGGGCACTTGCCCTAAAGTGATCCGGAGACCTCGGTCTTCGAGAATGAAGAGGGATTGTATCATCCCGGGACATCTATCCATAATAGATCCGGAGACTTCGGTTTTCGAGAATGTGGCAGGATTGCATCATCCTTGGACGTAAGTCCTAAAGTGATAGGGAGTGATTATCCCGTAATTGTATCCGGTGACTTCAATCGTCGAGAATGTGGTAGGATTGCATCATCCTTGGACTTAAGTCCTAAAGTGATAGGGAGTGATTATCCCGTAATTGTATCCGGTGACTTCGGTCGTCGAGAATGTGGTAGGATTGCATCATCCTTGGACTCAAGTCCTAAAGTGATAGGGAGTGATTATCCCGTAATTGTATCCGGTGGCTTTGGTCGTTGAGAATGTGGTAGGATTGCATCATCCTTAGACTTAAGCCCTAAAGTGATAGGGAGTGATTATCCCGTAATTGTATCCGGTGACTTCGGTCGTCGAGAAAGTGGTAGGATTGCATCATCCTTGGACTTAAGTCCTAAAGTGATAGGGAGTGATTATCCCGTAATTGTATCTGGTGACTTAAGTCGTCGAGAATGTGGTAGGATTGCATCGTCCTTGGACTTAGTCCTAAATTGATAGGGACTGATTCTCCCGTAATCAATCCGATAACTTAGGTTGTCGAGAATGTGGTGGGATTGTATCATCCCTGGACTTTAAGTCCAAAAGTGATCCAAAGACTTTTTGTCTTTGAGTTGTGGATTGCAGGTTGTTGCTGATGACGATGATGCCATACTAATCGAAAAATCAGAGTATGATGATGATGACGTACTGATCGAAATATCAGAGTATGATGATGATGACATACTGATCGAAAGATCAGAGTATGATGATGACGCGCTATGATGATGATGTTTCTGATCGATAGATCAGAATATGATGATGATGATGTTGATGTTGATTGAAAGGGCAAAGTGTTGATGATGATACTGCTGATCGAGAGATCAAAGTACTGAAGATGTTGCTGTTGATCGAAAGGTCAAGGTGCTAAAGATGTTGTTGCTGATCGAAAAGTCAAAATGCTGAAAATGTTGCTGATCGAAAGGACAAAATACTGAAGATGTTGTTGCTGATCGAAAGGACAAAATACTGAAGATGTTGTTGCTGATCGAAAAGTCAAAGTGCTGAAGATGTTGCTGATTGAAAGGTCAAACTGCTGAAGATATTGTTGCTAATCGAACAGTCAAAATGCTGAAGATGTTGCTGATCGAAAGGTCCAAGTGCTAAAGATTTCGTTGCTAATTGAAAGATCAAAATGCTGAAGATGTTACTGATCAAAGACTGAAGATGTTGCTGATGATGAAGACTAAGGATTGAAGATGAAGACTACATGATGTTGAAAAGCTTCCAATGATTTATAGATGTGTTACCCTACTGATGTTGATGATGTCCCCTATCTCTACTCATGTTGTTGATGATGTTGTTATAGAATACCCTTCTCGTTAAGGGCGAGTGTTGAAATATTGTAACTTCGAAGAATATTCTATATGTATCTTTTGTGGTCCCCGATGGTCCTACCGGGAGAACCACTTGTATTACATTGTACCCCGATGCTCCTAATCGAAAGAACTAATAAGAGTCATGAGGTAGTCCCCTCTAATTGTAAAGGTGGGTCATCAGCACCCCAGTGTGGTTACTTGAGCCTACATGATTTAACTCGAGCCTACATGTCAAATGAGTTAACTTAAGTGAACGGATGAATATAAATAGAGGTGTAGTTCTCCTCATTTGAGACACACACTCTCACTTGTATAGCGCATTAGTGGAGAAGAGAAGTAGTTGGAGAAGGAGGAGGATCAAGCTTTGATCTCCTTGCTGGTTTTATCTTTTATCCTTTTGGGACATCTATATTGAGGAAGCTTTTGCTGGGTTTTTCCCTTTAGGGTTTTCCCAGGATAAATCTTTGTGTTCATGTTGTATGGTTGTGCTTGTCTATCTTTCAGTGATCCTGTTTATATGCTTTTGTTGTGAAAATGAAATGAAATACTAATGTCTTAGCTAAGCATATGAAAATTTAACAGTTTTTTTTACAAAATTTGAAAAAATAATAACATTTAAGTAATTTCCATTACTTTCTATCATATAATTTTGAAAATTAAATTTAAAAAAATTAAAAAAATTAAAAAAAAAATTGATTTCAACATAAATATACTTTAAACCTATTCAAAAAGTTCAAAAAAAAAGAGTATAACATTGACACATTTTTATATCAATTTGAGGATAGGTTATAGACATTTACACATTTTTGTATCATATTAATTGCCCAATACGAGGATAGGCTATAGACATTTACACATTTTTCTATCATATTAATTGCCCAATACGAGGATAGGTTATAGACATTTTATATCATATTAATTTCCCAAAGTGAAGTTAAAAGAGTTGTTGCCACCATATATATACAATTGGTTTGGAATCTTGCGTGCTTGACCCATGCCAACTTATTTATTTATTTTGTTATTGGATTCCACCTATCGATTTCTCATGTTATTGGATTGATTTCTCAATATATGCATGAGAATTCTTCATTGCCATTTGTACGTATTGACTTTGGTATGGAATATATTGTAGATTTTGTCGTGGTGTTTTGGTGGGGTAGAATGAGTCCAAAGGGTTGAAAGATTCTTGCAAAATAAGAATTAAGACATTATTGTACTTTTTATTTTCAAAATAAGTAGAAACAAGTATTGATTATTGGTGAACAAGTTGTTTGGATCTATATATTTACCAGCACGTTTACATAGTTTGTAGTTGAATTAGGTTGATAGAGATTAAATAGTTGAAAGATGGTTATGAAATAGAAGACACTTTGAAAATGTTTTTTATTCTTCATATTCTTTTAGTTAAGCGTATTCAACTTTGAGTTATTCATGTCTAGCTACATGTTATCACCCATATTCTTCCTGTTATCTATTCATCAACTAGCTACCAGTTATTTTTTATAATTGTTTATTTCGAATTTTGAACTAATGTCATAGAATCAATCTTGACAGTGCACTTGTCTCATCCTCTTCGGTTGATGAAAAAACATAATCCTCTTCGATATATGAAAAAACATAAATCATATTCCTCCCAATTCTTAAATAAAAACTATATTCCAATGTAACTATTTTCTTGTTTCTTTATTTTCAGCCGATCCCAAGAATATAACCTTTTCTATTTTTGTGAAAAGACTTTACAAGAATGTATAAATTAGGTCAAAGAGAGCAAGTCTGGCATGGTCTAACTGCAGTGACAATGGTGATGGTGCAGTTGTCTGGTCCATCCATTTGAAATCCATGCACATGCACATGCACATTCCCATTGCTCCAGTTAAGTAGGTCATGCAAGCTTTGTGCTTTTGTTATTTATTGATAGCCCTGCTTTTGAATCATTCCTTATCAATGGTATTCACACGTTTCATCCAGGCCCAAATTCTGATGCCTTTCGGTTTCACGCGAGCCATGTATGTTTTCTTTCCATTTCTCCATCGCATCGCTTTTGTGAACAATCTCACCGTTCTTGAATAGACTAATTAGCATCGAAGAATTATAGCAATCATGTTTAAGGGATCTGATTTTCTATCGGCAAGAAGTATTTGCGGGATTCTTTTCTTGGGCATAGCGTTCTTTCTGGCCGCTGATCCGCTGCACCGCAGCGTTATTTCTGGTTTCCCAGACTTCAAAGCGTATTCTATAGAGCAACCGGGCGCTTGGTCGGAGCTCCAATTTGGATATGACAAGCAGAACAGATTACAGGCAGCGGAGATCAAATTTGTGAACGAACTCGCTGGGCCCGAGTGCCTGGCCTTTGATCTTCAAGGGAGGGGTCCTTACACTGGGACCGGAGATGGCAGAATCATGCGATGGAACGGCCCCGACATTGGATGGTCTGAATTCGCCTACACGTCTCCCAACAGGTTCTAAAATCCTCAACCTCTGTAGAGCCTGATCATGCTAAATTCCTTTCTGCATGCCTATTTTATGCTACAGGTTCTAAAATCCTCAACCTCTGTAGAGCCTGATCATACTAAATTTCTTTCTGCATGCATATTTTATGCTACAGGTTCTAAAATCCTCAACCTCTGTAGAGCCTGATCATACTAAATTCCTTTCTGCATGCCTATTTTATACTAAAGATTCTAAAATCCTGAACCTCTGTAGAGCCTGATCATGCTAAATTTCTTTTTGCACGCCTATTTTATACTACAGGTTCTAAAATCCTCCACCTCTGTAGAGCCTGATCATACTAAATTTCTTTCTGCATGCATATTTTATGCTACAGGTTCTAAAATCCTCAACCTCTGTAGAGCCTGATCATACTAAATTTCTTTCTGCATGCATATTTTACACTGCAGGTTCTAAATCCCTCAACCTCTGTAGAGCCTGATCATACTAAATTTCTTTCTGTATGCCTATTTTATGCTACAGGTTTTAAAATCCTCAAACTATGCAGAGCTTGATGATACTAAATTCCTTCCTGCGTGCCTATTTTATACTACAGGTTATAAAACCCTCAACCTCTGCAGAGCCCGGTCCTACTAAATTCCTTTCTGCATGCCTATTTCATACTACGGGTTCTAAAATCCTCAACCTCTGGAGAGCCTGATCATACTAAATTTCTTTCTGCATCCCTATATTATACTACAGGTTCTAAAATCCTCAACCCCTGTCGAGCCTGATCATACTAAATTCCTTTCTGCAGGCCTATTTTATACTATAGGTTCTAAAATCCTCAACCTATGTAGAGCCTGATCATACTAAATTCTTTTCTGCACGCCTATTTTATACTAAAGGTTCTTTAAATCCTGAACCTCTGGAGAGCCTGATCATACTAAATTTCTTTCTGTATGCCTATTTTATACTGCAGGTTCTAAAATCCTCAACCTCTGTAGATCCTGATCATACTAAATTCCTTTCTGCATGCCTATTTTATACTAAATTCCTTTTTGGCTACCTATTTTTTGTTTTCTGGATGCCAATTTTATACTAAATTCCTTTCTCTGTTACTTATTTTTTGTTTTTGTAGTTTTTTAATGTTATTTAAGTGCGTTTGAGAGTAGTTAGGTGTTACAGCATAGTCTTGAGGGATATGGTAAAGGATATTGTAATACTTAAATTACTAAAATAAAAAAGTTATATTAATGTAATAAAAATTCAAGATAAAGAACGGGTGAATATTTTTCCTTGCTTAAAAATTTGAATGATTTCTTTTTATATGTGGTTTTGGTTTTTAATTTTAATTTTGATTTTAATTTAGTTTTATATTTTTTTATTAATTTTTGTATAATTTATAATTTATTTTATTTTAAAAAGTATTGTTTTTAATTAAAAGCAATAATGGTTTAAACAGTTTATTGCTGTGTTTGTTTATATTTATATTCACTCTTTCGATATTCTTTCAAAGTAATTTTAGTTTTTATTATATATTTTATTAATTGGTGAAAATTATTCTTTTTACAAGGGTTTTTTAATTTAAAAACAATTTTCCTCCATTTTTACATAATTGTGTTTAATTTTATATTCACTTTGTACATTTTTATTTTCTCGTCTTTAATTGGCGTTCACTTTTCACACACTTTCTTTCAGGTTATTTAAGTTTTTATTAAAATCTAAGAACATATAAAAGTTGTTTTAATTTTAATTTTATTGTTTTTACAATCGGTATTCATGTAGCCTTTGTATATTTTGTTCGAATTGAAAATTAGTTTTTTATTATTATTATTTTGTTTTGTAATTTAAAAATAGTTTTATTTTATTGAATGTTGTTTTTTTTTTTTTAAATTTTTTTACTTTTAATTGTAAATTAATAAATTAATTGAAAGTAGTTATTTTTTTAATTGGGTTATTTTAGATTTATGTTAAATCAGATTAATTAAACAAATAGAGATCTAATTTCTTGAAATTTATATATTAAAAGTATGGTTTCTTACCAAAAAATAAATAAAAATATTCTATTTTTTTAATTAAAATGAAAAAAAGTTTACTGAAAATCCCAAAACCTTTTTACCATGATGAAAAACTTTTTACTAGAAAAATCCAAAACCTGTTTACCATGATGAAAAACTTTTACTAAAGAATCCAGAACTTTTTTGTCAGGATGCCATAATCCGAAAATTTAATAAAAAATAAATTTTGAAATTTTTTGATCAAAGTCTAAAATCTGATGACTTAGCCATCTATAATTGGATTTAATGCTCTTAAATGTTTCAGGGCAATGAAATTAAGAAAGTTTTTAAAATGGTCTTTGAGGTCTTAATTTTTCTTACCCAATTCAAAAGAAATCATGGCCAAAATTAGCTGTCAAGGGCAAAACTTTCTGACACGGACGCCATAATCTGAAAATCATTTTACAGATAGATAAAATGCCCTACAGTATAACTGATCTCGTTTTGGGGTGTTATGTCATGGCTTGCAGATCGCTGGAAATATGTAAACCTCAAATTCCAGCGAGGTCAAACGTGGAATACGAGCATATATGCGGTCGTCCCCTGGGTTTGAGATTCAACAAACGGACCGGCTATCTCTATATTGCGGACGCTTACTTCGGCCTCCTCACAGTTGGCCCGGAGGGTGGGTTGGCCACTCCTCTCACCACCGAAGCAGGAGGAGTTCCTCTCGGATTCACCAACGATCTCGACATCGATGACGATGACAACGTTTATTTTACTGACAGCAGTCTCAAATATCAGAGAAGGTATGTACTGCAAGATATCAGATGTTTTATTTTCATGAACCAAATCTTTCGATATAAGTGAATTCATGTGGGTACTTAAGCTGGTTTTTACGATATTGCAGGCACTTCATGCAGGCTGTTTTCTCAACAGAGTCATCCGGGCGTGTGTTAAAGTATGATTCTAGAACGAAAGAAACAGAGGTTCTGGTGCAAGGTCTCCATTTCCCAAATGGAATTACTCTAAGCAAAGATCACACCTTTTTTATCTATGCATCTTGCGCGGGAAGGTATACATTCATGCCTCTCTTGTTTCTAGAATGCCCTGATAATTGTTTCTCACATAATAATTGGTATGCCCTTCAACTTGCTTGCAATATCTTATTGTTAAAAGAGATTTAGGTACACTGTATGATCCTCCATCTTGGTTGACTAATTATAGAGTGAATGAGGCATTTCAGGCTGAGAAGATACTGGCTCAAAGGTCCAAATGCAGGAACCTCTGATTCATTCGCCATTTTGCCAGGCTACGCTGACAACGTTAGGACCAATGAGAGAGGAGAATTCTGGGTGGCAATGCACTTCCGTCGCAATGCAATGACGCACTTCCTGGGAATGCATCCTCGCTTGAGAATGCTGTTTCTCAGACTGCCCGTGTCTGCAGAGCACCAATACAAGGGACTTGTTGGTGGAACAGTTCATGGCATTATAGCCAAGTACAGTGCCGACGGAGAGCTTATTGACGTGCTGGAGGATAGCCATGGAAAGGTTGTGAGAGCAGTCAGCCATGTTGAGGAAAAAAATGGAACACTCTGGATAGGATCTGTTCTTATGCCTTACATTGCTACGCTTGATTACTATCACTAGATCTGATAACAAATATCAAACGCCTGCAGCTCGGCTGTATTCTTTTATGGATGATTCTGTTATTTCATTGACTATTAGCGGGTATTTTATTATGAAAGACCTTCGTTGTGAGCAAGCTTGATCCTGGAATTAATCTTCAGTTGTTCAAGATAATTGTGTTAAATTTGAATTTGAACTTCATTTATGTTGTGTGATCTACTTGTTACCAAATGACTCGATCCAGATAATTGCAAAGCCGGTGACTTATGATTACCTATCTCAAATAGAGATTACTGATATGTAGAGTAGAGTTAGGAAATGCGAATGCAACTTATAGCGTGTATGCGATAAAAAAATGCATTGTATCATCTTAACATGAAATCTCAACATGTAATGTTATTTAGTTTGCTGCAATATGCAGCTATCAATGTTTAATGCATGCACTATCCAACCTCTCCATGTCAACATGTGCCATTAGTAGGTAATTGCATGATCTTGTGGCTCTTTGCATTCTCTGTTGTATGAGGTGTATGCTCGAACCCTTTGTATGCTCTAAGGAAAGAAAATATTCAACTCTGAAAATGGAGGAAGGCTCTGTCCTGATGACTTCCACATGGAAACTTATAATGGATGAGAAGTACTCCAACGTTCTCTGTTTCTGTTTGTCTTGGCTTTAATTGGGTGAGAAGTACTCCAACGTTCTCTGTTTCTGTTTGTCTTGGCTTTAATTTGTTTATTTGATACTTATGAGAATTTAATGTGAAAAGATTGAAGAAAATTCCATGTATCCAAATGTCCAATAGCTTTGGATACGTTCTGTTTGTCTTGGCTTTAAATTGTTTATTGATCGGTTTGGATTAGAAGATTTTGAAAGGGAAATATTATATCAGCAGAACAATGGGTAAAGTAGAGGTATAGAAATTGTGGGACTTGTGGGGTTGGAAAAATGACTTGCAAAATTGCAAAATAAATATTTTATTGTGAAGGATTTGGTTGAATTGAATGTTTAAATAAATAATATTGATGAATGTGTGGATTATATTTATTAATTGTTTATTGAATGTAGTTTAAGAAGTTGGGAGGAATGAATTGTCTATTGAATGTAGCTTGGGATTGTCTATTGAACGTAATTTGAGTAGTTGAGAGAAATTATTATTACTTTCTCCACTCAAGTTTAATTGTAATTTTTATAAAGAATTTGATACTCTTGTTAAGAACTAGTAAATTGAAAATTCATTCATTTATTTATAGCCTAACATAACTAATGATGCTTTTGTTGAGATCTGGTAAATTGAAGATTCATTCATTTATAGCCTAACATAACTAGTACTCTCGATGAAAAGAAGGAGATATGGGATTTGGTTCGAAAGGCATTTTTAGGTATTGATTATTTGTTTATAGGAGAATACAATCATAAAGATATGGGATGGATCATGTTATCCAGGATGCCCAAGTCTTTGGAACTTGGAAAACTGATGATGTTGAGGTAGTCATCGAACTTGGAAAACAAATGCCTTGCAAAGGGTTAAAAGGTAAATATGATTTTTAATAGTTTTTACCTAAATCTTTAGGTTAGAAAACGAACAAAACATTATGATGTTCAATATAGTTTTCTAACTAAAATTTTCTAGATACAATGCTCCATTTTTCTCAAATGAACAGATCTAACACAAAAATATGTTGTTTATGAATAACTTATGATGAACTAAAATCATAAATATAAGATTTATCCACTAGTAAGATTTTAGCAGCAGTGAATTGGAAATTGGAATTTGAATCTCTACACATTATTAGTATTATTTTTATATAGGTAGATGAAGCTCTTCCCATAACTAGTAGCTGAAATGCGTTAGAGTTATTATTTTCATTAGGATTTGTTATATTATAAATCTAGGTAGCCAATAGGAATTTATTTTTTTTGTCAATATTGTCATCAGTGTACAAATGGAGATTAACATAGCATTTTATACTAACAACAACCACATTAAATTAATTAATGTGTCTGAATACGCCGATAGGCGTAAATTTAAGCACATACTCTAGGGAAAAACATTAATATAAAAAGTATGTGCCTAAATTTACGCCTATATACAATGTTTTTCTGTATAGTATATATGAAAAATATATCCTGAAGTTAATTATATCCAATATTTATTATTCACATGTTATAAACTAACCTAATAACAGATATCATCACAAATTCATAATGTAACATTGCCATAATGTTCCATACCATGTTATTGATGTACCAAGTCAACATATGTTCATTATTATTAGAATGAAGATGATCAATGTCACAATGTGACATAACCAATGTTTTTCTCTATAGTATGTATTATGTCGCAAAACATACGAAGATGTGACATGAAACCCTTGCAAACTGTGACAATGTGACATAGCCTTTATTTAATTTCATAACATGACAAATACATTGGGGAATGCAAGCATTCAAATACTATGTAGGAGGTTCACAAAGGGTTATGATAAATTACATCATTCATCCCTAGTTTACCGGATTTTCGTCACATTGGAAACAATTATAGTTCTGATTATGTTGGGATGCAATGTTCATGATGGTTTATGTGTCTTTGCTACATACCACATTTGTTATGATTCAATATGGTTGTGTTGCTTAAAGTAATTTGTTGCAATTATAGATATATTAAAAACAAATTAGCGACAATAATATAATAACATAAAATAACCATGTGGTATTGTGGGAATTTGATAATCTTCCTTGGAAATTTCACACTGCAACGTTAGCAATTTTAATCAAAATTTAATATGTTCTTGAAAAGTTTTATTAGATTCTAATAGTGCAAAAGTTGTCTAATTGTTATGTTATCTTAGATTGGACAGCAACATGGAGATGAATGAATGAATGTTATGTTATGTTAATTGTTAATAATGATAAATTAATAATTTAATTGATTATAAAATAATATTGTTTATTTAAT
>LPNX011134904.1:206052-222031 GCA_001517045.1 Pseudotsuga menziesii
ACATAACCCTTAACAAATATCACAATGCGACATAACCATTGATGAATGTCGCTAATGTAACATAACTGGTGATAAATGTCACAATGTGACATAACGCTTATTA
This sequence comes from Pseudotsuga menziesii, assembly GCA_001517045.1. Lineage (NCBI taxonomy): Eukaryota > Viridiplantae > Streptophyta > Pinopsida > Pinales > Pinaceae > Pseudotsuga > Pseudotsuga menziesii. Next base: position 206,156 of record LPNX011134904.1, read on the forward strand.
AAGGCCCACTGCAACATAACACTTATTAAATTCCCACTATCACATTATTAATGTGTCACAACTTTGGTTGTGTTGACATATACCAACTAAACACTGTAACAACGACTTAACGTCATAATGTGATATAACCCTTGATAACATCGCAGTGAAATGTAAACCTTGATAAACAACACAATGCGACATTACAATCTACATTACTGTGTAGAATGTGGATGGTTTAAACCATTTATTTTTTCAAACGAATATATATATATAAAGAAAATTTCTAAACATCCAAAGACACATTATTAATGTGTTACATCTTGGGCATTATCGCAATGTGAGATAACCCTTGATGAATGTCGCTAATGTAACATAACCTGAGGTAAACGTCACAATGTGACATAACGCTTATTAAATGCCCACTATCACATTATTAATGTGTCACATCTTTGGTTGTGTTGACATATATCAACCAAACACTGTAACAATGGCTTAACATTGTAATGTGATATAACCCTTGATAACGTCGCAGTGAAATGTAAACCTTGATAAACAACACAATGCGACATAATATATAAAGAAATTTCTTAAAGAAATTTTATAAACATCCAAAGACACATTATTAATGTGTCACATCTTGGGCATTATCACAATGCGACATAACCCTTGACAAATATCACAATGTGACATAACCCTTGATGACTATCGCTAATGTAACATAACCTACAAATTAAACGTCACAATGCGACATAACATTCTACATTACTATGTAGAATGTGGATGGTTTAAACCATTTATTTTGTCAAACGACTATATATATATCAAGAAAATTCTTACAACATGATGACGAATAATGTGACACGACCATCGAGGAATGATGAATTTCAATATCCATGAATAAATGTTTCGATCATTGTGATGAGTGTCTGAATGCAACAAAACCATTAAGGAATGCACTATTGAGGAATGTCGCAATCCAACATTAGTATTGATAAATGTCGTAATATCAAAACATTGTTTGTGTACACAGATGAATTTTTTCGCTTTTCAAAAGTAAAAGTCTTAACGTGACAGAAAAATACATCATTTTGGCCATACTTAACCATGGTTAACTTTGGTGAACCACGTGACCATAGTTGATAATGCAACAAGAAATTTTTTAAACATCCAAAGACACATTATTAATGTGTCACATCTGGGGCATTATCGCAATGTGACATAACCCTTGACAAATATCACAATGTGACATAACCCTTTATGAATGTCGCTAATGTAACATAACCTGCATTAAATGTCACAATGTGACATAACGCTTATTAAACGCCCATTATCACATTATTAATGTGTCACATCTTGGGAATTATCGCAATGCGACATAACCCTTGACAAATATCACAATGTGGCATAACCCTTTATGAATGTCGCTAATGTAACATAACCTCCGATAAATGTCACAATGCGACATAACGCTTATTAAACGCCCACTATCACATTATTAATGTGTCACATCTTGGGCATTATCACAATGTGACATAACCCTTGACAAATATCACAATGTGACATAACCCTTCATGAATGTCCCTAATGTAACATAACCTGTGATAAACGTCACAATGAGATATAACGCTTATTAAACGCCCATTATCACATTATTAATGTGTCACATCTTGGGCATTATCGCAATGTGACATAAGCCTTGACAAATATCACATAACCCTTCATGAATGTTGCTAATGTAACATAACCTAAGATAAACGTCACAATGCGACATAATGCTTATTAAACGCCCACTATCACATTATTAATGTGTCGCGTCTTTGGTTGTGTTGACATATACCAACCAAACACTGTAACAACGGCTTAACGTTGTAATGTGATATAACCCTTGATAACGTCGCAGTGAAACATAAACCTTAATAAACAACACAATGCGACATAATATTTAAAGAAATTTTCTAAACATCCAACTATCACATTAATGAATGTGATACGTAAACCTTGAAATCCTACGTAAGCATCAATGAATGTTGCAATGCGACAGAGCCATTAAGGAATGTACCATGGATGGATGTCACAATGAAATATAACCCTTAATAAATATCATAGTGCGACATAATCCATAATAAATGTCAGGATGCAACATAACCATAATAAACATCAGAATATGACTTAACCCATGATGAATGTTACAATGATCGACATCAAAAGTCACATTATGAATGTGTCACATATTGGGTTGTGTGGGTGTATATAATTTTTTAATCCTTAATGAATGTTAGAATGGGACATAACCCTTTGTCATATTAGACATATAACCCTTTCTCAATGTCACAATGTGACATAACAATTAATAAATGTCGCAATGCAGCATAACACAATGAACTTCGAATGACACATTATTGATATGTCACATCTTGGATCGTGTCAGTGTATATCATTTTTAATCCTTAATGAACGTTAGAATGTGACATAACCCTCTGTCATATTAGATATAAAACCTTTTCCCAATGTTGTAATGCGACATAACCTTCATAAACATCAAAATGAAACATAATCATTGATGAATATTGAATGTCATATAATTAATAAGTAGCATATTGGGTTGTTTTATTGTATATATAATTTTTTTTTAATCCTTAATGGAACATAACCCGTTTTCATGTTAGACATATAACCCATACTTAATGTCACAATGTGAAATAACCATAGATTAACCCCGCAATTGAACACAACATGATGATTGTTGAATGTCACTTTACTAATTTGTCACATCTTGGGTTGTGTCGGTGAATATCAATTTTTAATCCTTAATTAACTTTAAAATGGGACAACCCTTTATAATTTTAGACATGTAACCTTTGTTCAATTTCGCAATGCGACGTAACCATTCATGAATGCCACAATGCAACATAATACATGATATACATCATAATGTCAATGTCTAATGTCACATTATTAATGTGTCACATATTAGGTTGTGTGAGTGTATATCATTTTTTAATCCTTAATGAATGTTGTAATGTGACATAACCGTGTCACATTATTAATGTGTAACATCGTGGGCATTGTCAGTGTATACCAATTTTTATAAAAACCATTAAGTATTATACATATAACCTTTAAAGAATGCCATGAGATAACCCCTTACTCCAAAGTATTCTCTTCAAGTATTATTATATAATATTAATGTGCCTAAAATTCCATTTAATATGAATTAACCATTGATGAACGTCGCAATGCAACATAATACATGATATACATCAAAATGTGAACGTCGCATATCACATTATTAACATGTCACATCTTAGGTTGTGTCATTGTATACATTTTTTTAATCCTTAATGATTGTTGCAATGTGGCATAACCGTGTCAAAATATTAATGTCTCACATCATGGGCATTGTCAACGTATACTAAACATTAATGAGAACGGAACATAACCATTTGAATGTCACAATGCAACATAACATTAATAAACATTAGAATGCAACATAATCCATGATATACAGATCACAATGTGAACATCGCATGTCACATTATTAATGTGTCACATCTTAGGTTGTGTCAGTGTATATAATTTTTTAATCCTCAATGATTGTTGTAATATGGCATAACCGTGTCACATTATTAATGTGTCACATCATGGGAATTATTAATGTGTAACATCATGGGCATTGTCAGTGTATACCATTTTTTATAAAAAAACATTCAGTATTATACATATAACCTTTAAAGAACGCCATGAGATAACCCCTTACTCCAAAGCATTCTCTTCAAGTATTATTAATGTTTTTCCCTATAGTATGTGCTTGTAATCCAAAATTAATTTACATGTAATATAAAATCGAATAACATTTTATGGTTTGTGCTTGTAATACATCAAAATTGAATATTGATTGTTTTTCATGACCTTGTTAATATGCCAAAAGTAGTTACTTAATGTCATTAGACATCTAAACCAATGAAATTAATGAAAACAAATATTTGTTAATGATATTACCATTGGCATGTTTATCTTTGACATTAAGAATGATCAACTTCTTAAAAAGAAGAAAAACAATTGATACATTGATTATCTTATTTTATAAATAAATATATATTTAGTTTATGAGTTATTATGTTATTCATTTATTTAATATTATAAATATTCATATACATCATATTTTTTATATAATTATTTTAATTATATTTTTTCATACAATATAAATTATATATTAATTAATTATTACTACATTCATAACTATATATATCACTTTTTTAAATATATTTTTAATCAATTTATTAAAAAATAAATTTCTTATTTAAAGTTGTCTCAAGTAAAGTAACTTATATGGTATGAAAACAATTATTTGTTAATGATATTATTATTGGCATGTTTATCTTTAACATTAAGAATGATCAACTTCTTAAAAAAAGAAAAACCATTGATATATTGATTAGCGTATTTTATAAATAAATATATATTTAGTTGATGAGTTATTATGTTATTCATTTATTTAATTTTATAAATATTTATTTTAATTATTTTTTTTCATACAATATAAACCATATATTAATTAATTATTACTATATTCATAATTATATATAGAAGTATTAGTTTTTTTAATGAAAAAGATAGGTAATAATAAACATATTAATAAAAAAAGTAAATACATGTAATGTAATTTAATGTTGTTAATAATATCACTAAATAATTATATGTATTCGTGATTTTATATTAAACCATAAAAGAGCTCTTATCAATTATTAGAAATATTAAAAATGTAAAACAAAGTAAAACTAATTTATTTATAAATATAAAAATATTAATTTAATTTTATATAAAACAAAATCCAAAACTAAAACTATTTTATTTATAAATATGAAAATATTAATTTATTTTTTATAATTTATGATGATCATTTTTAATATAGTTATAAAAATATAAAACAAAATCTATAAGCAAGACTATTTTATTTATAAATATAAAAATATTAATCTAATTTTATATAAAACAAAATTTATAAGTAAAACTATTTTATTTATAAATATAAAAATATTAATTTAATTTATTTATAAATATAAAAATATTAATTTAATTTTATAAGTAAAACTATTTTATTTATAAATATAAAAATATTAATTTAGTTTTTATGATTTATGATGAACATTCCTAATATAATTATATATGAAGAATAAAACATTATTTTAATGAATTTATTTATTTAAATTTTTATGATAAATAATCAATAGTAATATTAATATATATATTTAATTTATTATAATAAATATTCAAATCATCTACGTAATAATTTATTTGTTCTAAAACGTTGATCAGGATCTTCACAACACGTGGCAGACCGCATGGACCACGGGTATTATTTTTTCTAAAACGTTTATCAGGGATCTTCATAACAGGTGGCAGACCGCATGGACCATGAGTATTATTTTTTCTAAAATGCTGATCAAGGATCTTCACAACAGGTGGCAGACCGCATGGACGATTAGCGATAAGGGATCTTCACAACAAGCGGCAAACCGCATGAACGACCGGCGATAGCAAGTGGAGTATGTGGCGGTAACTGCCTTTATCCATCACTGGTATATACTAATCGAGAGGCCTAGTTGGCAAGCTGATTTTTTCTTGCATTTTCAATTGGAGAGAATGGTGAGCTTGGCGATCAATTTCCTTACAGGGTTGTAGTGTATTCAGTAAGGTTTCTGGCTTTACTATGTCTGTTTTCTTCTTGACACGTTAAATTCCTAAAATTTGTTCCAACATTAGGCCACTTTTGTCATTGGTATATATTAATCGAGAGGCCTGGTTGGCGAGCTAATTTTTTCTTGCATGTTCAGTTTGAGAGAATGTTGATCTTGGCCATCAATTTCCTTACAGGGTTGTAGTGTATTCGGTAAGGTTTCTGGCTCTACTATGTCTGTTTTCTTCTTGACGTGTTAAATTCCTGAAATTTATTCCAGCATTACACCATTTTGTTCCAGCATTACGCTATGGAGTGTTTGTTTTTGTTGAATCCTACATCAATCTCAACTCGTTTGTAGCTTCTTTATATCTTTCCTCAAGCTTCGGTGAAATTCTCGCCATCCTTTCACTCATTATGTAGCGTCTTGACCACTTTGGAGGTTATTTTAGTGTGTCATTCCATCTGCATCATGGTTTTAAGTATCAACATTAAATTTTCAGCTTCCCACGAGAACACATTGTTCAAGGGGTTTGGGACTCAGGTAGGTTGGTCTGCCTTTTAATGGCTAGACGGCAGTGCTAGGGTTCCACACTCTGCTTCAAAGGAGTCGGTAGAAGAAAGAGTGCTAAAAACAATGTTGCAGAGTATGTTACCCCTCAAGTTGCATATGAAATTTGAGGCATTAGTTCCAGTAGAGCAATGACGAGGATTGAATCTTAGAAGTAGAAAGTAAGTTCCAACTTAAACTATACATTAATGCAAAGACATTAATTATTATTAAAAAAAGCATAATATTGGCATAGCCACTTTGGCCATGAATCAGTGCTTCACTTTGATATCATAAAATAATTTCTTGAATTAAAATTTGCATTCACATATTAATATTTTCAAAAATAAGTTAACAAACATGATATTGAAAATTATAATGCGCATTTGATACGAGAACTTCAAAAGAGCTTGTGATTATTATATAATAGTGAGGTACAGAACAAAACCAGGGTGACATGGAGCACTGTGTGTTAATGAAAAAAACCTAAGATTTGCAGCACTTGTACAATTTACCGCTCGTTCCAAAGATAGGTCCAGAACAATTACTCCATGCGCAGCTTGAGCAGTTGTAAACAAACACACACTTGGGATCAGGATCCGTCGGATCTACGATTCCATGCATTGTACAGATTCATAAGAAAACATAAAATTATTATCAATCGTCATAAAATTTATAAAAAAAATTGAGAGGAAGCAAACATGCATGCATAAAAAAAATGAACCACTCAATCCTTATTATCACCAGTAATATCTCATGTCGTTCCAGTAGAAACATTAGAAAATTTGTGTTCACATATTAATATTTTCAAAAATAAGTTAACAAACATGATATTGAAAATTATAATGTGCATTTGATACAAGAAATTCAAAAGAGCTTGTGATTATTATATAATAGTGAGGTACGGAACAAAACCAGGGTGACATGGAGCACTGTGTGTTAATGAAAAAACCTAAGATTTGCAGCACTTGTACAATTTACTGCCCGTTCCAGAGATAGGTCCAGAACAATTACTCCATGCACAGCTTGAGCAGCCGTAAACAAACACACACTTGGGATCAGGATCCGCCGGATCTGCGATTCCATGCATTGTATAGATTCATAAGAAAACATAAAATTATTATCAATCGTCATAAAATTTAAAAAAAAATTTGAGAGGAAGCAAACATGCATGCATAAAAAAATGAAACACTCAATCCTTATTATCACCAGTAATATCTCTGTTGCTCTAGTAGCAACATTAGATGCCATTGCAATATTCGTCATGAACACCAGAATCAGATGCTTGAGCTCTGCCATTCGTTTTACATCGTTTTCTTGCTTGCTCCAAGACCGCACTTTCTTGCTCCAAGACGGCACAGGAATGGCGAAATGGCCAAACTGAAAAGTCGGAAGCGAAAGAGTATGGAAACAGACCACTCCCAATTTTTGAAATTGGGTTTTCGAAACTGATTTCCTTGGTGTTTATGACACGTATCTCCTCCACCACCATGTATGTTCTCCATGTCTCCTAACAGACTCCTCGACGGCTAACAGACTCCTCGGCGGCGATCGACTCTCCTAACAAACTCCTAAATCGGTGGCTAGTTAAGCTAGTTAAAAGATCAGACGATTAAAATCATCCCGGTCATACACTTGGCATGTTTTGGTGGATCTTGATGATCAGCTCAAGCAAGTCCATCCGCAAAATATCACATATATACGCTTATGGGCATAATTAAAATTTGGGGTTTTGTGCATTATATTGAAATTTGTATGTTAAATATTGGGCATGGTTATATTACCAATAAATCAGTATAGATCTATCTTAAACCTAGATTTATCAAGCACTATGAGGGATTCAATTTTTTGAAGTGTTATTTTCTTAATGACATTTTATTTGGATTTACATTTTTATTTGATTAGTAAATATGGATTTTTTCAATTATTTTATGGGATCTATCAGAGAGACATCCAATTTCTCAAAGTGTTTTTTTAAAAACATTTTATTTTATGAGCTAATATGGATTATTTTTAATTATTTTTTATTCAATTTTCTTTTTTATTTTCATTTAAAAAAAATACTTTTACCTCTAACCAGACACATCTCCTCCATGCATGCTGAGTTGTAAGCACCAGCACCAACAAAGTTGTTTACACTATCTTCCCAGATTGAATTGTACGCACCAGGCTGTTTGGGAAGCTTTTAAGAATTCAAAGAAAAGCTTAATGACTCCATCAATGCCAAGTGTTCAACAGAATTAATACTAGACCATAGTGATGAATACCACAAATATCATAAAAAAATCAATTGTAATATTATGTTTTATAAATAGTTTGATTAACTTATTTAAAAAATCATTAACAATATTGTGTTTTATAAATAGTTTGATTAACTTCTTTTAAATCGAAGTTTTTAACCTTTATGAATTTGTATAAAATGTAAAATGAAAAGACGAAGAATACACAACCCTCATCAAATTTTCATTTGACAGGTGGAAGGGATGTGAAATTCCAGGCCTACCTGCAGATCGACCGTTGGAAGAAGCTAGATCCACCTTGAGGACCAAAAATCGTTGATATTCCTTCTGGACAGTTCGTGTGGTAGCGAGGTCGGTCCATAGGAGTTGAGGGTACCTTGCTCGGAATTATGGAATGATCTCAATCCATTTTTGGAGCCTTTTCATCTTGCCTCGGTATCATCGAGCGACCCACAACCGGCTGATGGATTTGTAGGTCGAATTTTGAACCAAACTACCCTATCGAGGTATCGATCCTGATCTGCCTGCGAAAGGCCCTAGTTCGGGCGTCAAGGGGTCGGAATCATCCAAAAGGGACTTTGGAAAAATGTAATCGAGTTGTAAAGAAGAGGAGTGGCGGTGTTAAGATGACGGTTAGTGAGGATCGGAGTGTTGAGCACAATCTGGAATTCTGGAATTAGATCCTCTTGGAATGTTTTTTTGCTCTCCGTATGTATAAAGGGATATTAAGGAAATGGTTGATTTTGTTGGAACCAATTATGGACAATTATGGGTTATTGTTTGATATTTTTAATTTTTATGGGGTTAGACTGAATTTGGATAGAAAAAATGGATAAAAAACGTAACAATCATTCTTTTTTTTTTTTCAAGAAGAAAAAACCTGTCCTTGTTATTCATAATGAATCAAAGGGCATTTGTACACTTCAACCGCATCTTCGGGTCACATGAAAATGGCTGCCCATCCGGAGTTCCCAGCCAAAGGGAAAGGTACATAAAACCAACCACAGAAAGAACCCATCAGAATAATTGTCTCATCATGTGATGAAGACTGTCCATACTTTCACATCTATTGAGTGCCAATCCGACTCTGAACAACATTCTAAAGAGGGACTCTCTAGTTCCCAAAGACAGTACAAAAGATGGGAAAGATCCCTTCAGAGACTAAGAGCAAAACAAATTTTATCAAGCAGAGTAAAGAGAGGAAAAGATACCTCTAGACAAGCTCAAAAGAGCTGATAATAAACTGTGGATACAAGAAGATACTCAAAATACTCCATCATACATCCTTTTCCTTGAGGTGATGAGAGGGCCAATTTAGAAAGACGATCAGCTGTCTTGTTGTGTTCTCGATAGATGTGAGAGAAAGACAGCCCAAGGAAGCTAGAAGCTAGCTTTTTGGTCTCCCGGCACCAGTGAACAAGTTCTGGTGGGGAGAGAGCAGTTGACCCCCTTACCCAATTTATGATGACCTGCGAGTCACCAAACACATGGACAAGGGGGGTCCCCATCATATGGGAAGTGTGTAAGAGACCCCAGAGACTGAGCAGCTCCGCTTTGGTATTAGTACCATATCCAACCCCCAGCGAGAACTCCAGTGAATGGGAATCATTGAGGAAGATGCAGAAACCAGCTCCAGCAATCATATTATTTGATGCCCCATCAAAAAAACCACAGGGAAAAGGCATGATAGGAGGCTTCCCAATAAGTTTGCTTCTGTCTCTTTTAGGTATAGTCCCATGGGTTGGTGACTATACATACGATAAGATTTGCTGGATGATGCCATAGATATTCCTCTTTTTACCTTCGAAAACTGCCAAATTGCGTGCTTTCCACACCGTCCACATCATAATGAAAGGAAGCTGATAGAGTGGCGAGCACTTGGGAATCTTACCAATCCAGTTATTCAATATATTAGCAATAGGTGTACCTGAAATACGAGCTGGAAGATTGAAAAATCACAAATAGAGTCTGCCACAGTTTTCCATACAAGACAGTACGAGAAAAGGTGTTCACACGATTCCTCATTTGACCAACAGAGTGGGCAAATACCAGGTCCAGAAAACCCTCTTCTCTGCAGATTCTCCCAAGTAAGAATGTTGTTGTGCAAAATGAGCCAAATGAAGCATGTAATCTTACGGGGCAGAGCCTTGTGCCAGATATGAAGACCATCAGCCACAGTACCAAAGCATAAGGAGGAGCGCACGATGCAATCATAAGCATCCCTAGCAGTGATAGCAGCTCTGTGATGATTAAAGATCCATACAAGTTGATCAGGGCAGTTTGTTAAATGTATACCTGCACCAGAAAGGCCCGAAATAAATGCATCCCATCTAGTAGCAAATGATCCACCAAGATCCAGTTCATCCGCAGTATACCAATAATGCTGAGCATATGGCAGGGAATTGTGAGCCTGAGATAAAGTGCTAATGTTTAAATCTTCCAGGTACGATCGCAAATCTTCAGGGAGAGTGAAAGGAGCGTGCGATCCCACTACTGGGTCAATCCCCAATAAGATACTTTCACCATTTCCAACCTGCCATGCCAAGTGCTTACCCAGCCAAGGAATGACCTGTAGGAACCCCCTCCAAAATAAAGAGACATTTCGAGTGCTGAAATATTTGTACCTGAGCCAGTCAACAACCGATTGTCCTTTTAAATATTTAGTCTGTAAGACCTGGAACCATAGGCCATTGGAGTTGAGGGCTCTCCAAAAAACATTAAGTCGCAGAGCTTGATTGGACCAATAAATATTTTTGATACCCCAGCCACCATATTCTTTGGGCCGAGACAGATCTTGCCATTTTGCTAAATGATACTTGAAAGTAATATCAGAGGATCCCCAAAGAAAATTGAACATAGCACCTCTGAGCTTCTGGAGAATAGAGCGAGGGAGAGGGGCTAAGCCCATCCAATAAACCGGGATGCTGGAGAGAACAGCATTTACAAGAACCAAGCACCCACCAAGGGATAGGTATTTATAAGTCCAGTGGTTTATCCTCTTATAAAACTTTTGTAGAATCCAGAGCCAGTCATTCACTCTATAACTCATAGGCTTCAAGTGGAAGCCCAAATAGGTGATACCTGACTGAATAGGGAGCATCTTAAATGGCAGAATGATTCTGAAGTCATATAGACTGCTGTCATCAAAATTGTGGTAGAGCATGCAAGATTTGTCTGTATTAATCTTCATACCAGATGCTTTGCAAAATGAGTCAAGGAGGACCTCAAATGCCAGCCAGTCCTGAAGGGTTCCCGAGCCCATAAGAATAACATCATCCACGAAGAGTAGGTGGGATAGTGCAAGGGTAGGCGAAAGTTTGATACCCCGGATGAGGCCATTAGCTCTGGCATCCTTAATGAGCAGACTGAGACCCTCTATGACGAGGATGAAGAGAAGGGGAGATAAAGGACATCCTTGACGAATGCCACGAGAGGCCGAAAAGAATTTGGAAGGGGTACCGTTGACCAAAACCGCAAAATTTGCAGTGGAAATGCAGCTCATTATCCAATTGACAGTAAGGAGAGGAACACCAATCTGTATGAGGATAAATCTGATATAGGACCAGTCAACACGGTCAAAAGCCTTAGTGAGATCCAACTTGAGAACAAAAGCACAGGAATTCTTAAGCACAGGAATGATCCAACGTAACAATCATTCCTTCTAACTAACCAAGTTACCAAGTTACATTCAATAGACAATTAGTTTACATAAAAAATAAACACTAAAAAAACCTAATGCCTAAGTTTTCAGCATATATTTGACACTCAAAAATAAAGAAAATAAGTAAACTGAGCGTCTCCAACTAATAATTGATTATACCTAATACCTAAGTTTTCGGCATGTATTTGACACTTGAAAATAAGTAAACTAAGCATCTCCAACTAATAATTGATTATACCTAATACCTAAGTTTTCAGCATGTATTTGACACTCGAAAATAAGTAAACTGAGCATCTCCAGCTATATAATTGATTATACCATATGTTGATGAAGAATTTCCAAGTTTCTCTCCTCTGCTGAGTTGGGTATCCTATTGAACCCATCGATTTCTTATTTAGACAATATGATTATTTTACGTAGAAGACATTTTTTTTGTTGGTAAACTATAATCTGTGAGACAGAGTTTCCTCACGCCTCTGTTTTTCTTTCTTTCCTTTTAGAAATAAATCAAAGTCTCCTATTTTTGTTTCAAATACAGAGCAGCTTCTTTCACAGCATATACTACTATTTTTTATGTCCTGCCTTAGCAGGATATATATGAATCGTGCAAACAGATTAATCTTACAGTACATGTTAATTTTTTTAACTTTAAAGTTTTATATAGTTGTAAATATAATTTATTAAATAGTTTCTATTAAAATCTATTTATCTGAAATATTATTGGTTATTGGTTATGAAATAATGACGTTGATCTTCAATTTGGTGCCTCATGAGGAGGAGGTGCCATGTCGTCATCATTTCTGCAGTTTGTACGCTGCTATAATAAAATATATTGGTCACATTTATTACATTAGGTCTGGAATTCCTGATCGATCCTTGTGCAGGCGACAAACCATCCTCCTTGCCTTGCTCGAGCAACGCTGCCCGCTAAACATTTCAAGTCACACGCATGTCAACTGCCACGCGGCCATTGAAAAGCAATGGCAGGCCATTCTATGCATGAGTCCATATACGAGTGAGTGGCATGACAATGAAGTAATTATTATTACCAGCTCTCTTGTTTCTCGCACTCAATCTTCATTTTCTTCTTCTGTTCCGTTGGCTTAGTTGTTCGGTTGCTTACATTTCACCTACAGATTTAGAAGGACGAGGAATACCAGTTGCTTGCTTGCTCTTTACCTACAAACTAAGAAGAGTGAAGGAAGGCCAGTGAGTGAAGAAGTCAGTCACTTCGTTTACTGGCACGATGGAAGAAGTCGTCCGGTTCCTGCAGGCGGCTTTGACAGGTGTCCGGTTTGTGTTGCATCATGCAAAGAAATTGTAAGTGGATGCATGAAATAGAGAAGAATAATGGATAATCGGGTTCTTGTTTACTGCAATTTTGAGGCAAATAATATATTTTAACTCAGTTAAAACTCATTTTCATGCCAAGTTAGTTGGAAACCACCTTTGAACTCTGAATGTAAAGAATGTGTATGTACGATATTCAAGTTAAACAAAATAAAGCACTTGTTTTTATTTTTTTTGGTTGGGAGTACACTTTTAACCAGTTATCAACCTTAACGACTCTTTCGTCCTTGGTAACGAGCTTATAATTTTCTTGTTATGAGCATTGAAGAATCTCGACAAAACCTGAGGTGGGGTTTGGTTGGGGTGGGGTGGGATGGGATGAAGAGGGTTTAATAAACTTGTTTGAGCAATTACGAACTAAATTGTTTTCCTGGAAGAGTTACCACCCAAACGCTAGATAATTGACATTGTAAGGGAACCCAAACGCTAGCCTAATTGACATTGTAGGGGAAAGGGTTCTTTTAATTCCTTCACTTTATGCACAATTGAATTGCCTTCCTTAATTTCTACGTGTACTTCAATGATTGAGTTTTAGTTTTTATTTATATGGGAACTGTTTATCGCTTTGGAATTCGCAGTTCGAAGCCGCAGGGTTGTTTGCAGAAAAGAGTTGAAAAAAATGGAGGGAGAAGTATTGTTGTTGTGTCTCGAGGAAAAACAAGAATCAACAGCAATCACTAACGGTAAGAATTCTTTAGAAATTTTGATAGAAAGCATTTTTTAAAAGATGCGATTTGCTTTGATATCTGAGGCATTCTATGTTAACCAGACTAATATCTGTCGGATAAGAGAAAATAAAAAGAAGAAAGTGTTTAAAGTTTTGCAATGAAGTTTGTTGTACATTATTCCAGTTATAGAATATATGTGGTCGAGAAGTTGGAAGTTTGTTGTAAATTATTCCAGTTACTGAAAAAATATTGTGTCATTAAAATCGCTGAGTGAATAAGTAATAGTTTCTTTGGATCTCGAGCAAATAAGTCATGTTTTCACTGCTTGAATTAAAGCTCCTTGTAAATTGTTCCGGTTGGAAAAAATCTAGTGCCATTTTAATCATTGAGTGAATTACTAGTAGTTTCTCTGAATCTTGACTAAGTAAGTCATCTGTACTGTTTGAATTCTAATTTTCTTCAAGTGTATATTTCGTTGATGTCGCATAATTTCTTTGTGTAGCAGGATGCACCAAGTATTATGAATAAATTTTGTCGTTGCACCTTTTAAACAACCAAATTTTATTTGATATTAATTTGAGATGAATTCACTGAATACATCAGGACCTTTTGAGCTGAACTGAACTGAATATATGTATCTTTAAACTAAATTCTTAGTATTTTCTATGGCTTTGAACTAAATTCTTAGTATTTTCCATGGCTTTGAGGTCGTGCATGCTTAAATGCTTGAAAAATATAGCAAATTCTTTAGTGTTCCTTGAAAGAGGGCATTTCATATAATTAAGTTTTCATTAACTTTGACATAAAAAGTCATTGGATTACACTTAAGCTTTATATTGCATTAGACTTGAGCTTTTAAGCTTTTAAATATGCTGGAACAAACCTGGAGGATTTGCATTAGGCCAATGTGAATTTCTTCAAAACTAGCAAGCATGGCTTGTAACAGACTTAAATCAGAAGTCGGTCGAACTGAGAAATCCCAGAGCTAGACTGCAAGTAAATCTTGAAATAGTGTGAAGCTGTTATTTTATCCTGATCTTGTCTTTAATAGTTACATGGAAAATATTTTCTGTACCGTTGCACTTAGAAACTAGAAATGGGTTATGCGACATACACATAAAACAAATTGTACAATTTATACGGCTTTTAAGTTCCGTTTTTAAGCAATTTCTTCAAAGTTTTAATGGTAGAGTAATGATCCAGGGTCATTTCCCCCAAAGTAGCATCATGTAGAGAATTGCTAATTCCACAGAATTACCAATTCCATAGTAACTCTAAAAATCATGGTTATTGTAACTTCTCCTGAAGTTTCCTAGAAATTAAAGATTATTAACGTCATCTTCATGTTGTAGGTTGTTGCAAAAGGACCAAGGCTTGATTGTTGCATCACTAATGTGAAGGATGGTGATGCCATTGTCACATATAGTATAGACTACAATATGTTTTGTTTCTTCGATAAAGACAATGAATTCCAATAGTTGGTATTATGTTCTAATTTTACAATAAGATGCTTACAGTTATTAAAATCATTGTTATTTTAACTTCTCATGAAGTTTCCTAGAAATTAAAATTTCTTAATGTCATCTTCATCTTCTAGGTTGTTGCAAAAGGACCATCCTTGATTGTTGCATCACTAATGTGAAGGATGGGGTGATTCCATGAAGATGGGTGACACTTTTTGGCCAAATTTGGCGATGAAAACCTGATTTTTTACTCATGTGCTAGATAGAAGCCCTCAAAACGCATAT
>LPNX011134904.1:230680-251516 GCA_001517045.1 Pseudotsuga menziesii
CTTCTTGACTCTGACGCCATCGTGATGAGGTTGGGTTGCTTCGGCGTGCTTGGGTTGCTTCAGGGTGCCAATCCTTACACCGCTCGTCGTTCCTTGGTCGAGGTTGCACAGTGGAATTTTGAAAAAAGACGACCGCGGCCTCCGCGGCCTCTTTTTATAATTTTTTCGACAGAGGGACCTCGGTCGAGGTATGTACCTCGACCGAGGTCTATACCTCGACCGAGGTATTTATTAACCCTTGGTCGAGGTTTTAATACCTCGACCGAGGGTTAAGAAATACCTCGGTCGAGGGCTTAACAAAACCTCGGTCGAGGGCTTGATAAAACCTCGATCGAGATATTAAAACCTCGGTCGAGGGCTTGTTAAACCCTCGACCGAGGTGCGTTTTTCTATTTTTGCCAAAATGCGCTTGCCAAAAAGTGTTACCCAGGTCCACGGATTCACCCGATGGTGACGCCATTGTCACATATAGTATAGACTACAATACATTTTTTTCCCCATAAAGACAGTGAATTCCAATAGCTGGTAATATGTTCTAATTTTACAATAAGATGCTTATGGTTATTAATTGAGAAAGTTTAAATGTGCATGGGAGGTTTGCTTAATTGGAAGCCATGCTTTAAACTATAAAGTTGCAGATAGTTTTGTCACAGATAGTTTAGACTACAATACGCGTTTTTTTTCTTCATAAAAGTGGTGAATTACAATAGCTGGTATTTAGTTATAATTTGGTTCGTGAATTCCAATAGATTATTATGTCACTGAATCTATTATGTCACCACAAACGATGATATATATAGATAAGCGGTGATATATCTAGATGAGTAGATTGTATAGAAGCCAACTTGATAATTAAGAGCTACTACCTTTAACTTTTTAGATGACAACTACCAATGTATTCCCTCTACTGATCCATGTGCCTTTTCTCTGCATGTTGCTTCTTCTTTGTTCGATCTAATCTTAACTTTTTAGATGGCAACTACCAATGTATTCCCTCTACTGATCCATGTTCCTTTTCCCTACCTGTTGCTTCTTCTATGTTCGATCTAATCTTATGTTTGTATTCGTGCCATGATCCAAAATTGATCAGGTGAAAATCAAATCGATAGTTATACCTCACCTTTTATTTTCTTTCCTGCCCCTGCCATGTAATGCTATACTGATGGTAGTAGCATGTTTATTGCTCAGAAATTCATTTATGAGGGATGATATCATGGTGGGAAGGGGGGCAGTGTCGCATTTAATTGCGTGGCATCAATAGTAGTGGAATTTACAGAGATTCGACAGTGAATTCTGATAGAGTTCATAGTTCTCTCAGAGAAGGTATAAAAGGACAATCCCAATAGATGCTAGAATGAGTGAATTGAAGGAAGGAGAGAGCCCTGAGAATGGGAACAGATCCCCTGCAGTACTAACATGACATACGTCATCTCTATGATATGTAAGTTGTAATCACTATGAAGCCGATGATCAAATAAGTGATCGAATAAGTGTTTCCATAATAAGCTGGAACACATAAATTATAACTATGTTTGTAAAAAGTTAAATTAACACTATGGACCTTATTATAACACATAGCTCTTTACCTAGTATGTACACTATTATTACGTAAGCTCAATGTAATCCAAGGTAGTGGTAGTACAAGCAATACACTCTTTGTAATATACTTTATATCCATAACACATATTATGAATAAAACCCATGATGTTCAAAGCAGATAGGGTATACTTAGCTATTGTGGATCTACTTATGATAACTAATCACTGTTTAATGAAGCTAGCATAATTACAGCTATTACGTCCTGTTAATCACACATAGTATAATGATTACAGTGTTGTTTTCCATAACCTGGCATAGGAGTATGAGGTATAGTAGTAAGCACACAATAAGCAGATTAGTGTGACTACCAATGTATGAGGTATTGAATTGATTTCTCAATGTTTTGAGGAAACAAAGATAATTGGAAAAGATGCAAAATAGAGTAAATACGTAGATGCGTGCAATATAGAGTAGCATAATCCACATATGCACACAGAGAGAAAAGGGATAAAACGTGCACGGGAAAGGAAACATTGTTTTGAGGATAAAGTAAGAGGGGAATGCACAATAGTTTGTGAGGAGGGATGCACAATGGTAAAGAGAAAAATTGAGCCTAGTCATAGGATTGCACAGTGGAAAAGAGGAACAAAGCATCGAGCACCAAAAGACATATAAACATGTGAATGATGTATCAAATGGTTTAAAGATTCAAAATGGATTGTCATGTTTGGGGTTTTTCACTGAGATTTGTTCCTCTTTAAGCCTCTAATCAACTCTTTTATTTTTTTATTGTAATTTTGTATTTGAATCAAATTTTAATTGAAAGCTTCTAGATCATAGAAGATAAATATCTGGCTACCTTAAAAGTCCATGTGATGCTCCTCGTTCTTTAATGGGAAATGAGAAAGAATAGACCAAAACCTCTTAAATGTTTATTTTTCAATTTTCTCCATAGTTGAAACTCAATCACCAACTAACCATAGTGCAATTTATTCATAATTCAAATGTTTATTTTTGCAAATTTCAAAAAATATATTTGCAATAAGGCAGGACATTGCCACCTCGTGGCTCTTGTTTTAAGAAGAAACAAAGCAGCAGAGATTTTGTAGTTTTATTTTTAGAAATAGTGTAGGTCATTTGACTATTGTTATAATTTGTTGTGCAAAAGTATTGTCCTGAAATCACTCTGAATTTTTGATGTGTTGTCATATTATTGACTGGTCATGATAATCAATTTACTCTTTCCATAAAAGCCAACGAGGGAAGTATTATGTGTGTACATGATACCTTTTATGTTCCAAGTGTAAAGCATAATTTGCTTAGAATAGGGAATCTAAATTCTAAAAACTACAAGACTATTTTTGAAGGAAAGTTTTGGAAGATTTATAACAACAATGGTTTAGTGGTCAAAGTTCCTATGATAGATATTAGGATGTTTTTGTTGAGAATGGAGTCAAATGTAGCTTGTTTCAAGGACTCGATTAATGAGTCTTGGATTTGGCATAAAATGTTTGGACACCTTAATTTTGGGTCTTTCTTTTTTCATGCAAAAAAAAAGAATTTGGTAGAGGCTTTTCTTCTTCTATAGACCCTGGTAACAAGATATGTGAAGGTTGTGCAATAGGGAAGCAACATACAAATAGCTTTCTTTTTCATCATTTTAGATAAAATGAGCTTTTAACCTTAATACCTGCAAATATTTGTGGCTAATGAACTTAGTCTCTTGGAAAGAACGAACATTTTATATTCTTTGTAGATTATTTTTCAAGGATGTGTTGTGTCTATATTTTAAGTGAGGAGTCTCAAGCTTTTAGCTGCTTTCCAAAGCACTTATTAAAAAGGAATCATTATACTATTTGAAACTTTTAAGAATTAATAGAGGATGAGAGTGCACCTCCAATGAATTTAAAGTTTTTTTTTTATAGCTCACATGGCATAAAAAGGAGTTAATGAAAGCTTATACTCAACAAATTGGAATACACAAAGGAAAAGTGAAACAATTGTAGTGATGGACAGATGTGTGTTGAAAGCAATGTCTTGGCCAAACATGTCTTGGGAAGATGCAATGCATTCAAACCATATGTATTCTGAACAAAAGTCCTACAGAGATGGAAAAAAAATTAATCCTTATGAAGCTTGGTTTGGTAAAAAGACAAGTGTTTCTCATATAAACAATTATGGGTCTACATGTTTTGTTTATATTCATGTTTTACAAAGAAAGATGTTAGATGGAAAATTAGTGAGATGTATTTCATTGGATATTCACGATAAAGTAACGCTTATAGGTGTTATGATCTTATTTTTAATAAGCTTTATGTGAGTAGAGATGTGATTTTTAATGGGGGGAGGGGGGGCGCGCGGGGGGATTATCTTAAGAATGAAGGAAAAGATAATTTGAATACTCCACATAATGAAAATTTAATCTTCGATAATAATGTTAATGAAAGCATCCCTCTATAATGACAAATACAGGTCACATATAGGTCCACCTACAAGGAGTTCTCCATTAACAGCATCTTCATCTACTCCATCAACAAAATCTCATGTTGATACACAAGCAACACCTCCATCTAGTCCTCCTCAAAAAACAAGAAGTTTGAAGGAAATATATGAGACATCCACGTATGTGGATGATAAATTTTCTCTTCTTTCTTCTGCACATGCTAAACCTTTCAATTTTAATGAAGCTTGTCTTGATGATCCATGGGTGAAACTATGGAGGATGAGATGTCACATGTTCATAAAAATTGTTGATGTAATTGTAACTTCGGAATGTATTCACTTGTATATCTTATGTACTGTACCCCGATGTTTATTCTGGGAAGTATCTGTAATGTAATTGAGTCATGTCATGCCCCGATGTTCCCATCGGGAGGTTCTATAATGTAAACAAGTCATGTCAAGTCATTGTATGTAACCCTCCTATTGATCAAGGATTAAAGTCCCCACAATTGTGGGACCCTAGGGTTATTAGACTATCCCAGAGAAGTAGACCCTAGGTGAGTTATGTCAGTCGGGGCAATTGTCCCCACCATTGTGTTAAGGATAACCCTCCTTATTGGTCGTAGGGGCAAAGTCCCCACAAGTTGTGGGGCACTAGGGTTATTAGACACTCCTAGAGATGTCGGCTCTAGTAAGTAATTGTTAAGGGAGGCTGACATCTTGGAGTGGACATTAAGTGAATGAAAGAATATAAATATACAGTGAGCCTCTCTATTTATCACATACACACTTACTCATTGGGGTGCATGAGTGAGAGAAGTTGCTGGGACAAGAGAGAGACTACTGATGTCAGGAAATCATCTTTATGTTTTCGGGTTTTACTTTTGGTGTTGATTCTATCTCTAAGGAAGTTGCAGGGTTTTCTCCTTTATGGTTTCCCTGAGGAAAATGCTTTGTGTCTCTTGTCTCTTATGTTTTATTGATGTGCATGTTATTCTCTCAGTAAAGATCCTAAGATCATAATGCTAGCTTGAATGATAAAAATATAACATGGTATCAGAGCTAACCTGAGAAGAAGACATTGTGCAGCTGTAGAATCTAGGGCTTATTACTTTTTGGGTCTCTCTCCATAATCCATCAGCAAAATTATGCTAGTCTAACTCTCCATTGAAGGGCGCATCTTTATGTCGAAGCGGAATTCAATTCCGAGCATTTTCAATTTTCAGTGTGGGAAATTAGGGCTTTCTACAAAAGAGGAATTTTTGAGTGAGCCCAGCATAGGATTTATCTCCTCATCAAAATCGAATTTCATAGATCTGGGTCAATATTTTTGGTTGGGTGAAACTTCGGGAAAGTCAAACCCTAGTTTGACCCCGAGCCGAAAAAACCCTAAAATACTAAAACTAATAAGTTTTGGTACATTCACTATATCTTGGGATTGGAGAAGGATCAGGAGCTGAAACTTTCACAAGCCAAATATAAAATCTTGATTTACATTGTATCCAAAATTCAGCCTTTGATTCGCTATATCCTAGGAGATATGATCCCTCCAAGTTAGGGTTCCAGCATCTTCCAGGATTCATCCCTAAACATGACACCTGGGGAGAATTACTATATCTTGGGATGAAAAGGTCCAAATGAAATTTCTGAAGATCTTATAGAAAGGGAACAAACTGTATGTTCTGTGGTCCAATTTTTAGACCCATAAGATGAAACAGTGACACGTGGAAGTCTGTACAACTTCGCTATTCTGAACAGTCCTGTAATAGGTCACCTTGGGAAAATGATCATAAGTCCCAATTGGTGAAACCAATTTTGATGAAACCTATGGTTTTGGAACAAGGACAGGTAAGGATACCTCAGTACGAAGTTTTATACATAAAGTAGTATTAATTTAGGAGATACTGCAGAAACAGTATCAGGAATTTCTGCATAAGAAATTGGTAAACTAGGGCTTCCTGTTCCGGGAGCTTCCCTCCACTGTTTTCAGAAAAGGAGTACAATGGACAGCTAACCTTGAATAGGTCTATCCTTCTACCCAATCATATCTAAAAGATTCCAAGTTTTCAAAATTAGGGTTTCTCTGACAAACCCTAGATCAGTCAGCTCCAGAACCAGGACGGACACCTCAAATCGGTAAGATCTAATCTTTTGCTATTTTCATTTGAGGTTCTCATTTCAAAGTGATCTATCACATCAGATTGATGATAAGCTTGTTGAAGTTGACAAATTCCAAGCATGGAAGTATATGATCTCTATGAAGAAAATGAATTGGACACCTACATAAGTAGAGATGTTCCAGTTCCAGAGGGAGATGAGGCTAAAAGCCTTACACAAGAAGAAATTGGTCAAGGCCAAGAAGATCATTGTTGATTCAATCACGGATAAACTTGTACCACAAGTGTCTTCCCTAAAGACACTGAAGATGTTTGATTCCTTGACCAAGCTATTTGGAGGGAAGAACATAAATTGGAATATGACCTTAAGAAACCAATTGATGAATGTGAAGATCCAGAATGCAGAGACCATACAGTCATACTTTACGAGGGTCTCTCAAATCAAAGAACAAATTGTAGCAGTAGAAGAAGAAGTGGTGGTAGTAACCTTAAATGGCCTCCCAGGATCATGGGATTCATTCATGCAAGGAATGTGTGCCAGAAGGAAGTGATTATTTTCAGTAGACTCTAGGAAGAAGAAGAAGCTTGACTCATAATAAGATAAGAGAAGATGGGAGCAACTAAATATCAAGCTCTCACCATCCAAAGAAGATCCCTTAAGCGATGAGGAATACGAAGAACTCAACTCTTGAAGAACCTCTTATCCATCTTAGCATTTGGATAAAAAATGATGCTATTATGAATGAAGAAGATGATGAAGTTGAAGGCTTAAGAAGGAGTCTACCCATGAAATAAATAAAGATAAGTATTCAATTGTCATTTCATGATATTGTTCTGATTATGCATTTGTTTATATTATGGTTATGTATTATGCATGATAGAATGTTTGCATTAATGACAGTATACTACTAATATGCATGTGATGGGTAAGTAGCTCATGGTGCTATACAACTCTCCATTGCTGCTTATCTAGAATGAAACCTCTTTGCTGACATATTGGATTAGTGCACAATCTCAATGTTGTCCTGGTAGAGATGGAAGGCATCTATAAAATTTCCGTGAGATATGGATGAATGTTGTATTGGCTAAAATAGTTGCATAATCATATATCTTGATACAAAAGAAATTTTCATTATGAATATACCTTATGAAATGTTTCTAGCCATACAACTAATGCATTTGACTTGTAGGAAAGATTGCGTAAAATCGCCAACAAGCAAAGAAGGATGAGACTTGTTCCAAAGAACAAGTGACAACAGTTCAAGAGGAAGAATAATATGACAAATGCAGCAACATCATTGATGCAGAACCTTCCATCTATGAAGAAGTAACCAAGAAGAAAGGGAAGACTAGTTCAAGAAGAATGATGTCTAGGATGCAGTATCGATACATGAAGGCAAGTTCGTAGTTCCATCATGCAGTAGATGGAAACATCGTGGGATACAAGGCAAGATTCATAGCACGAGGCTTCTCACGAAAAGAAGGCATAGACTACGAAGAGACATTTGTAGCCAGTGGGAGTTGAAACACATACATGATAAGCTTGATGAAGATATTAACCTTTGCTACAAGGTTGAAGATGAAATTCTATACACTAGATGGATACATAGAATATTAGTAGCATAGGAAGCTACTTGTCACTCTAGTACAGAATGTTTCAGTGCATAGAGTACGAAAGATAGAGGGAGTATGATGCTCCGATTCAGAGGGAGTGACTACAGAATATCCTAAGGTTCGACATGGTATGACAGGATGGACATATTACTGATGACTCTAGGCTTTACTGAGAGTAAAGAGGATTCCAACCTTTGCTTCAAGGTTGAATGCGGAAGATCAGTGATGCTCTTGTTATATGTCGATGACTTGTTCCTGACAGAAAATAGGAACTCATTAAATTTGCAAGAAGAATACTTGTTGCCGAGTTCGAGATAAAGGACTTGGGAATGATGCACTACGTTTTAGGCATGGAGGTGTGGACAAGGGAAGTATGTAGTAGAGATCTTGAAAAGGTTCGGGATGATGGATTGCAAGGCCATGACCACACCTATGGCATCGAACCTGAAGCTATTGAGTGTTGCTTCATCAGAGTCGGTTGATGCCATGATGTATCGTCAGATGATTTATTCCTTGATGTACCTGATGAATACGAGACCAGATATTTGCTTTGCTATGAACACATTGAGACATGTTCACCTGATGGTTGTAAAGCATGCCATAAGGTACCTGAAGGATACAGTTGATTATGGGCTCAAGTATGAGGTGAATTAAAATATTAACCTAGAGGGTTATGAGGATTCGTATTGGGCAGGCAGTGCCATTGATAGGAAGAGCACTTTGAGGTGCTACTTCAGTATGGGATTAAGTGTGATCTCTTGGTTTGGCAGGATGGAGTCCTGCATAGGACTGAGTACAGCTGAGGAAAAAGATGTTTCCACTTGCTATTTGGGAGAGAGGAGCAGTGAAGCTCCAGTGTGTGATCCAGATCGAGATCTCTCGAAAGAGGGAGTTCTAGCATAGTCGATGAGACAGGTTGTCTGAGCATAAATCCTGGCGAAGCTCGTAGGTTGCTCAAATGTAAATAGACCTGTAGGTTGTCCTCGGATGTAATCCGTCCCGGCGAAGTTCGCAAGTTATCCTTGAACGTAATCAGCCCTGACATGATTCTATGCTAGAAATGGCCAAAGTGAAGTTTGAGTACTTCAGGGAGAAACTTGGTGTTCTCCAGATCAAGGTTCTCTCCAAGGGGAAATGATGAGACCTAGAGCCATTCTAACATGGTGAGAGGATTAGGTTCCTTCCATGGTCAGATATAAGGGCTGAGCCATTCTATCATGGTGAGAGGATTGGTTCCTTCCATGTTAGATATGAGTGCTAAACCATTCTGATATGACTGTAGGATTGGTTCCTACATGATTAGATATAAGGGCTATTGCCATTCTCTGAATGGAAGCACCTGGTCAGTTACCAGGAATCCTTATCCTATGGCTGAGAGCCATTCTGATGTGACTGCAGGATTGGTTCCTACATGATCAGATACAAGGGCTATTGTCATTCTCTGAATGGAGGTACCTGGTCAGTTACCAAGAATCCTCAGCCTAGGGCTGAGGGCCATTCTAATGTGACTGTAGGATTGGTTCCCACATGATCATATGTAAGTGCAGTGCCTTTCCACAGATGATAGTAGTTGTATCCTATCATGCTGGTGGATGTGAGTGCTGAGCCTTTCCATAGATGATAGTAGTTGTGTCCTATCATGATGGTGGATGTGAGTGATAAGCCTTTTCACAAATGGTAGTAGGTGTGTCCTACCATGCTGGTGATTGTAAGTGTTGTGCCTTTCCACAGATGGTAGTAGGTGTGTCCTACCATGTTGGTGGATGTGAGTGATGTGCCTTTTCATATATGATAGTAGTTATGTCCTATCATGCTAGTGATTGTAAGTGTTGTGCCTTTCCACAGATGATAGTAGTTGTGTCCTATCATGCTAGTGGATGTGAGTGTTGTGCCTTTTCACAAATGATAGTAGTTGTGTTCTATCATGCAGGAGAATGTAAGTGTTGTGCCTTTCTGACATGGTGTTGGATGTGTTCCTCTCATGGTCAGATGTGAGTGTTGGCCATTCTGACTTAGGGTCAGATATAAGTGCTAAAAAAGACCTACATGGAGGCTAGGCCTACAACTAGCATGAAAAAGGGCTGGCTCTGTAGAACTTCCTGTGATGAGAAGAATCATGAGATAGCACCTATGATGATTACCCAATGATGATCCAGATCCAGTGATGATGTCTCCGTGATGATCCAGATCCAGTGATGATCTAGATCCAGCAGTGATGATCCAGATCCAATGATGATGATCCAGATCCAGTGATGATCTAGATCCAGTGATGTTGATCCAATAGAGATGATCTAGATCCAGTGATGATCCAGATCCAGTGATGATGATCCAGATCCATCGATGTTGATCCAACATAGATGATCCAGATTGAGTGATGATCTAGATCCAGTGATGATGATCCAGTTCGAGTGATGATCCAGATCTAGATAAAGATGACTTGAAGATGAAATATGACCTGAAGATGAAGATGACGAGGACTCGATGATGTTCCAGATGATACAGAGAAGAAGACTTGTGCTGATAAATTGCATCGAGAGAATACCTTCCTATTTAAGAAGGAGTGTTGATGTAATTGTAACTTCAGAATGTAATCACTTGTATATCGTATGTATTATACCCCGATGTTTATTCCTGGAAGTATTTGTAATGTAATTGAGTCATGTCATGCCCTGATGTTCCCATCGGGAGGTTCTATAATGTAAACAAGTCATGTCAAGTCATTGTGGGTAACCCTCCTATTGATAAAGGGTTAAAGTCCCCATAGTTGTGCGGCCCTAGGGTTATTAGACTATCCTAGAGAAGTCGACCCTAGGTGAGTTATTGTAAGTCGGGGCAATAGTCCCCACCATTTTGTTAAGGATAACCCTCCTTGTTGGTCGGAGGGGCAAAGTCCCCACAAGTTGTGGGGCACTAGGGTTATTAGACTCTCCTAGATATGTCGTCTCTAGTAAGTAATTGTTAAGTGAGGCCGACATGTTGGAGTGGACATTAAGTGAATGAAGAATATAAATAGAGAGTGAGCCTCTCTATTTATCACACACACACACACTCATTGGGGCGCATGAGTGAGAGAGAAGTTGCTGGGACAAGAGAGAGACTACTGCTGTCGGGAGAACATCTTTATGTTTTTGGGTTTTACTTTTGGTGTTGATTCTATCTCTGAGGAAGTTGCGGGGTTTTCTCTTTTATGGTTTCACCGAGGAAAATTCTTTGTGTCTCTTGTCTCTTGTCTCTTGTGTTTTATTGCTATGCATGTTATTCTCTCAGTTAAAGATCCCAAGATCATAATGCTAACTTTAATGATAAAAATCTAATGAAGCTTGTCTTGATGATCCATGGGTGAAACCATGGAGGATGAGATGTCACATGTTCATAAAAATGACACTTGGGAGTTAGTTGATCTCCCTTGTGGAAAATCCACTATTGGACTAAAGGGAATATAAGCTAAAATTTAATATGGATGGAAGCATTTCAAAATATAAGGCATTTTTAGTTGCAAAAACATGTTATTTTTTGGTAGCTCAGAGGCATCTCTACATTGGCAATGCTTAGCATGCAGAAGTGATCGAGCGAATTTCACTCTTTATGCACTTTACTTTATAAAGTGATTTTATAAAGTTGGTAAGTGTACTTTTATTATTTTAATGACTAAAGTGACTCTTTTATAAAGTTTGAGTGACTTAAGTGATTTAAGTCATCTCAATGAGAGACTAAGTCACAACCGTAGATGTAGTGAGTCCAAGATCTAATCTTGACTATTGAGATCTAGAGGTAGTTGAAGGGTCATTAGAAAAGTAATGAAAAAAGAAAGTGAGAGTGAAGAGGCACACTTTCGAAGATAGATCAAGAGAGATTGAGCTAAAAGAAAGGGAGAAGGGGCAACAAGAGTGGGGAACAAATCCCTAGAGGAAGAGAGGGAATGCATCTCAATAAAATTTCAGCATTTATGATAGCGGTATTGTAAAACATTTAATGTTGGCCATATAGTACATATTCAACAAGTCATACAAGGTTTTTATACATAGAAATTGAGGCAAGAGATAAGGGCACAAATTTCAAGGCATTTATTATAGGAAGAATCCATATGGTCCATACTGAAAGTATAGTACATCCTTGGCATGATTTTGAGAAAATTTTGTAGTTGGTGTAGACCATACAGGGTCGTACATAGGTTGGAACAACGTGGCACTGTTTTCAAGGAGTATATTGTGCTTGGTTTGTGATATAAGTATTGCCATGTTCTACTAGGAACATTTAATGCTATAAACTCAGAAAATTTATGTGAGCTCACTAATAAAAGAATTTCTCTCTTGGATTGGTTTTCCCTTCAGGGTTTTTCTAGAGGCATCGCCCAAATATTTGTGTGAAATGTATGGTTGAATGCTTGTCTATTATTCATTATTTCCATTGCAAGTTCCTAGTCATTTGTGTTTCTACTCGTGAAATACAACAGAACATGTTGGGTTTAAATGCATTATTGTTGAAGTTTTATTGGAGACTGAAATAAGAGTTCAGCTAAGAGTTTGACTAAATTCCTATAAGAGCTAGACTAGTTTATAGGTGAAATTTCTAAATGGTATCAGAGATGGGGCTTTTATTTTGAACAAAGAACGGGTATTTGACACAAGGGGCGGCAAGGGAATCGTTGAGTTATTTCACCTAGTAGACTTGGTCTTGTTGTTGGTCATTCTGTGGGTATGGATTTGACACTTGGCTTACAGTATGAGGATAGACTTTTGGGTGCATCGAATTCCATTCCATGGAAAGAGAGGGTCACATTGTTGTTGGAGGAATTAGGGTTATGGGATATAACCAATGAAGCTATTACACTTCCCACATATCCTATTATTTTGGAAGAATGTTAAGGAAAAGCATATTCTTTTTTATGCAGTGAAACACCACATTATGCCTCATGTGACCAGGAAAAAGAATGCATTTGATGTGTGGGAAGCTTTGATAAAGTTGTTCTGAAGTGATAATCAAAACAAAAAAAATGATTTTGAGGGAAAAGCTGAGAGATACTAAGATGACCAAGACCAACAATGTTACATCATATCTTACTCAAATTTCACAGGTACGTGTTGAGTTGGGTGTTGTTGGTGAGATTGTGGGAGAAGTAGAGTTGGTTAGAACTATCTTGAATGGTTTCTCACAACCATGGAAGGACTTTGTGCATGTGATCTTTTCTAGAGAGAACATGCCTACATGGATTAGACTTTGGGACAATTTCATACAGGAGAAGTTGATAATTAGCTCTATCCTTATAGACCAACAACATGGGGATGATGAGGAGAATGTTGCTCTTATAGGGAAGAGAAAGTAGAGGCCTAAGAAAGGCTCAGGTGGTGGGTCAAGCTCGAAGGGTGATCTGAAGAAGGACAGGAGAAAAGTGAAATGCTTTGCTTGTCACAAGACTTGCCACTATGCTCTATTTGTTTAAAAAATAGAGCATACTTCATTTCCCTTCCTTTCCTTTAGAAATAAATCAAAGTCTTGTATTTTTGTTTAAAAAATAGAGTAGTCTCTTTCACAACATATACTACTATTTTTTTAGAAGAAACAAAGTAGATCATTTGCAGATTTATTTTTAGAAATAGTGCAGGTCATTTGACTGTTCTTATATTTTGTTGTGTAATCCATTGTCTTGAAATAACTCTGATTTTTTATGTGTTGTTATATAATTGACTGGAATTAAGTTTCTTTTTTGTGTGATTTTAATTTACTTAAATCCTTTCAGAATCAATTATTTCATTTGGTATCAGAGTGGTAGTTTTTTGGTTGACAACAACAAGGTGCACGACACAAGGGATCAAAATAACATTTCAATGCAGTACCAAAATCCTCTTTTTGTGGGGAAAAACATGAGTATTGGAGTGTCAATATGAGAACTTTACTAATCTCACAAGATTTATGGATACTTGTTTTTGTAGGCTACACAATTCCAACTTATCAAGCTACCTATAATGCACTATCTACTAATCAAAAAGTTCTAGTTGAAGGAGAGCAAAAAAAGGATGCTAAAGCTCTATTCATCCTTCAAACAAGAGTTGCATTTTAGTGTTTTTTGAAGATTGTAGAATGTGGAAGGTCTCATGATGCTTGGGAAGCCCTGGAGAAATCCTGAAAACAGTATGTAAAGGTAAAGGTTAACAAACTTCAAATGTTGGGAAGAGATTTTGAGTCTCTATCTATGAGAGAATGTGAAAGTGTTGAATTATTTATTTCTAAAGTTCAAAATATTGTGAATGATATTCAAGCTCATGGTGAATCACTTGAAGATAGGAGGATTGTTGAAAATATTTTAATAATTTTTCCTTAAAAAAATGATCTCTTCACTATTGCTAAAGAAAAATTGAGGGATTTGTCTCAGTTAACTCTTATTGATTTGTTTGGAATTCTTCAAGTTCATTAAGACAAGTTGAAAAAGAATGATGAACCTCTTGATCAATCTTTCCAAAGTAAGTTGAAGGTTTATGAGAACAAGAAGTAGACTTCCACTACCATGAATGATGCTTCTACTTCTTCTTTATCATCATGTAGAGGAGGTAAAGTCCGTGGAAGAGCCAAAGGAAGAAGAGATTGTGGAAGAGGAAGAAGTAACAACCATGGTGGATTCTACTTTCATTGCATCTATTGAAATAAAGATGGCTGACTTGAACAAATTTGTTTTAAAAGGAAAAGAGACGCCTCTCAAGCAAATTTTAGCAAATATGAAGTTGAGAACTCTCAAAATTTGTTTATCACAAGTAACTGTTTTGAAGCCCGAGATGATTTTGTATGGAAATTGGATAGTGGCTACTCAAATCACATGACTGGACATAAAAAATCAATTTGCAAAGTTAGATGAGAGTGTGAGAGGGAATGCCAATTTTGGTCATGATATTCAAGTAGAAGTAATGGGAAAGTGTACCCTTGCCATAAAATCCAAGAAGGGAAGTATTATGTATGCGCATGATACCTTTTATGTCCCAAGTTTAAAGCATAATTTTCTTAGCATGGAGAAACTAAATTCTAAAAACAGAAGGAAATTTTTGTAAGACTTATAATAAAAAAGGTTTGTTTGTCGAAGTTCCTATGAAAGATAATAGGATGTTTTTGTTGAGAATGGAATCAAATACATATCTTGTTTCAAGGCCTCAATTGATGAGTCTTGGATTTGGCATAAAAGGTCTGGACACATTAGTTTTGGATCTCTCTCTTACATGCAACTTTAAAGAATAATTTGGTAAGAGGTTTTCCTTCTTTTATAAACACTAATAACAAGATATGTGAAGGTTGTGCAATAGGAAAGCAACATACAAATAGCTTTCCTCTTCATCATTTTAGAGGAAATGAGTGTTTAACCTTAGTACATGCAAATATTTATGACCTAATGAACTTTGTCTCTTGGAAAGGACAAATATTTTATTCTCTTTGTAGATGATGTTTCAAGGATGTCTCGGGTCTATTTTTTAAGTGAGAAGTCTCACGCTTTTAGTTTCTTTCCAAAGCACTTGATGAGAAGGAATCATGATACTATTTGAAAGTTTTAAGAATTGATAGAGGATGAGAGTTCACCTTCAATGAATTTAAATATTGTTGTAGCTCACATGGCATCAAAAAGGAGTTAATGACAACTTATACCCGTCAACAAATTGGAATACTAGAAAGGAAAATTAAAACAATTATAGTGATGGCCAGATGCATGTTGAAATGAATGTCTTTGCCAACATATATTGGGAAGATGCAATGCATTCAGCCATATATATTCTGAACAGAAGTCCTACAAAGATGGTAAAAGTTTTACTCCTTATGAATCTTCGTTTTGTAAAAACCCAAGTGTTTCCCATCTAAAAAATTCACATGTTTTGTTTATATTTCATGTTTTACAAAGAAAGAAGTGAGATGTATTTTTATTGGATATTCAAAAGAAAGTGAGGCTTATAGGTGTTCTTCCTTTTTCTAATAAGATTTATGTTAGTAGAGATATGATCTTTGATGAAGGGGGAGTTTATCTTAAGAATGAAGGAGAAGATAATGTGAATACTCCATGTATTTAAAATTAATCTTCAATAATAATGATCAATGAAAGCATCCCTCTAAAATGAAAAATATGGATCCAACTATAAGGAGTTCCTCGTTAAAGGCATCATCATCTACACCATCAACAAGATCTCAGCTCGATACAAAAATAACAAATCCATCTAGTCCTCCTAGAAAAACAAGAAGTTCGAAGGAAATATATGAGACATACAAGTATGTTGATGATAATGTTTCTCTTCTTTATTTTGCACATGTTGAACCTTTCATTTTTAATGAAGCTTGTATTGGTGATCCATTAGTGAAATACATGGAGGATGAGATTCACATGTTCAGAAAAATAACACTTGGGAGTTAGTTGATCTCCCTCATGGAAAATATACCATTGGAGTAAAGTGGATACAAGCTAAAATTTAATGTATATGGAAGCGTTTCAAAATATAAGGCATGTTTAGTTTCAAAAGGATACGTGCAACAAGAAGGAATTGATTATGAGGAGATGTTTGCTCCTATAGAAAGAATGGAAACTATAAGAACTTTTCTTTCCATTGCATCTTAGTTAAAGTTAACAGTTTATCATATGGATGTTAAATCTACTTTCTTAACTGGATATTTGAAGGAAGAAGTTTATGTTGAACCACCACAAGACTTTATTTCTAAATGTAGAGAAGATAAGGTTTATAGGATTAAGAAGGAACTGTATGGTCTTAAACAAGCCCCTAGAGCTTGGTACTCCAAAATAGATAATTATCTTCATGATCATGCGTTTGTTAAATGTTCTTATGAGGATGCAATCTATAAAAATGTTTTGGGATTAGAGCTCTTCATTCTTTGCTTATATGCATATGACTTAATATTTATGGACACCTCAATCTCACTTGTGAAGGAGTTCAAAGAGGCAATGAAATATTAATTTGAGATGTTTGATTTGGGAGAAATACAATATTTTTTGGGCATGCAAACCAAATAAACAACTGGATGTATATCCATTATCCAATCTAATTATGTAGAAGACATGTTGAAGAGGTTTAACATGCAAGGTTGTTGTGAATCTGCGAGGACTCCTCTTGTTGTTGGGAGTAAATTAATGAAGGAAGATGAAACTTTCTTAGTTAATGCAATTCTTTATACATCTATGATCCTCACCTTATGTATCTAACAACCAGTAGACCAGACATTATGTTTGTTGTAAGTATGGTTGCAAGGTTCATGCATCAACCTCGTGAATCTCATTGGCGGGCAACCAAAAGAACTATCAAATATGTAAGTTGTACTATTTTTTTAGATTATTTTATAGTGTTGCTAATTATTCAAATGGTGTAGCATACATAGATGCAGATTGGGAAGGTGGCTTTGATGATCAAAAGAGTACTTCACGATATGCTTTTCTCTTTGGAGGAAATCTTATTTCTTGGAGTAGCAAAAATCAACTCATTATTTATTATCTATATATAGTTGAAGCAAGATATATTGCATTAGCAAAAACAAGCACACAAGCAATTTGGATGGCAAGGCTAATAAAAAAATTGGGGATGAAACTTTTTAAACCCATAAAAAATTATTGTGACAATCAAAGCACAATATCCATGACAAAGAATCTGGTTTTCTGCAGATATCCAACATCTTTTCATTTGATCAGATCTTCATGTACAACAAGTTATTCCTTTGAATTTTGTCGATTTGAAAATCAACTTGTAGACCATTTTACTAAGGCTTTTCCAAAGGATGGACTAGATAATATTAGATCGCTTTTGCGAACTCAAAAACTTCACATAAAGGGGAGATTGAAAAATGTGATGCATAATTTTCTGGTATGTAGTTGACACTCGTGCGTTAGTAAACTAAGCATATCCAACTTTATAACCGATTCTACAATCAGTTAATGAAATATTTCCACGTTTCTCTCCTCATTTGTTGTGTTGGGTATTCAATTGAACCCGTCAATTTCTTATTTAAACATAATGATTATCTTCTATAAAAGATATTTTTTGTAAAATGTAGGCTCTCACAAAGACTTTTATTTTATCATTGTAATTTGTTTATTTTACAGTAGAAAATTAGAGCATAATATGTTTCCTTTCCTTTTATAACTAAAGCAAAGACTCTTATTTTTGTTTTAGAAACAAATCAGTCTCTTTCCTAGCTTATACTACTATTTTTCTAGAAGAAACAAAGCAAAGACTGCAATTTTATGTGCAGGTCTTTTGATTGTTGTTATATTTCACTGTGAAATCCATTGTCATAAAATCACTTTGAATTTTTGTAGTCTTGTTATATAATTGACTGGTATTGAGTTTTATTGGGGATGTGATTTTAATTCACTTAAATCCTTTTATACCCAGTTCTTTCATTTGTGAGGATTTTAAACAACAAGTGGCTGTGGGGTTCATAGTACCTCTCTTTGAAATTGTGGCACATGTGCTTTGACCCTAGTTGGGAGGTCTGACTAGGTTCTAGTTTGGGTGAAGGTGCATGGTCATCCAATAGAGCTTTGGGAGGATATATTTCTCATAGATTTGGGTAATGCACCGAGGAACACAATTTTTGTGGATTCTTCTTACAAGAATGGTTTTAATAGAAATGTGGATGAGGTACTAATGAATTTGGACTTATCTGAGGGCTTTGCTAAAAGTACCGGTATTATAGATATGGGAGATTTGGTCATTTCCCAAGAGTTGGATTTTTGCAATATCTCCTTCTGGTGTGTGCATTGTCATGCTACCAAGAAACAGGTCTGGAGACAAAAATTAAGTCCCACATAAAATATGGATGCATCTATGCCCACTACATATCCTTTGGATTCCTTGGTGGGGGCTCTTCACGTTGAGATTAAATATTTGGAAGTGGATGGATCAGTGCTAGAGCCTATTTCTGGGATCCCTAGTATTTTTTCTTACTCGATCCCAAACTTATTAGATGAGACTTTTCCTATTACAACTTCTATTTAGACAACTGCAGGAACCATTGAGTTGTTTAGGGGTGGTGTGGCTTTGAGTATTTATGGTGGGGTTTTCATTTCTAGTTCCACGAATATTTGGTAATTGCAAGGACAATTAAAGAGTATTACATTCCATCCCCGTGTCTTGGGAAAATATTTGGGTTTGATGACCCTCCTCCGTAGACATCACATAAGCTTCCGCATCTGAATGAAGGTGGTGTTATGGTTTCTTTGGAGACATGTTGGATGGCTATGGAATTAATTCAAGTAGTGGTATATAAGAATTTAGATTTGGCTACAAATCCCATGACTAGTCAATCCATTGGAATTCCTATGAGAATTGGTAAGTCACTTTCAATATTTTTCCACTTATTACTACATCTACAGGAACAATTTTAGGGGTAATTTTGGAAAGGTTCAATGTGGTGGATCTAGGGATGATTGGAGAGGATGTACTTTCATCTGAGGATCAATTTCACACCTCCTCGGGGAATTAGGAGTCCCTATTATTTGTACTTATTCTTCATGAGGCTTGGTTTCCAATATTTATAATCACTCGGAGGGGGTTCTAAGTCTTTTGTTCATTGTTCAAGTTATTTTGAAGAAGTAAGAAAAGTTCGTATGAACTCCACCCCAAATTCTCCAAGAGTATGTTATGAGATATGTACTCAGGAGAGTTATGTAGGGATAACAAAAAGGAAGGCTCCCTTATCACTCTTGGCCATAAGTCCCATATTCATCATGATCATTCTAAATAAATGACCATTGCTAGGGCCCTTAGAGATTGTTAGCCCTCCATTAGGGGTTGTCCAATGAAAATTCTCTCTTTAATGTTAGCAGTATGGACAATCCAAATAAGAGATTGAGGGGTGTTCCCATGAAAATGGGTAACACTTTTTGGAAAGAGGAGAGCATGAGGATGGGAAAAAACCAGCTCGATCAAGATTTTAGTAAGCCCTTGATCGAGGTTTGAAATCTCGATCGAGGGCTTAATAAAATGCTCAATCAATATTTATACATGGGCTCGATTAAGGGTTTATTAAACCCTCGATTGAGGTACATATCTCAATCAAGGGTTAAGTAAACCCTTAATTAGGCCCTTGTGTAGAATTTAAAATATTTAGAGAAAGACATGATAATTTTCCTGCCTAATCCTTGTTCTGAAGATAAAAAGATCGATCAAGGTGCTTCACAATAAATTCCAAATCCACATAACATTAGGCTTCTATGTTGTTGATAACATATATCGATTGAGTGTAGTGACTTGATCAAACTTAAAAGCTCGGTTGAGGTTTTAAACCCATAGAAAAACCAATTAATAGGCCTATTTCATCCATGACTATTACTAAAACCCTTGATCGAGAAGAAGAGCTTGATGGATGCACACCAATTCATCAAACACCAACGATCCAACAACTACTTCCATGGCCTCCCAACTACTAGGTAGGCATTGAAACCCTTGTCAATCAAGTTGTGTTTCTGCATAAAATGATTTTTTTATGAATTTAAAATTTTGTAAAAAGAAATTTGGGAAGTTCTTTTTGTTTGTAATTTAGATTCATTTTGAAAAAATTAGTTTCAATGTCAACATTTCGATTCGCATTTTTTTCAACTTATGTATGAAAACCTGGAAAAAAATATTTATAATTAGTTTATTCAGATGTTGGAAACAAAACCAGAAATCAAAACTTATGAGAATCAAAACATCAAGTGTGTCTTGCCAAGTAGAAATGTTGTCGAAATTTGTTCGATTCTCCGACGGAGGATTATAAAAAAAAACTATAACTTGTAGGCCAATCAAGAGAAAATGTGGCCTTACATGTATATAAATTATTATTATTATTAAATTTAATCAATATTAGTATACTTTTTTATTATTAATTTAATTATATAATATTATAATTTTTATATTATGTTAATTAAGTTATTATATTAGTCTATTATAATCTTTTAAATATTTATTGTATTAATAAATTTATATTTATATTTATATTAAGTGAAAGAGAGAGACTAACAAACGAGGGACAAAGGGAGAGGGAGAGGAAGTGATACATGTACACACACACCAAGGTGAGTAGAGGTGGAAAAGGTTAGGTAGGGAGAGAGATCGATGAGAAGGTATGGAGGGGGAAGGGAGAGGGGGAGCGAGAAGGAGAGGCATGGGCGG
>LPNX011134904.1:251578-402220 GCA_001517045.1 Pseudotsuga menziesii
GGTTCGAGAAAGAGGGAAGACAAGGAGGGATGATATGATGATATGTATGGTTTATCTTGATTTTTTCATGCAAATCGTTCTCCTGAGCAAGGTTCTTCCATTCACCAACCATGATCGTCTAGACGATCTGATGTTGATGCACCATCACCCTCTCATGATCGGTCTTGTAAGTAAATTTAAAAGATAATGTTTTGTTTTTATTTCAGTTATATGTACATGTAACTATTAATGATCATTTATTCTATTACATAGGAACCCCAACATCCATGGCATCCATTGTTCAGGTATCAAGCAGCATCATGGCCAATGTCTTGACTACAATCTGGCAGACACCGAGCACCTATGATCACGTCAAGCAGGTTCGACACGACAGAAGTACTATAAATTCATATTTATTTCTTTTTCAACTCTTAGTGTATTTATTTTGTATTCACGTCAATATATTTAGATTGTTACACATTTGTTCTGATATTTTTTTATTCATCTGTTAGGTACTTCTCGGCCTCCTTAGGAGGACGAGATCACAAGGATCACCATTGAGGAGATTCAAGCACAATTAGATTCACTTTGTATAAAGTTAATGACCATGTGCCCTGATTATTCATCTAGATCATCAATCAACATGATGATTGATGCACTGGATAGTTTTTCGTAGATCCACAAAAAGGTTCGGCCATTCAATGACATTTGGCATATTGCTTGCCAAGGGAGGAGGGACTAGGTATTGGATCCCGACAAATGGGAGGTCATGAAATACATGACAAAGGGAGTGGATGTCAAGAAAATTCTTTTTGACATCCCTCCTCACCATGCTACTAGACAATCGCTTAGAATCCAGGAGTTTAAACTTGAGGTTGATGCGTCTCGCATATATGATAGGTTTATTGGAGCCTAGAGTCAGTTCCCCCACCATGATTAAGTATCACTTTACTTTGCCAAACAAATATATTTTCAATTTGTCCTAGGCATGCGTCCTAAACACATGAGTGCGCCATTGTCTTTCTATGGTGTCGGATAGGGACATGGTTATAACCACCCAATGAATCGTAGAGACCCTGTTGTCTTGCCACCCCTGATCAATTAATTACATCCATTAGGAGATGGAGCATGAGGTTGTAAAGATCAGGTAGAATCTGAAAGAAGCCCAGGATAGACAGAAAAGCTATGCAAATAAGCATAGGGTGAATAAAGAGTTCAGTGTTGGGGATAATGTTTACCTTAGAGTGAGGGCAAAGAAGATTTCCTTGAAGCTTGGATTTTGTGCCAAGCTGTCACCTAGATACTATGGGCCATTTGAAGTGCTTGAAAGAATAGGGCCAGTTGCATATAGACTTGCATTGCCTGCTAGCACTAGGGCTCATAATTTTTTTCATGTTTCTTTGCTTAAGAGATATGTACATGATCCTAACCATGTGATAAATTGGGATGTGATTCAGGTGGAACCCGAGGGAGAATTCCAAATCGAGCCAATGCGCATACTCGCCATGAAAATCATAATGCTCTGAAACCGAGCCATAGGGTAGGTAAAGGTGTAATGGGATCACTATGGTCCTGAAGAGGCTACATGGGAGCTGGAGGATCCATGCAATTGGCACATCCATTTTTGTTCAATTCTGCATAGAATTGAGGGCAGTGCCAGCGTAGCATTTTTGTTCAATTTTGTAAAGCTCTGAGGACAGTGCTATTGAAGGGGGAGGGGAATGTAACACCCCGGTTTTGACCCCGTTTGCATTAAATGTATATGATGAAAATATTGTATGGAATCATGGCAAGGAGCTCAAGTCCAAGGCCCTACCATTGATTGATGTTTTGTGTATAGGTGATCAAGGTTGATGCCTACGATTTATGGTGCTAAGTCAAGCACAGTATCAATTCTGGACCAAGCACAACCCTCTTCCCTGGATTATCCCAAGTTACTAGTGTCCTACACCTCCTCCCATACAAATATTCATATGGACTCATCCCCAAGGATGCTTGTTGTCCATTGTTATAAGCAAACTCTACCAAGTGTAAATAATCTTCCCACTTAGTTGGTTTGTCCATCACATACATGTGAAGCATGTCTTCAAGCACTTGGTTAACTCTCTCTGTCTGCCCATTAGTCTAAGGATGGTAGGTAGTGCTGAAATTCAACTTCGTCCCCAAATTTGCAAACAATCCCTTCCAAAAATTGGAAGTGAACTTGGCATCTCCGTTAGAGACTATTGCCTTAGGCAATCCATGCAATTTGAAAATCTCTTTCATGAAGGTCTTTGCATTGTCGTCAATCTTATGAGTAGACTTAACCGGTATCAAATGTGAAGCCTTTTTCAACTTGTCCACCACAACCATGATGGGATCATGTTGTGTCCAAGTTATTGGAAATCCTGTAATAAAGTCCATGGAAATAACTTCCCATTTCCATTCTGGAACTCGCAAAGGCTGCAAGAAACCAGGTGGGTGTTGATGCTCAACCTTCACCTACTGACATTTCATGCACCTTGAAATATATTCAGCCATGTTCTTTTTCATTCCTGGCCAAAAGTACTGCTTTCTAGCTATAGCAATTGTCTTCTAATATCCTTGGTGACCAAAATATGGAGCTTGAAGGATCTCATCCATAACAACCCTCCTCAAATCTGCTACATTTGGAATATAAATTCTCTTCTTAAAAGTAAGGAGTTCATCTTTCTCTAATTTATATCCCTCATAATTCTTTTCAAGGCTTTGTTGCTGCAACTTGTCTTTTACCTGCACATACAATTCATCTTTAGCGGCATGATTAGCAACCTACTGTCTCAAATCTAACTGGAAAATACAAGAGATGCCACATGCATTTCCTGCACCTTCCTATTGAGTGCATCAACTACCTTATTCTCTTTTCCTTTTACGTGTTTGATTTCAAGATCAAACTCACATAAAAACTCCAGCAATCTAGCTTGCCTAGCATTTAGAGTAGGCTGATCAAACAAATACTTCAGACCAAAATGGTCTGTTTTTAGCTCAAATCTTATGCCCGTCAAGTAATGCCTCCACATCTTGAGAACATGTACAATGGCTGCAAGTTCCAGATCATGAGTGGCATAGTTCTCCTCGTGCTCCTTCAACTTTCTTGACTCATAACATATTGCGTGGTTGTCTTGCATAAGAACTCCTCAAAGTCCTTGACCACATGCATCAGTACACACCACAAAATATTTCTCTAGGTCTGCAACTTTCAAGACTGGTGCACTTGTGAGAAGATTCTTCAACTGCTGGAAACTTTCTTCACACCTCGATGTGTATTCAAACTTTATCCCCTTCTTTTGCAAAGAAGTGACAACATGTGCAACCTTGGAGAATCCTTCAATGAATATCCTGTAGTATCCTGCAAGTCCCATAAAATATCTTACATCTGTCACTTTTCTTGGTGTAGGTCAATTCATAATGGCTTCAATCTTGTCAGGGTCCACAGATATACCCTCTTTTGAAATAATGTGACCCAAGTACTAAATTCTATCTTTATAGAAGTCACACTTGCTCAACTTTTCATACAGTTGATGCTCCCTGAGCGATTGTAATGTCAATCCCAGATGCTCTTCATGCTCTTCCTCATTCTTAGAATAAATAAGAATGTCATCAAGGAAAACAAGAACAAACTTGTCTAAATACCTGCTGAAGACACTATTCATGAGGCACATAAATGTAGCCGGTTCATTTGTGAGACCAAATGGTACCACTACAAACTCACAATGCCCATACCTTGTTTTGAAGGTTGTCTTATGAATGTCTTCATCCTTGATTCTCACCTGGTGGTATACAGACGTCAAGTCAATCTTGTAAAATACCTTTGCTCCTCTCATTTGATCAAAGAGGTCATCAATTCTAGGAAAAGGATGTATGTTCTTCACCATGGCTTTGTTCAGTTGTCTGTAATAAATACACAATCTGAGTGTACCATCTTTCTTCTTAACAAAAAGAACCGGTGCTCCCCAAGGAGACACACTCGGCCTGCTATACTTGTTTCCCAACAACTCTTGCAGTTGCATCTTCAACTCTAGAATTTCTGGTGTACTCATTATGTAGGGTGTCTTGGACACTGGTGTTGCTCCTGGCACAAGTTCAATTGTGAAGTCAATGTCTCTCTTTGGAGGAAGCCCTAGAATCTCATCAGGAAAAACATCCCTGAATTATTGCAATACAAGATAGTCCTCCAACCTAATATTTTCATTCTCTGTTGCCTCCACAACATGAGCTGCATAGACTCTGTAACCCTTCCTACAAAACTTCTTCAACTGCATTGCTAAAATCTGCCTCACAGAATTCACCTTTGGAATGAGTCTTACAACTATTGGGTTCCCTTCTTCATCCATGCATTCAAAAGTCTTATTGTAACAGTCAAGCTTTACCCTGTGAGCTTCTAACCAATCCATTCCAATGAGAACATCATAGGAACCAAGTGGTAGAACATTTAGATCTACACAAGTGACTAACCCATTCATCACCAATGGACATTTCTCTACCACCTCACTAACCTTTCTCTTAGTTCTAGTGACTATATGAACTAACCATGATTTGCTATGATTTACTTTCTTAACAGCACAAATCTCCACTACTCTAGGAGCAATATAACTGTGAGTAGAACCAGGGTCAATCAAAATAGAAACATATTGCTCAACAATCTTACCTGCAAATTCAACCACAATTGACTGGTAATCTTCCTGGCGGTCCTCTAGTGCTACATAGGTTCTAGGGATGACCCTTGCTACTTGACCCACTGTTTTTACTTCTTGAATGTTGCAAGTTGGCCTTGCATTTTCATTCTCAAGTGGACAATAACTGCATATGTGGGCTCCTCCACATTTCCAACATTGGAGTGGTGCTCTGTTCTATTGTGGATCTCTTGGCTCTTCTCCCACCACTCTAGCTAGCTGCTTCTCTACTTGGGTTGGCTGCTTCTGCTGATTCTTGAAGTTAGAAGGTTTGAAACCTTTTTTCCTTTGGTCAGACTTCTCATTCATTTTGTCCTTCCATGTCTTATGATAATCAGGTTTGCCTTTGCTTTGCTCATAGCAATACTTAGCTTTCCTTATTGCTTCTTCTAGAGTTCTAGGTTCATAAAACTCAATTCTGTCTTTTTAAGACTGAGGCAATCCACTCAGGAAACGCTAGATTTTTACCTTCTCATCTTTGATGTATCTGACATACCTCAATAGTTCTAAGAACTTATTTGCATACTCTTCCATGGTCTGTTGTCCCAATCTTAGGTCATGGAATTCTTTGAACTTATCATCATAGAACCCATTAGAGAGGTACTTCTAGAACTGTTTCCACACAATCTGCCTTTCATTAATATTCTTCACTTGCTTGAAGTGCTCCCACCATATGGGTGATCTTCCAGTCAAATTGAAGATGGATACTCTAGCCTTCATATTTCCTGAATAGTCTTGGACTTGGAAATATTTCCTCATCCCAAGAAGCCAAGCTTCAACTTCTTGACCATTCTTTATCTCGCCATTGAAGGTAGGAGGCCTTGCCTTCCTAAATTCATCACATGAATGGTTCTGGTAGCGCTTCTTTCTCTGATTCTCGCAAGAAGAAGAACTTGAACCACCAGTGGATTCTTCAGAGTCAGATGACCCACTAGGAGATCTCTTTCTTCCTCTAGCAGTGCTCTTACTTCCTTCTAGTCTCACTGTCCAGTCCCCAGAGTTCATCCACCTATGAATGTTTGTCAAACTCTACAACATGGCTACATTCAGCTGATTCTGCTCCTCCAGCCCCTTAACCAATATTTCATTATCTTCCTTGTGACTTTGCATCTCCACCCTTTTGCTTCTCATGGTGGCAGCAAAATATGGAGTATCTTGAAACCTCCTCCCATTAGTCTTTGTCTCAGCATTTCCAATTCAAACATTTTCCCCCATAGAATATTCCTCATATTCATTGGGGTTCTGTGCATCGTCGCACATGTCAGTTCTCATGGCTCAGTCAAACCAACTTTACCGAACTGCACTATATGGAATGCTACCCTGTGACTATAGTTCTGCAAAATGTGTTAATAACAAAATTGTTAGATGATTTCAAAATTGAAACCACTTACCCACTACCCATGGCAATTTTCCTTGTTATGCAGCTAACAATATTTTGAAACCATTTACCAGCAACTTTGTTAACCGTTCAACTTGGCCCATTTAGGCCCTAGCGCCGCAACCAGTAGCTCTGATACCACACTGTCACGTTTCTCCCACCTCAGGGGAGAAACACGACCATAGTCCCACACATTTGATGAATGTGCATCCAACTCGAAGTTCAATATATTCAGCTCTATGTAAAAATTCCCCAACTTCTCAATAGCAGAGAAATTACTTCTCTCAGTGCTCAATCCAACGACCTATGAAGAAAAATCTTAGAGGAGATCGAATGGCAGAGAAAATCACGACAAAAATCGACGGTCACAATCCGTTCTGTATCTGGAAATAGATTGACGACGAAGAATCAATCCCGTAAGATTCAACGGTACGAAAAAATTGAATCTGTGGAATCGGGGAAATACGAAAATTTCGGTCCCTCATCCCGCATCCCGCATTCCGCATTCCACATATCACATCCCATCTGTGGAATAGCCCATTGTGGAAATAATCAATTGCAGAATTAGATATCATGATGTCGCATCCCACTTGTGGAAGGGAGAGTTGTGGAAGGAAATTTCTGCCGGGAACAGAGTTTATGGAGGGCCGTTTCCACATCCCGCAAGTTGCAGAAGGAAATTTCTATGGAAATTCAACCTGCTAATAGAAGTCTTGGGCAGATTTGATCGTTCAGGCCATCACCAATCTGACCATATAAGTCCCATAACTTAATTTAAATATGTATTCAAAGAAACATGCACAGATGCATACAATTGCAATTATACATCGGAATCAATTCATCAATTCAATACATTAAACAGGTTCATCATATTTCATGAAGCAAATACAACTTGCAAAGATTAACACAGAGATACTTATCTTTGAAAGAAGTTGTTCCACAACCAGCTATGTTACTGCAATGTTCCACCCAACCATAGGCCAGTGCACTCATCAATCTCTTAGCAGCACTCCCACCCCCAAGCTGGGTATGATTCCCACAAGGAAATAAGGAATACTAGCAGGCTCACACATAGCCAATAATACAACCAAACTCAACCAAGCCAACATAGTTGGGTTTATCAGGCTACAGACAAACAAGCCAATATACTGCTGGGTTTATCAGACCACAGTCATTCAAGCCAACATTCTCATTAAGAACTAGCCAATCCTTCTAACAAATGGGTTTATCAGGATGCAAAGGAAATGGAAAACTTGAACTGCTAAGCTAGTGAGCCCAACCACTGAGCTGTGGACACCTGCATTAGATCAGGCTTGGCTCCTAAAACATCTGCACACCCAACACAAGGAAGCATCCCCTTATCTGCTACACAGTCCCTTAGGCTATGCCTTCCCTTCTAGTGTTGTTCAGGGTGTGCAAAGAAGAAAACCAACCCCTCTAGATATATTTGTGAGGTTCCTTCCTACACTAGGCTTATCAAGCTAGTTTAGATCCAATTCCACTCTAGACCATTTCAT
Source organism: Pseudotsuga menziesii (assembly GCA_001517045.1). Lineage (NCBI taxonomy): Eukaryota > Viridiplantae > Streptophyta > Pinopsida > Pinales > Pinaceae > Pseudotsuga > Pseudotsuga menziesii. The sequence goes on from LPNX011134904.1 coordinate 259,144, forward strand.
ACCAAGGCATAAATATGCACATAGACAACTGACCACAATGTTAACACAAGAAAAAAATATTCCACTCCCTCTATGACAGAGGAGACCAATGCACAACAACACTGAAGGTCCAAAAAACATACAACAACCCAAAACAAAATACCATTTTGCCAAAACTGGTGAATGCATAGCGCATGCACAGAATGGAATAGGGAAAGATCATAATCGACCACAATGTTTTGGGTGAAAGCTAGATGATGGATTTCCCATGCACAGTGAGGAAAAAGAAACTGAAAACGTTGAAGGATGGATTTTCAAAACGTCCCGCCGCTCCCCAAAACATGAGGGAAGATGAAACATGAGTGCATGAGGGAAAAATGGGCATACGTTTTCTGGGTGTTTTATTTTGACACATGGATTTTCCCCCCATGGCTTAAGGTTAATGATTCCCCTTCCCTGTTCCTTAGGAAATCATGCCCCCATCTCATTATTTGTTGCGTTGACATAGCTGGTTGTGGGTTTTTCATTAAATTGCATATTTATATGATGTCCAAAATGATATATTGTGCTTGACTTAGCACCATAAACTGTAGGCATCAACCTTGATCACCTATACACAAAACATCAATCAATGGTAGGGCCTTGGACTTGAGCTCCTTGCCATGATTCCATACAATATTTTCATCATATAAATTTAATGTAAATAGGGTCAAAATCAGGTGTTACATCCCCTACCTACTGGATTGGGTTCATCCTTCGAAAGCCTCCTACACAAGAGCTTGGATCCTCCTACGTGATCCCAATCAATCATTTTCAATTTTAGGAGGACATGGGGGTGGGATTTGATCCACTTATGTGTTCATGAGTCACGAGATCATTTAATACAATATCTTTGGGTGGAACCACACGTTCGACCACTACCTCAAGGTGCCCCCATGGCTCCAGGTAAAGCCATCATTGGAATTGAACCTTGCCCACTAGTGAAAAACTCCTCGCTCTTCACCAATGGATCCAACCCCTTTGGGATGAGTATCCATTAACACTTGACAATCTAGTTACATTAAATGAGAAGCGTACCATTGTTGACTTATAGGGTACTTTTAAATCCTATTATCAACAACTCTCAAAAGACAACTCAGATAAGAAGACGTAGTTTCCAAGAACGTGAAAGTCAAGGTATAGCTTCCATACTCCTCACAAAGAGTCACACAACTTTTTGAGGAGTACTATAACTCTAACAAGGTGTATTCATGACATATTCATGTAGAGTGAGTACTATAACTCTGACAAGGTGTATATATTGGTACACGTATTGCACATACATGCTCAAGCGATCATTGATGGTAGGGATATCACTCTTCAATCATGCGATGTCATTAAGGAGTACCATTTTTATGTCAATGATTATCATGAACAAGAAACATTGTTTGTTCAACATTGCTTTGGGTTGATCTATGACTTGTTCAAAAAGAATGAGGTTTCATTTAAATAACACTAGATTTGGTCACCTAGATGTGCAAGGTAGTTCAAATTGACATGCTCTTTCTATTGGTTGAGTCACCTTCATAATGAGACAAAAAAACAATGTACTTGAATATTTTTTGAAATAGGGCACAAAAAGAGTGAGTATGATGGTGCAAGTGCTTATGTGAAACGAGCACTTGAATGGTGCAACCCAACTCAAATCATCTACAAAAGTACTTGACTGGTGTATACTTCATTTGGGACACAAAGGTCATGAACAAATGAGGCCGGTGCGCAAGAGACTATGATGTGTATTTGAAGCTCACATTTTAAATGCACTTTGAAACACCAAGTTAGTTTGCAAAATTATGTATTTGAGACATTCATTGCGATGCAAATTATTTTTGAACATTGCCCTTGGTGACATGAATAGATCCATCCTGTGGTTTTGTGAAACTATACTTGGCATGAGGGACTTACACTTTGTTTGGAGTAAGGACACAGGTGATATATTTTCCATAGAAATGAGAAAATATGCATTTTTTTGCAAGTTCTGTATTGGTCTATATCTCTATGAGTTTGGTGGATGTGAAAACATTGGACATGTGAAATAATGGAGATATGTCCCTCTTACCCCAAAGGGTCCACATCTTATTCTGACATGGAATGATATGCACACTGAAGAGGTTGTGGTATTGTTGGATCATGATTGGGTTTCTGACGTTATTAGAGAATGTACATGGTCCTTCATTAACAATAGTATATTCATTACATACATCACATGTTCTTATTTTGATTCTATGATTTCAGGTTCAAAATTCCAAACTTTTATTTATGTGTGTGTGTATTTGATTAACATATATGCATTTTTTTGTGGTAGGTGATGTTTTTTCTATCACTGCACCTCGAGGCAAAAAAGAGAATGTGGCTTATTATTTAATGAGGTGTACTCAAATTAAAAGTAGGTTGGTGTGACTCTATCATGATGGAGAGTCCACCTACCAAATTGGCGACCTAGTTGAAAGCATGATTACAAAGATTTTAAGCATGAGTATATATCTTGTCAATACAATCATTTGGCAGTGGCATCTATGATACAACTCATAAAAATGAAGGAAAATAGTAGTGAACCAAATATATGGAAGATGGCAGAAGATGACCATGACCGTATTATGGAGAATTTCATTCCTATAACCCATTGGCCAAAGAATAAGCTATACATGTAATGTCTCATTTATTAAATTGTCACGAGGCTAATGTCAAACTTAGCCTTTGTAATTATACCATCACAATCTTGGATATAAATTTTAATTTTACATTGTTAATAATTTTTATTGTTGTTGTGAAAAAGAAATATACCATCAACACACACTACATTAAACAACCTTCGTCAATATTTTATTTTTATTTGGGTTCTTTTCTTCATTTTTTTTTCCAGGGAAAAATATCAAAGTCCATGATTTTCATTATAAATAAAAATATGAACCATATTGTTAATTGGCCACCTATTGGTAAGATTACAAAAATAGCAAGAGAAATCATTTCTTTCTAAGACAAGCTTACATAGGCATATACTCTATAGAGATACCAGGGGTCTCTAACTTCAAAATATAGCCAAAATTTGTTTAAAAAAACATGTAATAATATTTGTAGTAGATAGGTCCATGACAAACCTATGAGTTGAAGAGAACCTTTATAGGTCCTAGATCAGTTTCCTTTATGAAAACTTTATCAACCTGCCAGAGTGATGCCTATCTATGATCCATCAAAAGTCCTAGCTTTGATAGGACACCTTCTTGTGAATTCCATTCATGATAGATGTGCTTGATGGAGAGGGATTCAGAGAGTGCCAAATATCTTTTGGTATGTTCAATGATGGGTCTCAGAAAGATGTTTTTGATATTTATAAGTTCGTTTAACCACTCTTCCACAAGCTTTGAATCCTCGTAGATCTAAATCCTTTGAATGTGCAAGTGAAGGGCCAAATTGATGACAATGTGGATAGCAGATAACTAATCCAACTTATTTGTCGTCAAGCCAATGTTGGTAGAAAATTTGTAGAATAATACCTTAGATAGATATATAGTACTCCCAATACCACCCTGACTAGGTTTACCCAATGCAATGCCATCAAAAAATTCCCACATATGTGATTTGTCGATCATGAAACTAGGAGCAAGCTTGATTTTTATGGACTTCTAAATTTGAGGTAGAATGTTTAGAATTATAATACTTTTTGAAATGCATATCATCAGAGGAATGTATATGTCATGGAAGATAGATTTTTTCAGCGCATTCCAGGCTCCCCACAACATCATATCAAACAGAGCTTTATACTTAGAATATTATGGATTATGATCCCATGACAGATATGCATCTTGGAGGGATAACCCTTCCCATACGAGCTACGATTGTGTGATGTGTGAGGCAAGTATCCACACCTCAATAATATATGTGTAATTTATGAGAAGGTGGTTTATAATCTCACTATCGACACAACAAAGAGGGTGTCTTCTAGGTCCCATTATATATGATTTCATGAGATAGTCCCATACAAGGATTTTCCCTGCAAGAGAAAGCCAAGAGAAGAGTTTTTATTTCAAGGGGTAATTCAACTTCCAAATGTAGGACATCCACCACTCAGCAGGAGGGTGTTCTTCAACTTCTCGCAACATTTGATAACCATATTTTGGCTTGTATCATCCCCTTGTTGGATTTTTTTCCACTAGATTTGATCCATCTCATTTGTTAAGAAAATACGACAGTCGAGAAGAGAAAAGGTATAATGATACCATATGATTTTTCCTCAAAAAAACCAACCTGGTATGACAATAGCCATTCCAGTTGGAGCTAATTTGTATCCCATGGGTCAAAGATGTGTTGTAAAAAAATCATGCCCATATCACAGAGTTGTTCCACCATGTGGATTGGTAGGTTGCAATAATGGTGGATCCCATCCATGTATCATATCGTAGTCTAAATGATTTTCCATCTCCAATCCACCAGGATACCCAATCCCTAATAATATCAAAGGCCGATGCAATAGCTTTCCAAAAAATAGATACAGATTTGTTATCAAATACCAACATTCCAAGCTAGTTCATGATAGACAAAGGTTGTATGTAATTCTGGTGAAATACTTTTACCCATAAGCCATTGTTTGTTATTAGATGCCAAATTCATTTTGTAGCCAAAGTCTTCAAGAATATATGGTGATCCTTTAGTCCCCATTTCCCAAGATGTTTATGAAGGGATATGGATTTCCATGAAATCTAGTGAAATGGTATGAGGTTATAGGATCTACGCCATAAAACGTTAAAATCAATCTTCCTAATACGGGTGAGAGTTCATGAAGGAACATATGCAATGGTAGTCCAATAGACGAACATACCTTCCACAATATATTTGAGTAATATGAGATGCCTAGCCTTTGACAGAGCCTTATTACACCATAACTGGACTTTTCTTTCAACCCTCTGAATTAGCTAGGCCCAATTTGTAAGAGAATAATGTTGTTTTCTATTATAAGCATTTTTTTATTAAATTTGTAATTGTGAAATTTAAAAATGTAAATGTGTACTTTGGTATGTATGTATATATATGTGAAATTTGAAGTATGTATGTGCTTATGTAATAGTGAAACAACTAATATAAGTTTTCAAATCAAATGAATAATATGTCATGAAATTATGATTAATATAAGTTTTCAAATCAAATAACTTTTAGTATTAAATGGTAAGAAATTTAATTCATTTTAAAATTAAATGTAAACAACTTTGTCGTTAACAAATTTTAACTAGTATTGTATAAATAATAATGTATAGATCTCAACTTTTATGTGCACAACATATAATTCTATTTTCAAATATGGTTGATGAAATAAAATTTATAGCAATAACAATAAACATTTGTAGTTTTCAATAATGTTTTGTGTTGCAGAAAAGAAGGAAATGCAAAAAAAAGTAAAAAATATTTGGGTTGTTTTCTATAAGCAATTTTTTGATTAAATTTTGTAAAGAGAAATTATGTTTTTTTCATTGTAGATAGTAAATATTAAATTGTAATTGAACGTCATGGATTGTAAATGTCAAGTGGATATGAGATAAATAACATAAACATTAAAAACATGAACATCAGATAAAATTGTAACTTCTAATTGTGAAACTGTAAATTATACATTCGTCAACATATACATGAGCATAAGATAAACAACATACATAAACATAATATATATAACATGTACACACACTCACCGTCCAAAATAGACACCTAGATTGCATTACCTCATCGATATAAACATAAGATAAAGTTAACATGCATGTATACATACATAAGAATATAAAAGTGCTACAACACATGAACAAGTCTCATCCCCTAATCTCAATGATGGGTTGTGTGGTCATCCCCACTGTTAGTGTCACCTACACTATACCTTTGGCACAGGTGCTGTGGCGACATGAGATGAAAATTATCTTCCATAGATACAAACTGCAAAAATTAAAATTTCAAACTTCGTTTAAGTTAGTTAGATTTTCATACTTGCAATTTACAAGATGACAAATTTAAACCTTTAAGTGGATGGATCAACTTACCTAACTTGAGTCCATGCATAGGTTGTCCAAATCATGTTGTGTGGCATCTCTAGAACCTGGTTGAGATGATGCCCCCTCATCGGGACAATGCTGATTCATGGCCTCCCACTCATCTCCAAACACGATGGCATGATTGGAACCATGTTGTACATCACCAGGTGTATTCTGACATCATGTATGTAATCGATAAATGAAACATAAGTGATCTCACAGAGATTAAACAAACTAACTTGAGTTTCATAAATTGCACTAAAACATAAATTATAGCTCCTCATTGATGAGGGAGACCGCGTCTACTGCTCCTCTACAATCCCCTTGTAGTTTCCCTGTACAATTTAACTAAGGGACAAAAAAAAAGTTACAATAAAATAATTGCAATTATATGCATCTATGTAATTTACAAAGTTAGAATGAAGGAACTAGTGTATGTACCACATGGTCATCATTGGGGGCAAGGGAAGGATGATCCATTGTTCAATAGGTGCCATTGAGTACATCCATAATGTTGGTCCTTTGCATGGAGCAACAAAAAACAAATAAGTATTCTTTTAGATGTATTTCTATTTGAAATTTAAAATTTTTAACGACATATAATTAAAAAACTAAAATTTATAAATAAACCTGCACTCTTGATGGTTTCTGAGTCTAGGAGGTGGTATGGACCTCTTCTCATGGATGATGATTGATACACTACCCAATGTAGTGCACATGGAGCATACCAATATATCTTGTGTCTCCACTATGAGTTGCGTTGGCTTGACAGCGTCTACAAATCAGGGACATCATATAAATATGCAATTTAATTAAAAACCCACAACCAACTATGTCAATGCAACAAATAATGAGATGGGGGCATGCTTTCCTAAGGAAAAAGGAAGGGGAATGGTTAACCTTGAGCCATGGGGGGGGGGGATCCATGTGTCAAAAGAAAACACCCAAAAAACGTATGCCCATTTTTGCCTCATGCACTCACGTTTCATCTTCCCTCACGTTTTGGGGAGCAACGAGACGTTTTCAGTTTCTTTTTCCTTATTATGCATAGGCAGTCCATCATCTGGCTTTCACCCAAAACGTTGTGGTTGTTTCTGAGCTTTCCCTATTCCATTCTATGCATCTACGTTGTGCGTTCATTGGTTTTGGCAGAACGGTGTTTTGTTCTGGGTTGTTGTCTGTTGTTTGGACCTCCAGTGTTGTTGTGCATTGGTCTCCTCTATCACAGAGGGAGTGGAAGCTTGTTTTGTTGTGTTAACATTGTGGTTTGTTGTGTGTGTGCATATTTCTTCCTTGGTATGAAATGGTCTAGAGTGGAATTGGACCTGAACTAGCTTGATAAACCTAGTGTAGGAAGGAACCTCACAAATAGATCTAAAGGGGTTGTTTTTCTTCTTTCCACACCCTGAACAACACTAGAAGGGAAGGCATAGCCTGAGGGACTATGTAGCAGAGAATGGGATGCTTCCTTTTGTTAGGTGTGTATATTTTTTAGGAGCCAAGCGTGATCTAGTGTAGGTGTCCACAGCTCGGTGGTTGGGCTCACTAGCTTAGAAGTTCAAGTTTTCCAGTTCCTTTGCAGCCTGATAGACCCATCTGTTAGTTGGCTTGGCTGGTCCTTAATAAATATGTGGGCTTTGAGATTTTTCTTCATAGGTCATCAAATTGAGAACTAAGAGAAGCAATTTATCTGCTGTTGGGAATTTGGGGAATTTTTACACAGAGTTGAATAGATTGAACTTCGATTTGGATGCACATTCATCAAATGTGTGGGACTATGGTCGTGTTTCTCCTTTGAGGAAGGAGGGTACATGACAGGGGACCTGCTTATCAATGAATATACTATTAGAGTAGAACCAATTGGGGCTAATCTTATCCTGCGTTCATGGATCCTTCAGATCCCCCCCCCCCCTCGCCTTGGAGGAGAGAATACGCCTCTTAGAGGATGCCTTTAGGGCTATGGTTGAATCCTTGGCTCCTCTAGACTCTGAGATCCATGCATCAAGATTTGTGAGGCAGGTGACATCACCCCGCATTCATATCATGTTGACTACTTCAAGAATGAAGGCCCTTTCCTTAAGTGAGAAGGGTCTAATAAGTCAACTCATGGGGATTTGGCCCTCACCAAAAACCATGGAATACTAGATCTTGAAGAACTGGATGCCTTTGATCTTCGAAGGCCTACAGCATTGCTTCTACAAAAAATGGTTTTTTTGTTTTTTTGTTCAAGAACAAAGATGACATGGATCTCATCTTTAGAATCATTCCTTCCTTCATGAGGCTGAGAGGCCTGTATCTAAACTATTGGAATTTATCGTTTGATCCCGAAAAGGATGTCCCCTCAGTAGTGCCTGTATGGGTTCATCTTCCTCATCTTCCTTTGCACTACTAGAATGATGAGGCCCTTCAAGCTATTGTAAATACCCTTGGTAAATACATTGACAAGGCAAAGCCAAAGGGGCCATTGTTCTCATGCATAAGAATATGTGTGGAAGTCGATTTAGAGAAAGGCATACCAGAAGAAGTGAATCTGTTCATGGATGGATGGGAACATTTGCAAAAGTTCGATTATGAGCAGCTTCTGTTCAAGTGTAGAAAGTGCCATGAATATGGTCACTTTGTTAAAATATTCCCTAAAGAAGTGACAGAGGATCCTAGGATGGCAACAGGTGAAAAGAGGGAAGAAGGTGCCATACATTCCTCCCAAAGCTAACCATGGCTTACAACCAAATAAAACTAAGGAGCATGTCACAGTCGCCAAGGGAGCGAACATCAACAATCAATACCTGGCTCTTCATATAGAAGAGGGAGAAATCCCCGCAACAGATATCACTCCCAAGGGAAACAAAATGGAAGAAGGTGGGGATCTGACACCAAGTGCACTTCCAAATTCTACTGAAGATGGGACAGAGAAAACTCTCATAGGATCTTCCTCCCTAGGTGGATTTTGGGTAGCAATGGTAAAGAAAAGCATATCCAATCCAATGGTAGAGTCCCCAGGCCATTCCTCTTCGCAAGGATCACAAGAAATACCAGATCAAGCTCCACCACCATCCACAAGGGGAAGAAAAATGAATAGGCACCATAGGGAACAAGAAGTAGAAAGAGAACTTGAGCTCAGAAGATAGATGAGTATTGAGGAAACTAAGCATCTACAAATCACCAGAAGTGTCGAAGGATCAAGAATGGATAGCACGTCAAATGTCAAAGAAATAATGATAATTATCTCTTGGAATTGTAGAGGTCTAGGGAGATCAATCAAAGTGGAAGATATTAAAAATATGATCAAATATTAGAGACTAGACATTCTGATGATCCAAGAGACAAAAAAGGTCGAAGAAGGGGTAATGGCTCTATCTCAGCTTCACTGGAGAAACTATCATAGGAAAGCCATAATCTCCAGAGGAGCTTCTATAGGAATCACCGCCCTTTATAATTCAGAAAAATATGCAATGAAATTAGTAAAGGAGACCAATCATTGGCTTCTAACTGAGCTGCATTGCAGAGAAAAGCAAGAGTTAATCTTTGTAATTTGTAATGTATATGATCCAACGCATTATAGGGATAACACGGTCTTTTGGGAAACACTCAATTTGTTGAGCAAGAACTTGGAAAAGATATTATTCTTGTTGGGGACTTCAATGCAATCAAATCCCAGGCAAAGAAGAGGGGAGGCTCGATCATTAGGGACCCCTTTGGAGAAAAAATGGAAGATCTGATGGCAGATATGGATCTTCTGGATCCTCCTCTTAAGAATGGGAAATATACCTAGAGCAACAAAAGAATGAGCCCTGGACGTATTGCTACAAGACTTGATAGGTTTTTGTTTAGCTCCTCCCTCTTACAAAGGGACCTGATACCGATCTCCCTATCCCTTCCTTAAACAAATTCCAATCACAAACCAATTAACTTGCCCCTAACTCTTTCTTAAAAGTTGGACCCTATCCCTTTTCATTTTAATCCTCTTTGGTTGTAGGATCCAAAAGTTATAAAAATCATTCAAGAGGCTTGGAATTATAAGATATTGGGCTCTCCTAGCTATATATGGGAGTCAAATCTAAGAGAAACTTGTCTCACTCTAAAGAATTGGGCTAAACTTGCTTTTAAAGGGCCTACATTCCACAAGAAACAAATTCAAGATGATCTCGCTACTTTCTAGAAAAAATGGAAGATGAAGAAGTGACTCTGCTTTCTCTAAATCAGGAAAAAGAGATGAATATGAGAATCTTAAGGGATTTTAGGCAGGAGGAGTAAGAATGGAGGCTGAAATCCAGGGAATTGTGGATGAAAGGGGGAGATAGCAATACAGGTTATTTTCACAAGCAATCAAAATCCAGATTAAGCTTTAATACTATCAAAGAGTTGTACGATAGTAATGGACATAAAATTGAAGGGAATGAGGTAATGAAGAGGTATACTGTTCAAAATTTTAGAAATCTATATACAGACAATGATGAGATGAATCCCATCTCTTAGGCTGAACTTCTATCGGTTATCCTTTCTAAAATTTCTAATTATGAGAATGAGGAACTTGTGAAGCCAACTTCGGAGCATGATATCAATGATGCAATTTGGAATCTACAGCTTGACGGGGTCTGGGCCCCGATGGGTTCACAATCAATTTCTACCAGGCTACGTGGGACATCATTAAGGAAGATCTGAGAAGGATGCTCAACTGGATGATGAAAAAAGACAAAATTGGTGGGGCAACCAATTAATCTTTCCTGGATTTGATTCCAAAGGAAAAAAGTCCTAACTCTATGGATAGATTCAGACCAATCTCACTTTGCAACACTTCTTACAAGATTCTCACAAAAATTCTGGCTACAAGAATGAAAAATCTCATGAAGCATATTATTTTGGAGTCACAAAAGGGATTTGTAGCCGAGAGGCAAATTCTAGACAATATCAGCATTGCCCAAGAATCCATCCATTTTGGCCTGGAAAGAAAACAACAAGGTATGGCTATCAAGCTAGACATGGCTAACACCTTTGATAGGGTTAACCATTTCTTTGTTTTTTAAATTATGTTTAGGTTTTGCTTCTCGAAACAGTTTATCAGATGGATCCAAGCTTGCATTAACAGACTATGGATTGCTCCATTAGTTAATCGAAGACTAGCTAAATTCTTCCAAGTCTCGTGGGGTCTCAAGCAAGGCTTCCATTGTCACCACTCATCTTTCTGTTAGTAGCAGATTCACTGAGCAGGAAGCTCCAAGCATAATAGGAAAACAAAAAACTAAGAGGCTTAAATATTTTCAGGGGGACCAAAGTTGCAATGCATGCCCAGTTTGTAGATGATATAATTATGCTTGGAGGGGCTTCCAGGGTGATTGCATAGAGATTTAATGAAATTATGTCCTCCTTCCTAAAAGCTTAAGATGGAAAGGTCGATATTATAAAATCCAAGGTTCATTTTTGGAATTTCCCACCCAGGATGCTAGCAAGGATATCAAGAATTCTAGGCTTTGAAGGAAAGCTAAATTTGAACTCATTCAGCTATCTCGGGACCCCTATCTTCAAAGGTAAAAAATATTCTACAGATTGGCAGGGAACTGTCGATAAGATCAAGAAAAAAATATCCTCATGGGGAGTAAGGTGCCTCAACCCTATTGGTAATCTCATCCTCATTAACTCTATCCTCTCTGCCTATCCAATCTATATATGTTCGATCTCTTTAGCTCTGAAAAAAGCTATGCAGGAAATCACCAAGGAAATTAGAAAATTCATTTGGCAAGGAGGTAAGTCAAATGGCTCAAAAAAAATTCACCTTGTAAACTGGGATGTTGTTTATTGTCCAAAAAACTGTGGTGGGACTGGAATAAGAGACCCGACAAGGATGAATCTCACTCTAGGAGCGAAAATTCTGTGGAGAATTGTCTCTGGGGAGAAGGGTTGGTGGACAGAGATTCTTACAAAAAATTATATGAAGGGAGAAAGGAAAATATGTGTATATGAGTACCCACTGACAGGGAAGGGGTCTCCAATCTGGAGTCTTTGCAAGAATCCAGGCCATATCATCAAAAATCACCTGCACTGGAGCCTAGGAAATGGTAAACATATCAGAATTTGGCATGATAGTCTGGGTCCTGCCTCTCCATCAAACCACCTAGTGGCCTTCACAGATCTTAAGAAATAGCTATATCATCTCAACATATTTACCCTTTTCTATCTATCTTCTTGGAAAAACAACGAAAGATGGGTGGATGGAAATACTTGGACGTTCTTGAGCATCTAATGTTTGAATTTAATGCTCTTTGCTCTATTCTTCATGGTTATGCGCCTGTTCACAACCATCTTTCAGATAGAAGAGGTTGGGGAAAATCGAGGATCTACACTGTAAAAGAAGGTTACCGAATCATCTCCGGCAACAAAGACATCAGCAAAACTGATATTAAGTGGAACAAAGTCTGGTGCAAATATGGCCTTCCAAAAATAAATGTCTTCTTCTGGATATTATCACACTACAAAACACTGACAGCTGAGAATTTGAAAAAAAGAGGGATTGAAGGGCCTTCGCATTGTGTACTTTGTAAAGAGACAGAAGAGACCCTTGACCATCTTTTTCTAGAATGTAAGTTTTACAAAGAAGATTGGTCTCTAGTTGTACATGAGTTGCATATAAATATGATCCTTCCAACAAATTGGAATGACCTCTTTGCCTTCTGGAAAGACTATTACCATGGTTCTCTTATACAAAATCCTGATCTCACAAGGGCTTAGGTTTCCCTCCCTAAATATATCTGCTGGAAGATTTGGGTAGCCAGAAATAAAAAGTTGTTTCAAGGGGAATCCTCTAGCTCAAGGAAAGTAATGCTTGTTGCAAAATTGTTGTGGGTGGAAGCCTTAGTTATGAGGGGGATGACTCATATCAATAAGGAGCCTCTAAATTCATAGGAAAGAGTGTGGGAAATTGAATTTCTACCACATGTTACCAATAATTGGCACACAGTAGTCAAAAGACCTAGTTGTTTAAAATGGAAGCGAAGGATGAGTGAAGAAGATTTTTCTAATTGGAGACTAAATCTTGGTTGTAACTCCCTTTTCTTTGATGGGGCCTCTAAAGGCAATGCAGGGTTGGCTGGGGTAGGTGGAGTCATTTTTTACCCAAGAGGGAACAAGCATAAGGACTATGCCTGGGGCCTGGGCAAGAAATCCAATAATGGGGTTGAGTGGCTTGCCTTAATAAAGGGACAAGAGATTGCAAATAGTTGCAGAATGGAGGAGTTAGCAGTTAATGGTGACTCACTCATGGTCATAAGGGAAGCAAGAATGTTGAATAAGAAGTTCAATAGTCTGATTATCAAACTGCACCATATCCCTAATTGTCTAGGAAGGGAGTTCAAATCCCTAAAGTTCTTTCATATTCTGAGAACAAATAATAAGCAGAATGACTTAATGGCTAACAGAGGTGTTTTATTAGATTGTGGGTAGCTAGTCTATAATGAAGAAATGAAAGGAATAAGTTGGATCCCCTGAACTGTAGTTTATTATAAAAAATAATCAGTCTCAATCACAATTAGCAGGTATGCATTACACAGTAAATGGTAGGTATTCTCAGACAGAAACTCTAATGACAGGGTAGGTAATCTCCAAAGAACCTATCTCAAAGTGTTTCAATTGCAACTCAGTTTCTCTTGTATACTTGTCAACATCGCTTCACATGCACAGAGGAAGCAATTAGATCTCTATTCCAAACATGACTACCACCTCATATGCAAACATGAAGGATATCCGATTTAAATGCAAACCTGAATGGTTGTCTCGCTACCTGAATAGAGGTAAAATGGAGATCGTGCGTCCAGCAAATTTGGTGGTAGGACATGTAATAGGAAAAGTGCATCAGATCTCAAACTTAGGATCAAAGGGGTAGGATAAGGAGAGTTGGAATGCATGTGGAGAATGGGGTTGCCCATGTGTTGACAGCAAATTAAAAGCAAGTTTTTTAATACCCAGCACGTGACAAAGGAAGGTGATAACAGCAACGGGCATCCTTGGCATCTTGGCTCTTAGGCATCAACAGGATGTGAGTTGGCACTTGGGAATGGCACTTGGGAATCAACAGGATGTGATTTGGTGCTTGGGTAAGATGAAGGATAGGCATATATGGAGGAGGAGAGGGGTTATCAAAGTGCAACTAGAAAGCATTCAAAAAGTAGTTCTTGGTTTCATTATGAATGCAACTTATAAGTATGATTGGATATTGGCAGTAGGGTGCATAGTTTTAATCTCTCTTCCTAGCTTTTACAATGCCTTGATTTTGATTACTACTTCTTGGTCAATTTGTAAGAAGGTATAGCCTCCATAGATTAAGGTTCCTTCGTGATAGTTACAAATATGAGAAATATGAGCAAGGAGTTTTGGATGTTACCCTCCTGTGGGAGCAATCCATCTTTTGTGTGTTGTAATCTCTTTTTATCCTTTTTTAATACAAAATTCCTTAACCATTTCTGTTAAAAAAAAATATTAGATACCTATCCCAATCAATCCTACCTAAATAGAATGTTCTTTTATGACCTCATGTGGAGGATTTTAGTTGGTTGGATAGCTATACAAATGTTGATTTTAAGGGTCTAAATGGAGGTATTTCACAATTCCCCTCCTTTGTGACTAACCAAGATCACAAGTAATGAGAAATGAAGAGCATGGTAAGATTGGAAGAGATTTTAGCTCCCTTAGTGTGTGCTAGTGATGAAAACACATGTGAGATAAGCATATTGATTGTTGCAACTAATTAAAGAGCTCAAAGCAAATGTAAATATAATTTTAACTTCAAATCCAAAATATGTTAATGGTGTTTGTAAAAAAAATGCTAATGAAATAAAAGTGTCAAATGGAGGTATTTCACACTTCTCTCCTTTTCCTTATTCACCTAGATCCTAAGGAAGGCAAGGTGAAGAACATAGTTCAGAAGATTGGAGTCTTTACGTCCTTGATTGTGTGCAAAAAGTGAGCTACACTACTTGGCCTCAAAAATTGAAAAAGTAAACCAATACATGAGATGTCTTGAATACTAATGAGAACTATGAGGTTCTTTGAAAGCCTCAAAGTCTTTTACCTAGGTAGTTTTCAAGGGAAGACCCATTTACTTCATAATCTTGGTCTAGGTAAGCTAATTACTAAAAAATAAATAAAACTAAATTTCAAGTTAATTAATTATGGTTCATTAGTGAACAACCATGGGGACTGCAAATTTTTTTGCTATACTTGACTCTCAACTATAAACTTAAATTATAATATCATATTTTCTCTAAATTTTTGAAAAATAATTTAATTTAATTGATACAACTTGAAAAAAAAATTATTATAAACTAACGAAAGGTGTTAATTATAAACTATTTAAAATACAATACCATATGTACTTTCCATGAACTTGTGAAAAAATAATCTAATTTTTTTTGATAAAATTCAATAAAATACTCATATGATACTTGAACGTTTCAAAAGTGACTAGAAGCATCATTTTAAAATTATTCTTAAAACTAATAATTAACAAATGTGATAATTTCCTAAATAATCAATTTGATCTAAACTAATAACTAATAACTATAAGATGGTAATTTTCGAACTAATTAAATAACATTATAATTGTAATTAATTTCAAAACATAAATGTTAATTGTAAAATAATAAGTATTTTAATAACGAAGCAAGAAAATTATCAGTGTCGCTCTCAATTGGAGTTGAATCCACTGACACTTGACATGTAGTCTCTTTTTGTGGCTCTTTCAATGTTGCTTGTCGTTGCCTCATCCTTTCTTTGTTTCATTCTTGTATTTCACTTTCATTAACTTGATCATGACCATGCCTCTTTATTCCCATATTGATAGGTGAATCACAAGAAATGTTCACTATCCCACACTTAATATGCCTAAATTAGTTTAGGGATTGTTGCTAAAATTGAGATAGTTTTCTTATCTTTTACATAATTTTTTGCATTCTTGTGAATTAAATGCATATGGTGGTAGGTAATTCGCACTATGGAAAAGGTGATAGAAAAAATCTCGATCAGGGAATATACAACTTGATCGAGCAGTATTCATCTCGATCAAGCTTATACAACTCGATTGAGCTTCAAAAATACAAATGTTCGATCGATCTTTTTTGCTAACCACACTTAAAACCTTGATCGAGGTATTTGAAAATATGCTCAAAACCTTGATCAAAATTTCTAAATACCTCAAACGAGCTATTATCTCGATCAAGGATTTTAAATACCTCGAATGAGTTATTAGCTTGACCGTGGGCTTAAAATACAATCCTTTAGCCATTTTCTGCAATTTGAACTTTTATGCCCTCTTTAGCAGGATTAAACTCAGTCTTAGGATGCATCTTAGGTGGCAGAATTCATACCAGTAATTTTGACAACAAATAGTCTTTCCATGGACATATAATTTACGTGTTTTGGATTTCGTATGGTTTTATTTATTTATTTTCTTTTCAAACTTACTCTTGAAAACCATGTCCACAACTTCGATGCAATACAAAGAAAAAACAACAACATAAAAAGTGCACAACCAACAAATTTCAAAAAATGCATACACCCAAGAGATACAAGTCTTCTTCAAAAGGTATGTTTTTTACCGGTAATTTTTTTTTACGTGCACAAAGTTGTGTACAAAATGCAATTAAAATTGTCACTGGTCACTTTCAAAAATTAATAAAAAATGTGATTTTCAAAAGAAAATTAAAAAAATGCATTCCCAAGTGCATTATGTATAGATCATGTGTGTGTGTATTATAAATTATGCATGTATCACTAAATTATTTTACATGCACAAGAGTCGCTTGTTAATTTTTTTTTAATTTACAAGGACAAGTCTATCATTAACTACAATTTTGACATATTAAATGATATTATTAAATTTTCAAAAGAATATACATGAAAAGACAACAAAATTCCATACAATTTTGTTTTTGTTGCATCTCAAAATTCATGTGGCAAATATGAGTTTTGAGGGGTTCAATTTACTAAATTAGTAAAAAACTGAATTTTCACCGTCATAGGATTGTGGAGAAGAATTCATCGAACATTATTTGATTCAAGAAACTATGTGTAAATGCATTTTGGTTCTCAAAAATTTAAGGACTTTATTTAATTATTGGGAATTTACTTAGTTGGATGCAAGCAGTCTTTCGAGGGGTTTAATTACAAACTAATGATCTTGTATCTTGTTGAACAATTTTTTGATGTGGACTCATTGATCTCCACGTCCTTCAAGTGTGAATATTTGAACCTCAAAGTTACATTATTGAATGTATATGGGCCTTTCGTTTGTTAACATGTATTATGTAATAATTTCTTCAATTATCAAGTGGCTCAGGAACAATGATCAATTATTGAAGGAGATTTAAACTTTACTTTATCAAGAGATGAAGTGTGGGGTAGTAGTGCTAGAGTTGATCCTCTTGTTGGTTTTTTCTTGTATTAGGTGGAGAGAATGGAAGTTGTGGATATGGAACCTATGGACCTTGCAACTTGGAGAAATAAGAGGGACGAGGTAGAGGCAATTTCTAAAAGGTTGGATTGCCTAGTCATTGATTCCTTACTGAGTCATGTTATGAGGCATAGGTCATAGACTTCCTTTGGTGAGGGATTTTATCATAATTAGATATTACTTTGCTTGTTGTTATAAAGAAATATATAGATAACTCAAGGCAGACAACTTTGAACTAGAGTGGTTATACTATAATAATGCCTCGAGGTTTATTTTTACATATGAGTTAGTTTCTCTATTGAATCTATAAAATAAAATAAAATTTATTTTATGATATCATGAGGTGGACTGGAGGATGAAAATTAGAGCAGCTAGGACGTCTTTAGGTGATGAAAATACAGATTTCCTTCACAGATTTCCTAATCACATAGAGAGTCATAATAAAATTTGGGAATTACAGTATTCTGATGGAAACTCTATAAGAGGTTTTAGAACATTAGAAAAACTTGGCACATAACATTTTTTTTACATCTTTAAGGAGATTGGGGTGGAAAATATTGAAGAACTTGTTAAGGTCTATTCGTACTTTCCCATGATGGTGATGGAGGAAGACATTGTTAGATATTTGAACCTGCCACTAAGAATTGCAGAGAGTGATATCCAAATTACAAAAAGACAAAAGCCCCGGACCAAATGGGTAGATGATTGAATTTTTATGGGTTTTTTTCAACCTTCTTGCCAAGGATTTATTAAGAGTAGTAGAGGAAGTCAAATTATAGGGTAAAGTTCTTCCATTCTTCAATTTGGCATGCATCGCATTGATCTATAAATAGAAATAGATTTAACATAATGAACAAAGTCACAAAAGTAAATTTATAGCAAAGTCTAGTGTATGTTTTTGCCTATAAATTCTTCTTATTTTCCTTGCTTATAAATTTATATACACCTCCTTCTTTTCACATGCTTGCAATAATAATTAATCTATATAGAACAAGTAATTATTTCAATAAAAATGTAATAAGCAAAAACAATGAGATAAACTAATATATTTTTAGATAGTAATCCTTTCCCAAAACTGACTTGGGTAGGTCCCTAAATTTCCCAACTGTAGGCTATCTACAAACACTTAAACCCTATGTCTTAGATGGTACCCCCAAGCTAAGCCATGATACCACAAGGGTGAATTGAGTATTGGATTTGGTGAGTTTATCTTGGTTGAATTAGTATATAGGAGTCAAACCCTTACTCCAATAAACCAAAAAGAGTCTTTTAGACCTTTCCATACCTAACACCCATGGCACTAACTATAGTATACAAGTTAAAAGCTCTTATTTTCTAGCTTTAACTTGTCAAGATAAAGATTTTTGCCCATTTTTAATACTTGAATATTCTACACTCTCATCCCATGCATCATACGACACCACCAATGCTCTTTAGTATGACAAAAAGGAGTTCTAACACTACAAGGGAAAAAATTATGTGGAGGTTGTTGTAGGGGGTTTTCGTGTTACAAGATTGACAAAAAATGTCCAAAAAATATTGCAATGATTGCAAATTTCAATGAAGGGTGGTGATGTAAATGGGAATGAAGGTATCCATTAGTCTGGGTTTTCTTATGATACACCTAGTGTGATAGGGAGGCATTAGGTTGACGAGAGAATAGCATGTCTAGGAAGTTAGATAGCTTTATTATTGGATTTCCATGGTAAATTGAATGTGAAGAGAAATTATATTCAATGATTGTGAAAGAGTCTAGGTAGGAACAACCATAGGGCCATATGGAAAAGGTATCTTCCATGAAGAGAAACCAACATTTGTGTTTAAGATGAAATCTATTAAGGGCTAAAACTTCAGAGTCTTCCATAAATATACTAGAGCCATTATTGGGGATAAGGGTGAGCCTATGCAACGTTCCCTTCACCCAATTTGACCAACAAAGGGGACATTTATTAAATTTGGGCTTCTAAATTTCACCCCAAATCCATATTATAAATTCATATTATTGAGAAATACATGTGCATATGCATAACAAAAATACACAATAGAAATAAAATGCATCCACACACATAACACATGCATTTACAGTCATAATCATTATAGGCATCAAGTAAAACATTGCAGATTCAAATACAAAAGAATACTTATCTTTAAATCAAGAAGATCGAAGCAACTAGTTGTGTAAGAGAGGTTTTCCACCCAACCATAGGCACTTTATCCAACATATACTCTTTTTGTTGAGAGACCACCCCCAAGTTGGGATATGAGTCCACCATGGTGAAGGAAACACCTACAGGATTCTCTCTCTCATCCCACAACCCATCATGCTCTCTATGCTTATCCAAAATCTCATCTAGAGATCTACAGAGATCTCACTAAGCCATCACAACCTTGACACTCCTTCCAAATACCCCACACAACACAAGGAAGACATTTCCCTTCATCGATCCATAGTTCCGTTAAGAAATATAACCCTTATAGTGCTTACCATTGTGTACAGTAAGATTCCAACCTGGTGTATGCTATTGACGAACCTCCTGCAACATTAATTCATGGATTCTCAAGCATATAAAATTAGCATAACTCAATGGGTAAATGTTCCTAGCTTTCCCAAACTCTATGCTCACCTATGACTATTTATTTTCCTTCCAAATTGTAGCTCTGTTTCTAAATTCAAATGTATGAGTTAAAGACAGTATGGTATTAGTCATTAACACTAGTAGGAAAACTCTATGTAGTGTGGAAATCTGCATGAGAGAATGATGGGATAATTGTTGAATCCAAGGGTTATGAGATCATGTTTAAAAACAACTGGCATAGCTTCTGACCATAGAAGAAAGGACTCATGGTAGCTGACATAACTGTCACAACCCCCATGCCTCAATAACTACATGAAGTGATGTTTCCCACCAACCTCACATATGCATTCAATGATTGGGTTTAATGGTCAAGACAAGGTAATTGTATCATTGAAAGCACATGGAAAAATTTTGGATGAGTTTTAAGGTTGACACTTGGCAACATAGGATTTAGTTTCCCATATGCCCCCTTTCCTCTTCCCCTCTAGTGGAATCATAGCCGCTCTAGTGCTCTTTACACAACCATTTTGGAACATTTTATTATTTCCAACACAATATTTACATATATTTGAATTGGCATGATAAGCTAACCATAAGGTCCAAAATAAAAATATATACATCATACATGCCTAGCCATTCACTAGTCGAGCCTTGGCCTTGAGCTATGCACTAGGAATCCATACTAACATATTTACATCATTTATATATTTTTTTATTAAATACATTCCAAGTCAAAGCTATGGGTTACATCATATCGTTGTTCCTTTGGTTTGTTCATATATATTTCCTTTGAAGCTAAAGAAGGTGGAGGAATGTCATATCTTAATGATATTTAAAGTCTTATAATCAATTAGTTTAATGGTGATAGTGAGAGATTTAGGGACATGGATTTTAGTGTATAAGGAAATTACATCAAAACTTACCATTAGATCTTGGTCATTGAGATGAAGGTCATGATTTTTGTTGATCAAATCGGTGTAGTCTTTACTGAAAGATTGGGTGTGGTTAGTGAAAGAAGAAGCTTGTTAGATAGGCATCTTTATAAAGCATGGGTGGGGTCTCCAATGGTGTTGATAATAGTTCTAATGGGGTTGTCTTTCTTATTGATTTTGGGTTGGCTATAGATTTTCAAGGATTGGGGATTTTAGGGAAGAATCCTTTTTTAAGGATGGATTTAGGGAGGAGGATTTTATAACATTGGAAACAATGTTTGTGATTTTGTTAAGGGGGGTAATGGAGAGAGGTTTGTAAGATGATGAAGATAGATGATCGAGAATATTGTCTTTGTAATCAAAGGTGTTCACGATGATATAATAATTTCCTTTATCAACTTTTAGAATTACAATGTCAGGGTTTTCATTCAACCAATAGAGGGCTAAGAATTTGTGTTTTGTGAGATTGGATTTAGAGAGTTTAGTAGAGCAAAGAATGCGGTAGCAATCCTTATTTATTCAAATTCTGAGAGAGAAAGGTGTTGAGTAATGTATTAGATGGAGTAAAGAATATCTTCAACATGAATGTGGTGAGGAATAATGGAAAAATTGAAACCTTTTTCGAGGAGTTGTAGTGAACGATGGTCCAATTCACATGATGTGAGATTAAGCACAATGGAGGAGGAGAACAGAGATGAGTGTGATATGGGTGATTGAGGAGGGTCATAGATTTTAGGGGGTAATTGCATAAATTGGATTCATTTGAAATTGGAGAGGGTTGTTGTTTGGCATTATTGGAGAGGATAAGGAGATTATAGCATAGAGAGGAGACAAATTGGGTATCAGCTATAGAAGGTGGTGTGAAGGAAATTATGGATGGAGAGAGGGACTAGATGAGGGGGGTGGATGGATTGTGCATGGGATGAAGCAAGGTTTCAAAAGAAAATATATTGGTGAGATTTTGTATGATTGATGAATATGAATGATTATAGGGTGAGATGCTAGAAGAAATGGAAATAAAAAGAGGGATAATCCATAGAGAATCGGAGCTAGGGGGTGGGTCACAAATTGGGACATGGAGAGGTTTTGTTGCAAAGTAATTAGTGGATCGACTATGGACTTATCAACAAGTAGTTAGACATGGAGAGAGAATTATGAAGATGTAGAATCACACATATTGGGGGTCGATTCAAGATCATTAGCATTTTATTAATGAATCTTGAAGATGGAGATGAGGGGATAGAGATTTTAGTGATGTAAGACTAACTACCATAAAATTGATAATTGGGATGCATAGATCAAGTTCATTTTTTAATATAATTATCTTCTCCAACAATGTTAATTAACAACCCTCTCCAATTTCAAATGGATTCCATTTATGCAATTCTCCCTCTATTATCTTTGTCCTTCCTCAATCACCCATATTGCACCCATCTTTGTTCTCCTCCTCCACTATCATTATTCTCTCATCATGTCAATTAGACCATCATTCCCTATAATTCCTACAAAAAGGTTTCAATTTTTCCATTGTTCCTAACCACATTATTGTTAAATATATTCTTGGTTAGTCGAATCCATTGCTTAACATCTTCCTCTCCATGAAGCACAAGAAATTCGACAATACTGCTCATTCTCCTCTTTGCTAAACTCCATAAATCAAATCTCACCAAACATAAATTTGTATCCCTTTGTTAGTTGAATGACAACCTTGACATTGTTATTTGAAAATTCAATAAAGGTACAACTTAGTTCATCATCAACACCTCTTATTATGAAGACAAAATTCTTGATCATCTATCTTCATCATCTTATAAACCCATCTCCATTAACCCCCTTAACAAAATCACTAATCTTGTTTCCAAAGCTATAAACTCATCCACCCTATATTTGTCCTTGAAAAGGAGGTTTCTTCCACACTAATCTAGGAGGATGTTATCAGGAATTATGCAATCATTGCAGACATTGTTTGTTCCTCTACCCTGCAATGTACAAGTGTAGAACAAAAAAGCATAGTAGTATATCCTTTCCTTAAGTAATTAATTAACAGTATAAAATAACATCATACCTCATATCTGAATCTCTTTGTCCTTGCTCCAGAAAGTCTTCGCAACGTTTGATACCTGTAAAATAGATTAAGGGACAAAACACGAAGTGAGAGCATCATGATAAACTAATTACTCATATCAGTGATCAAGTAATATGATAATATTCAATTGAAATTAATCAACACATCAAATATAGGAAAGGGAAACACTTTTGTATTAATTATGAAAGAGAGTAAAGTACAACCAAAAAGCCTTGATGTTGATGGCTTTATCCTCTACAAGAACATCTACAATCTTCTACCACTATGAGAATCTCTCCACATACAAGCTAGCTCTATCTTGCCTCTAACTCAGACTTCAATCCAACAACATAAGGGTACTATTCTTTGGCCTCCCCCACTCACATCATGAAGGCTTCATTTATAAGCCCAAAACACATGAGATTGACTTGGGGAATGGATAGAATGTGATCCCAACAGGTACGGGAAGCAAACGCCACCTCTCCCAAGCATGTAGGAGCTGAATCCACAGAGGCTTCCATACAGAAGCTTCCAGAACCTTCTTTTTTCCCTTTTTTGGTATATTGGTGCACTCAGCGGAAGGGGTAGGTGCATTGACCTAACTTTTTGTTACGGGAAGGGGACAGCCGCGCTCTTAAATCCACAATGATCAACACCATCAATTCTCTGTGCAAAAGAGATAAAGGCGTCATCCTTCAAAGATATGGGGAAAAGGAAGCCAAGGCATCTTAGGTCAGGTCTTTTGGAAGGCTAACAGGCAATGTGGAATTTCTAGGTGCAACAGAATTCCCCCCAAAGTATGAAGCTAGAAGGAAGTGATGGGTGAAATAGTTTTCAAGATATCCATCTAATATAGAGACAATGAGAGCTTCCTAAAAGGCACTGCACCAAAGAGTTGTAGGTCAAATCGGTGCACTTGAGCTTCTGCGGGAAGGCACCATCGGCTCTTTGTTAATTCTGAAGAAAGGTGTTGTCAATGATCTTGCTGAAGAGGAAGAAGGCACTTTGGAGGGGTTCGATGCTTTGTTAGCCAAAGGTAAGTGCGTCAGTCGATCAATAGATTGAAAAATGAAGGATCTACAGGAGAAACCAAGAAATGGACTGAGTTGGATTGCAAAGAGTGAACACCACTTCTAAAATAGAGGGAAAAATTAGAACAATAAGATGAGTAGCTTACCTTAACAACTGAAATGACTAAAGGAAGAGAGAATAACCTTCATAGGTGGAATGGTTACCAAAGCTTGTAGATCTGACTGGATCTGCACTAGATCTGACTGGATCTTCCCCAGTCCTGACCAGATTAGGATAATCCCTAGTGGAGTCACCAATTTTGTTATCAGGAATTATGCAATTAGTGCGGACACTGTTTGTTCATCTACACTGCAACATACAAGTGTAGAACAAAAAATCACAGCAGTATACCCTTTCCTTAAGTAATTAATTAAAAATATAAAATAACATCATACCTTAGATCTAAATCTCTTTTTCCTTGCTCCAGAAAGTATTCACAACGTTTGATACCTATGAAATAGATCAAGGGACAAAACATGAAGTGAGGGTATCATGACAAACTAATTACGCATATCAGTGATCAAGGAGTCACCAATTTTGTTATCAGGAATTATGCAATTAGTGTGGACACTGTTTGTTCATCTACCCTGCAACGTACAAGTGTAGAACAAAAAATCACAGCAGTATATCCTTTCCTTAAGTAATTAATTAAAAATATAAAATAACATCATACCTCAGATCTGAATCTATTTGTCCTTGCTCCAGAAAGTCTTCACAACATTTGATACCTATAAAATAGATCAAGGGACAAAACATGAAGTGAGGGTATCATGACAAACTAATTACTCATATCAGTGATCAAGGAATCTGATAATATTCAATTGAAATTAATCAACACATCAAATATAGGAAAGGGAAACACTTTTGTATTAATTATGAAAGAGAGTAAAGTACAACAAAAAATCCTTGATGTTGATGGCTTTATTCTCTACAAGAACATCTACAATCTTCCACCACTATGAGAATCTCTCCACATATAGGCCAGCTCTATCTTGCCTCTAACTCATACTTCAATCCAACATCATAAGGGTACTATTCTTTGGCCTCCCCCACTCACATCATGAAGGCTTCATTTATAGGACCAAAACACATGAGATTGACTTGGGGAATGGATAGAATGTGATCCCAACAGGTAAAGGAATAGAATGCCACCTCTCCCAAGCATATAGGAATTGAATCCACAGAGGCTTTCGTACAGAAGCTTCCAGAATCTTCTTTTTTCCCTTTTTTGGTATATCAGCACACTCAGCAGAAGGGGTAGGTGCGCTAACCTAAAAAAATTTCACGGGAAGGAGATAATGACGCTCTTATTTCCATAGTGGTCAGCACCATTGACACTCTGTGCAAAAGAGAGAAAGGCGTCATCCTTCAAAGCTATGGGAAAAAGGAAGCCAAGGCATCTCAGGTCAAGTCTTTTGGAAAGATGACACGCAATGCAGAATTTCCAGGTGCAACAGAGGATCTCTGAATGGATCAATTTTCAAAAACTCAAAAAAACATAATGGAATTAGCATCAGCATGTAGGATCATTGAACCAATTCCAACAACATTCGTTTCACTCAAAATGGTCTCTCTATGGAAAAGTTATTCAATTATGAATTTTTGGCTAAACAACATTTTCTGCGTAGAATTCTGAAAAAAGGAGGCCCTGTAGCACCATTAAAAGGGTGGCATGTGACAGCCATACAATTTGTATGGTGCTTATGTGGCAGCCCCTCATGGCACCACATGGCAGAGCTGATTGATGTTGAAATTCCACATGGCAGGTGACATGGCATCAATGTGGTGACTGACTATGCGAATACATGTACCAACCCGTGAGTGACACGTGACCCAATTTGGGCATGACATGTGTCACCCTAGAAAGGACCAAAATTGGTTAGAGAAACCAAACTATCCTTCAGAAGTTTCGAAACCACAACCTCACAATGGCATAGTCCAACACCCAACCAACAGGGCTATAGGTGTTGCTTGATAAGTATATGTTTAAAGTTATATTTAAGTTTGGGTAAAGGGGGGCTGACCGACTGCCAAAATTAGTTGGTCGGTCAATCCCACCCCCCATTTAAATGTTTTTATAACTGCTATCCAATACGCCAAACCACACTACCAAACAACATGCCAAACAAATGTCGATCAACATAACAAACAACCCAAAATCAGGGTCTATGGGGCTTGGACCCTGAATTTCTTGGGTACCATTACAACGACCTACCAATAGACCATTGGGGGTGGGCCTTAGTAGAACCCTTCCCCAACATTATTTAAGACCGAATATTTCCTGAGTGGAGGGAGGAGTACCACGATTGAGACCGCCGAAGGGATGGCATGCAGAATGAGGCTAAGGGCACATTTTTTTGAGGTCCGTACGACTATACGGATTCATACAGTGTATGGATTTCCACATGACACTTGAGGGTCACTACACTTTTCAAGGGAGTCAATTTTTCCTACTCCAACATATGTAGTGTCTTATGTTGATCCTCGTCATCTAAGCCTTCTGAACACAATGGTGCAGTCCATTTTCTATTATGAGCAGCACATTTGCGGATCACTTCCAAAATTTGAGGTATATATCCTTATTTCCATGTAACTTGATATTTTTGGTAATATTTATAAGAAATGGCCTCCCCATTGTAGAGTAGACCCGGAGACATAGTCCCATAGGGACAAACTCCGTTATTAATTTGGGTTCTTGTGTGTTTATGGTGCATGCCTCTCTTTTATATGTTTTCTTCACATGTGCAAATTTATTCATTCATGCTCTTTTAACTAAGCAATCCATGATAAGTCAATGAATATAAAGATCCTAATCATGTGGTATCAGAGCAAGATTCTGTGACTTTTGGATTAAGAGTGTGAATGATAACCAAGGACAAAATCAATAAAGGAGAAGGTGAATTAGTGCCTTACGATCCCAAGGTTGGTCGTGTACGACAGAAGAAAAATATGGCAGAGTAAAAAGTCTACTCCAATCTTGAAAAAAAAATTCACAAATCCTTTTACTAGATGGCATATTGAGTGGAGCAATTGTTTGCATATTAGCAGTAGAGGCTGACAAAGAAGGATAAAAAGAAGAAGGAGGAAAAAGAGGAGGACGCAGCCTCAATGAATCGAGAAGATGGAGAAGAACCTCCATCTCCCACCTCTAGTTCAAGCTCTTCCTCCTCCTCATCCTCTCATGATTCTAACTTCCATTAGAGAAATGATTCTAAAAATCCATTGTTGAAGCTTGATTTGAATATTGGCTTGCCCATGTTCAACAGAGAATCAAAAGTGGAGAAGTTGAACAATTGGATCAGGAAGATTGAAGTGTATTGTTGAGTTCAGTAGATCGAAGAAGAAGAGGTGAAGGTACAACTAACATCTCTTCATTTGTTAGGCACCGCTCTCATATGATGGGAGAGCAAGTTGTAGAAAGGAACCGAACATAATGGTAATCTCATTTCATATTGGTTTGAATTCACTTATGCTTTGAGAAAACAATTTTATCCATTAGGCTATGTACATAAAGCCATGATGGAATGGAAAATTTAAAGATTGGATAAAGGTCAGAATGTAAAAGGTTTTATAGAAGAGTTTAGGAAGAAATCTCTTGAATTAAACATTCCTTTAGATTCTTTAAAACTCTCATGAAGTATATTGGTGCACTTGTATATATTGATTCATCATATATTGTTGTTATTGAATCCTACTAATATGGATGAGGCTAGTGTGAAAGCTACTCGTATTGAAAGCAGGGGTAAGCATGTGCAAGAGGACAATCCAAAGAAGAACCACAAGTTTTAGAACAAAAATTTTAAAGGAAAAGGTAAGGAAAATAAGACAAATACAATAAAGAAAGAGGGAGAGAAGCTCCAGATTGTGACAAAGATGGGCACGACCGAGATCACTAGTGGATATTACACCCTAATATTAGGCCTAAGAAGTGTGGAGGCAAAGGTAAAAATAATATTGTTGCAACAATGCAACAAGACTTAGGATCCTACTCGGGTTATAAAACATGGATTGTATTCATTGGTGTACAAGGTAAAACTTCCCTTCATACTAGTACAAGCTCTTCTAATGTACCTCATGAATCTGATAAAAGATGAAGTCAATTGTTTCATCTATGAGTTGTTACAAAACATACAAAGATTGAAACTCTTTTTTATCTAGTTTCTCAAGTGAACTTAATCTTTGAATCAGTTGTCAAGAAGTTGGGTTTAGAGACCAAACCTCATCCCAAGCCCTATCATCTTGGTTGGGTGTGTGATAATTCCAAGCTTAATGTCACCAAGCAGTGTAGGGTCATATTTGTTATTGCATCAAAGTTTATTGATGAGGTTGAAATGGTTGTTGTACCTCTTGACACATGTGCCATAGTCTTGGAAAGCCTCTATCTTTATGATTGAAAAACAATCCTCTTCAGGAATTAGAACAAGTACCATCTCACAAAAGATGGTGTGGAATATATTGTAAGGGATCACAAGATGAAGGTTAACTCTACTCTTGTTAGTGTAGGGAAAATGAAAAGACTCAACACTAATAAGAGTTGTATGCTCATGTTTGTGAGATCTAAAGATGTCGAGGCATCTGATGCTTTCCAAGTTTGCAATCCTTCTCATAAGAAAGAGATGGTTGATATTGTTGCTAACTATGATGATATTTTTTAGGAACTAAGTGGTTTTCCTCCCAAGACGGAGATTCAACATGAGATTCATATTCAACAAGATGCCCCTCTTCCAAATGTGGGCATGTAAAGGATGTCAGCTGTGGAAATGGTTGAAATTAAAAAGCAGGTGAAAGACTTGTTGGACCAGGGAGTTATCATGCCTAGCTCATCCCCATGTGGCTCTCTTATTGTGTTGGTGTTGAATAAAGATGGCACATGGAGGGTGTGCATGGACTATTGGGATATCAACAATATCATGGTGAAAAAATGGCTTCCTCTTCCTTGCATATATGATTTACTTAATCAATTAAAAGATTTTGTTTATTTCACTAATTTGGATTTGTGCAGTGGCTACCATCAGATCAGAATTGCAGAATAAGATGTGTGGAAAACTGCTTTCAAAACCAAGCAAGGTCTTTTTGAATGGTTAGTTATTCCTTTTGTGCTTTGCAATGCCCTAGTTACTTTCATGTGTGTGATGAATGAAGTATTCTGACCATTCATAGATGACTTTGTGATTCTATACTTAGATGATATTCTTATCTTTAGCAAAACTTGGGAGGAGCATGTAGGGCATGTAAATTTGATCTTGGATACTTTAAAAAGGATAAGTTGTATGTAAAATTGAAAAGGAGTGAATTTGGCAAAACTTCTTTAGTGAACTTGGGTCCTATTGTAGGAGGAGGACAACTGAAGACTAATCCTTCCAAAGTTGATGTAATTGTAAATTGACCCAAGCCTACATCTGCAACAAAAGTGAGAATATTATTGGGAGATGTTCAGTATTGGAGGAAGTTCATAGCCAACTTCTCTTTCATATCATCTCCTTTGCATGCCTTGACAAGTGTCAAGAAACACTTTCAATGGAGAGGTAAAGAGCATAAATCTTTTGATAAACTGAAAGGAAATATCAACACAACACTAGCACTAACCTTGTCTGAACTTCAACATCCATTTGAGATTGAGACTAATGCCAGTAGCTATGGAATATGAGTGGTATTGATGTGGCACCACAAGGCTATTTGTTATCATTTAAAAAAAAATTCACAAGTTGTGGCCAATTACCCCACATATGACAAAGAGTTATATGCCTTGGTCCAAATCTTGAAGAAATGGAAGCAACACTTGATGCAAAGGAGACTATCATTCATACAGATCGCCATCCTTTACAATACCTCCAGTCACAAACCAAGTTGCAACAATATCGTCACTATGGGTGGATGAGATTCCTTCAATAGTTTCATTTGGTAATCAATTACAAGAAAGGCTCAAGCAACACAGTAGCATATGTGCTTTCTAGACCTCCTATTGTTGCATCTATTGTTTTCCAAAATGCTTATCTTTCTCATGATAGCAATGTTGAGCAATATGTTAATGATGCATATTTTAAGAATGTTAATGAGAAGCTAACCCATGGTACACAAGTAGATGACTATTATTTGTAGGATAAGTTACTCTACCATCTTGTCAAGCTATGCATTCCTACCAATGAGAGAGCTCATGAAATCTGAGAATCTCATACTTCTCTTGTATTTAGGGATTTTGGGGTGGGAAAATTTTTGGTTCATTTGCAAAGTCTTGTGTATTGGCCTCGAATGAAAGAAATTGTAACCAAATATGTAAAGGGGTGTGTGATGTGCTCTACTTGTAAGCCCACTAATAGAAAATTGGGGATGTACTCACCACTTCATGTTCCTTCTCATCCTTGGGAGAGCATCTCCATGGATTTTGTAGGGGCGTTGCATATGTCTAAGAGGGTTCATGATTATTTGTATGTGTTAATGGATAGGTTCAACAAGATGTGTGTCTTGATACCATGTAAAAAGCATATCAATGCTGAGAAAACTATCCATTTGTTCTTTCAGCATGTATGGGTCCATTTTGGAATACCCACTTCCATCATCTAGAGTTGAGACTCTCCATTCCTTGGTGAATTTTGGACTAGCTTGTGGAGAATGATGGAAACCAAGTTGAAGAGGAGTATTGCTTTCCATCCACATATTGATGGACAAATGGAGGTGGAAAATAGAACCATGGTTCATTTTCTTCAAGGTTACTATAACAAGCATCCTAAGTTGTTGGATGATTATATTATGTACATTCCGCATGCCTACAACCGAGCCTTCCACTCAGAGTTCTCCATTTGAGACATGCTTTGGGTATTTTCCTAAAACTCCATTGGAGTTGACATATGAGAAAGATGTTGATTAAATTGTTTCACGAGATGAAGACAAGGCCCACAAGTTCATTCAAAGAATCCAACAAGTACACCAAGCGGTGCAAGAGCAATTAGATAAGATTCAATAATAGTACAAGGCTCGGCATGACACGCATTGAGTTGATCACCATTTTCAAGTTGGGGATCAAGTGTGTCTGCACATCAACAAATATCAATTGAAGGGTGAATGCAAGAAGCTCAAGCCTATCAGATATGGTCCTTTTACTACCTTGGAGAATATTGGTACCAATATCTTTCATTTGGATCTACCTTCTTACATGCAAAGTTAATCAGTTGTGAATGTGGAGAACTTGAAACTTTATGAGCCTCCAATGATCATGGAGCCAAGGGAGAATGTTTCAGTTCCATCGGTGGATGAATTTGCACTTGAGTACTTGGATGAGCTTAAAGAAGATGTCATCTTGGATAAGAGAATAAGGAATTCAAGAAGGGGTGATGTGGAGTATCTTTGAGTTGGCATAAAGGGAACTCACCCAAGTAAGACACAGTGGATTGAGAAGGGAAAGGTGAGGGAGCAATTCCCTCACTTATCTATGAACCAATGATGCTTTTGGAGGCCAAAATATTTTCAAATGGATCTCCAAATGGGTCAATTTTCAAACTCAATAAAATGTAGTGGAACCTGAATCAACGTGTATATCTCATTGATCCGATTCCAATGGCGTTCGTTTCACTCAAAATAGGCTATGTATGGAAAAGTTATTTGGTTTTGAACTTTTTATTAAACATCATTTTTTGCACATAATTAGGCAAAAAGGAGGCCACATGGCACCACTGAAAGGGTGAAACATGTCATATGTATAATTTGTATGGAGCCTATATGGCAGGCCCTCATGGCACCACATGGCAGAGCTGGTTGATGTGACAATTCCACATGGAAGGTGACATGGCATCGACATGGTGGTTGATTGGGTAAATACATGGACCAACCTTTGAGTGAGACATGACCCAATCCGAGCGTGACATATGTCACCTCGGGAAGGACCAAAATTGGTTGGAGTGATTGAACTGTCCTCTAGGAGTTTTCAAACTGCAACCTCACAATGGCATAGTCCAACGCCCAACCAACTCAGCTACCGGTGTTGGTAAATAAGCATATAGTTAAACTTATATTTAAGTTTTTAAACCAATGGAAGTCTGGGTAAAGGGGGGCTGATGAGACGGTAAAATATTGTTTTTAAGGGAAAACCTAATGTAAGTAACGTAAGTGGTCCATAAGAGGATCAATAGTAATGTAAAAATGTATTGTATGATAGATGATGAATAGTTACATAGGTTTGGGATTTATATAAGCCCATCATGCACCTTTTCGTAAAATGGCATGACTATTGACTTTAGATAGTCTTTAATTAATAATAAATTAAGATTAAGATTAATTTATTATTTAATTGTTACATTCCCTTCCCCTTAAGGGAAGATTTTCCCTCAAAGCTTATTTGACGACAATGATTACGTTTGATTTTTTCTTGTAATGTTATCTCTCGATATTTTGTGTTTAGTCATTGTGACATTTGATGAAATGAGGCGATACGAGCTACGAATTCCCCAGAAAAACCGCCACATCGTCTCTGATGTGGTCCATCCCAAATCTATTTTTATTGAAGCTATTTGATCACTTTGTAGGATAGGTCTTCTTATTTGTTGTTTTGTATTTTGATTTGTTGTTCTTACTCATCTGACATCATCTCTCCTATGTGTGTGTTCATTTTGACCCTATCGTTGGTCAAAATAACATCTATAATTGGGGTGTCGATAAGGAGTTCTTGTTGTTTGTTCTTCAGATGTCTTGACTTCTTTTTTATATGTGATGATGACTGATCTTACTTCCTTAACTTGAATTTGTTTTTTAGAAAATCTGGATGCTTCTTTCTTAATTTGTGCTATTTTGTTCTCCAGTAGATTGCTTTTACTTCGAATCTTCTTGAACCTTTCGTCTTGCAAATTTTTGTCCTCTTTTAACTTCTCGATTTGTTTCTCTAGTTCTTGATTAAGATTTAGAAGGAATTGATTTTCTTCTTGCTTTTCTAGGACTTTTCCTTCGATGTCTTCATTCGAGTTATCTACCTTCTTGGTACTTTTTAACTTCTTGATCTTTGTAACTAATATTTTACTATGATTTCTTAATCCATATATTTCTTCAGTATTACTTGTTAATGTGTTATTAACTTTCGTAATTTATAACTTGTGTGTGTTTTTTTTAGTCGTCCTCTTTCTGCTGGAGTTCCTCAATCTGTTGTTGAAGACGAAAATTCTTTGCTTCTTGGCATCTTACCTTTGTCTGAATTTGCATGATTTTGTCATCTTTCTCCTTGATGATTTTATTTAATCGTTTTATTTCTTCTTTATTCTCGACTGCATCTTTCATGATTTTTTGTTTTTGTAGATTCTGATCAGTATATTTTTTACTCATTAGTTTCTCAATTTGAGTAGATAATCTCTCGATACGGCTTTTTAGATAATGATTCTCCTGCTCTATTAATCCCTTAGAAATATCCAGTTTCATCATGTCAAATACTTTGTCCAATGCAATTTGTAGTTAGGACTACAATTCTAATTTAGAATTCACCATAATTTCTGACTTCTGGTGTTCCTTAACGATAATTAGTTTTCCTTTTAATTGACTTCTTGTCTTCTTTGATTTTGTCTTGTTTTTCTTAACTCTTGTAATTTAATAATTGTAATTAATACAATTATTAAGTAATTATAATTATAATAATAATAATAATAATAATTTTTAAGATTGAAATAATTAATTTTCTTTTTCTTTTTAAATTTAAAATAAGGATCAAATTACCCCTTATCTCTTTTAATTAAAAAAATATTACTTACTCCTTAAAAGTCACAAACTTAATTAAACAAAAGTGAATTACTTTTTCTTTTCAGATGGAAATATCCACGGGAAACCCAACAATACTTCCCCACATTAGTGGATGGTAGAGGTGGTAAACCGCCGGCCATCCTTGCAGAAGGCCTAACCCCAAAGGACTCAAGGCTAGAACCTGTGACCTCTCCCCGAATCGAGAGAGTGTGCGCACGTCTTACCAATTGAGCTAACCCTTGGGGCTAACAAAAGTGAATTATTTATCTCCCTAAAAGTCACGATGCTACCTTAGTCACTATTTGTCCCACTTTCCTCTTAATTGGGAGTGAATGATAATGATAACCGTATGCTTTCAATCGACGACCAATAGATGCTTCTCTCTAAATAAGAATACAAGAGATCCTTCTGGGTTTCCAGTAATTAGAGTTTTTGGTTTATTTCTTGGGATTAACAAAGGATAGCGATGAAGGCAGTTTAGTCTAGGCATGGTTTCTCTTTGTAATTTGAATTTTGAAATTTTGAAATTTTTTTACTATGTTATGGACTAGATATAATATATGGCAGTTGATGTGACTTAACCCACGAAAGTGTTTCAACACTGTTAATTACTAGTGGATGTTAACGCACTGCGTCTACTGTAATCCCCTTCGAATTTGCAATGGATTTTTCTTTGAAATCTTGATATCTTTGTTTTCTTTTCTTTGGTTCTTATGTGCAGCGGAATAATTCTTTATTTTAACATAATTCTAAATTTCTAATGACTAAAATTCTGAATTCTTCTCTTTCAATTTTTGCAATAAATTATTAGATTGAGGTTTCCCTGTATTTTTTTTATCCAGAGAATAATTACTTTCAGTGTAACCTCTTTTGTGATAGCTCGTATTACGTTTTTTCTCCATATGCTTAATATTTGGAGTAGAATAGTCTTCTAAATGTTTTTTGACTTTGGTTTTCTTAAATCTTGCACTGACTGGTATTTCTTTCTTGATTTTGGAAGCGGATTGTTTAAAATTGATTTTACTTTGACTTATTATTCTTCATTTTTTTTTAAAACTAGAATGGTTATGAATTTTATAAAAAGAATGAGGGTTGGGATTAATCGGAATCAGCCATTATTACAATCAATCTTCAGTCTCTTAGAAGACCTCTTAACAGACCCAAACAATTTCCACCGGTCTACATAATGGATTCCCAATGGGATTTTTCTTCATTTACCCTCAGGGCTCCTTGAGTCAGTAAGCAGCCCTCATTTTCCTTTACATCAGCTTCCTTGTTCAGCCCACACAAAATATGATAAAAAAATGCGAAGAGAATTCGTGCATCACTGGTCTCAATCTTTGTAAGACTTTGTTGAGCAACGAATCATTGAATAGGGCATTTGAGGATAGAGTCTTTATCAAGATTTTCGAGTCTTCGAAGACTTGAATGTCTTTAATCCCTTTCTTCCATGCAATATGGAAAGATTTTAATAGGGCTAGTATATCTGCGTGATTATTGGTTTTATGACCAAGACCCCAACTGAAGCAATCAACACTTTTGTTGTCCGCAGAGTAAATCACCCCGCCAGCTCCTGCCCTCCCTGAGTTACCTTTGGAGGCACCATCAAAGAAGATCGAATATTTCCCTTGTGTCCTCCACCAAATTTGAAATTCTGATTCCAAATCTCTTAATCGCCATTTTGGGGTTACACTTGGCCGGCTCAATTCCTTATTCTGATCTCTGGAGGTATAAGTGCCCAACCATTTTTTTTCTTTTGGGAGAAACGAATGCCCCTTCTTAAAATATTGAACTCCAATCGTTTCAATGAGAAACACTTTGGATTTTGTAGCCACCTTCAACAGTTGTTGTTGAACATTGTTAAAAATGTTATCATTTCTGGCTAGCCATATGCTCCAACTCACATATTTGGGGATAACCTCCCAAATTCTGCTCCATAAAGACTTATATGAATTGGGTGAGGATATCTCGTTTTCCAAGTGGAATATAGCGCTAGCATCGATATATTCCCTGGAGTTGGGACATTTAGGCCAAGAAGAGTGAGAAACCACACTTCCCACGTGAATTTACAGTCCACGAACAAGTGATCACTGGTTTTTTATTCTCTACAACACAATATGCATCTATGGGGTCCAATGATGCCATGTTTTACTAGATTTTCTTTAGTTAATGCCTTTCTATTCATCAGTATCCAAAAGAAGCAATTTACCTTTGGATGGTTGCCTTGATCCTAGACACATTTCCACAGTTCTGCAGGGAGACCTGTTGCTTGCTTTTTTTGTTGAGAGTAAAAATCTTGGGTTGTTGTGAATGTGCTTGTTTTTCCCCATCCCCAATTATATTTCTCTTGCAGGTGGATTGGGTCCAAATCAGAGAGTGCATATAGGAGCTATGATTTTTGTTTTTCAGCATGTTCAGGCATGCGTGGAAGTAACCAGTCGTGCCATCCACCATTTTCATCCCAACTTGAAATGTCATCTAGCATGGAGACCCCAAACAACTTCAGCCAATATCTGATGCAATTGATCCCCTCCACGGTGTCTAGAGGAGGCTTCCCCATGATCCTATCCTTCCACAGCAATGTCTTATTGCCTCTGCCAGGAATTCTGAATAGACTATTTTTGAAGAATTCGTGGCTCCTCTTGCATAAATTCCAAGTAACAGTTCTGTTTTGATAATTGATTTCCTGGAGATTGCGCAGGGGATCTCCTTTCATGTACTTTAGTCTCAATATTCTACTAACCGAATGCTTGTTGTCTGTCTGCAATTTCCACATTATTTTTCCTCCAAGTGCCAGGTTTGCTAGTCCTGAATCCCGAATCTGAAGACCTCCATCTGCCAAAGGAAGCTTGACATTGTCCCACTTAACAAGGTGGAATTTATTTTGGTTTCCTTTACCTCCTTGCCATAAGAAGTCTCAGATTAACTTTGAGAACTTATCCATAATCGATTTTGGTGCTAGAAGAAAAGAAGCTTGGTAAATTGGAAGAGAGGAGATAACTGCTTTTACTAGCGTTAGCTTGCCAGCTTTGTTGAGCCATTGACCTCCCCATGCCCTGATTTTTTATCTTAGCTTGTTCAGCACATCATTCCATAATGAAGCTCTGTTAGGACCCAAGGTAAGGGAAAGCCCCAGATACTTAATTTTATCCCAACTGGCATAGCCTGAGAAGCCCAGGTAGTTTGCAATTCAATGTATGTCATTCTGATCTGTGTTCCAGCCATACAATGCACTCTTTCTTTTATTGATGAGTGCTCTGGTTATACTGTAGAAGTCTTGGAGAATTCCACTGAAGACTTTGGCAATCATTATGGAAGCTCCACCCAGGAGCAGAGAGTCGTCAACAAATAGTGAGTGATTTATAGGTTCTATTCCTTTTACTATCCTAATGCCTAGGACAGTCCCAACCTTCTTCTCTGCATCTAACTTTCTACTTAGTGCATCTACCATTAAAATGTACAAAAAAGGGGAGAGGGGGCAGCCTTGCCTGATTCCCCTCATGGCCTGGAAATAATTGGTTGGTCTGCCATTTACTAGAGGAGCTATCCACATTTTTGTTATGCAAGCTTTGATCAAATTGACAAAATTAGAGCTGAAACTGAAAGAGTGGAGAACTTTGAAAATGAATGATTGTTTTACCCGGTCAAATGCATTCACCATGTCTAGATTAATTATCATTCCTTGCTCCTTCCGGTGGAAGCTCAAGTGTATGGCTTCTTGAACCTGGATCACATTGTCTATGATGTGTCTCCCTTTGATGAAGCCTCCCTAGCTGGGAGAGATGAGTTTCCCAAGGAGAGGTTTGATTCTATTTTCCAGTAATTTTTCCAGTGTCTTATAAGATGAGTTACAAAGGGAGATTGGCCTGAATCTTTCAAAGGTGCTCGGATTCACTTCTTTGGGGATCAACACAAGAAAGTTGGAGTTAGTGCTTCCACCCACCTTGGATTTCTGTTGAAAGGATTTTTTCGTTCTCAGGAAATCCACTTTAATGATATCTCAACACAGTTGGTAAAAGTGAATTAATAAGCCATCCAGCCCAGGGGCCTTGTCCAATTCCATAGCCCAAATTATATTACATATTTCTTCTTCTGTAAAATTCTTTGAGAGAGTTGAATTATCATCCTTACTAACAAGGAGAGGAATGTGGGAAAGAAAATCTATGGAGGCACCCTCGTTTCCTTCATTGTTATCTTTGAACATAATTTGATAATGAGATTCAGCTGCAAGCTTGATTTGGTCATGGACTTTGTGCAAGGTCCCATCTGATGTGGTGATTTCAGAGATATGATTCTTGGAAATCCTGATTCTACACTGTCTATGAAAGTAGGATGTGTTACAATCTCCTACTTTTAGCCATAAGCATCAAGATTTCAGCCTCAAGAACTCTTCTTCTTGGTGAAAAGAGAGAAAATATTTTGCTTGGGCTGCCTTCTCTTCTTCCAAATCTGCTCTGGTGATGTCTTTCTTTTCAAAATCTATTTGAATATTTTCAAGAATCTGGATAGTCTCCTTTTTATGACTAGTTGGAGTCTTGATGGGATTCTTGATCCATTCCTTCAAAGCTACCTTTGTGGCTTTTAATTTTTGTTCCCACACAAAGGAGGGGGACCCTCTCACTGGAATAGACCAAGTTGTGATTACTTTTTCCTTGAAACCTTCCTTTTCGATCCATAGAGGGATGAATCTGAAGGGTATGGACCCCAAGTTCTCTTCTTCTCTTAGCCGAAGCAGGATGGGTTTGTGATCTTAAGTCTGCTTTGGGAGAGTTTTAGAGGAGATCACCCTTTGGTCGAGCAGTGAACTTTGAACCAGGAAGCGGTCCAGAAAGACAGCTATGTGATATGTCCCAACTCTATTGTTTGTCCATGTAAAAAGACCTCGATTTGGATTGATATCTAGTAGATCTCACTGATGCATGAGGTCCTCAACAAAGGGGATAATTTGATCCTTGAAGTTGTTCCCTCCCCTCTTTTCTTTAGGATCGAAAATCAGATTTAGATCTCCCACAATTATTATGTTATGAGTGGTGTAGATTTATATGAAATCTACCAAAGTTAGCCAGCAATCTTTCTTTTTTGTCTGAAGGACAATGACATACAAATTGAAGAGAGTAAGGATGAGCTTACTTGTTTTATGGTGGAGCTCAGTGAAGATCCAGTGTTGGGTTTTAAAGGAACTTTCAAGAGTAAACTCCTCATCTCCCCACAACGTTGCTAGACCCCCGGAGGTGCCTCTAGCGCTAATGGCCTTCCCTGCATTTTTCTTCCACTTTTTACTCCTGATATGAAGGAGGGAATCCCCTTCAATCTTAGTGTCTTGAAGAATGAGGATCTCTGGGGTTTCTATTTTGAGTAGGTCCTTTACTGCTTCGGCTTTCGTAGGATTCCCTAGCCCTCTACAATCCCAAAAGACTAGCCACATTATTTGTTGAGATTGGGGTGGGTTGAACCTCCCTTGGGAGGCCTTGTTCTAGTGTTTCTCCCCATTGTCATTTCAATTGTAGCTTGATTTCCCTACATTTTTTGCCTCTCTGCTTCTTCCTCTCGAGCTTCCCTGTAGGATTTCCTCCCTGTTTTTTTTATGGCTTCTTGAATGACTCATCCTTCGATGACCCTGAGGGTTTTGGAGGTTTTTTCCTTGCTACCTTAGTGTAGGAAGGTGAGGAGAAGATCCTAGTTGGAAATCTCGGTTGGGTTGCGTCTGTCACTTCCTTCTCAGCTACTGGGGGAGGGGCCTGCTGCTCGATATCCTCCATAATTGTTTCAGTGTTTTCTTCTGGTTCCCTTAGAATTTCAAAGGGGTTTTCCTCCATTTTTATCCTTAGCTAATATTTGTGTCCCTTCTCTTGTTCCTACCTTATTTCTGGCACATTAGATTCCCCTGACATTTATTTCCCCTTTTTCCCACTATTCGTCCTTGCTGAGGTATATTTTTGTGCCTGGGTCCATTGATATTTGTTTTTCTCTGCCTCTTCTTCAACCTTCTTCTTGCAGTATCTCGCAAGGTGTCCGTGATCATGGAAATACCTACATTTGAATGGGAGTTTCTCGTAGTCCATCTCTTGGATGTGTGACCAATTTGAGACCATTAAATTGATTGCTTCTGGTAGCCCTAATTCCACATCCACCTCCACATAGATTCTCGTACAAGAGTACTGGTTCTTTCTCTCTGTGCAATCTATATATTTCCTGAGGGTGCTACCAATGGTTTCCAGAGTCTTTGGATTCCAGCAGTGTAGTGGGAAATGGGGAAGGCGTACTCACACCGGGACAATCACCAGCACAACTTGTGTTGGGTTAAAATCTGGGGTCCATCTATCCAAGTATAAACCCTGGGGACCCATGAAGAAGGGCATGTTCCTAAATATGAGGATTATGTCCTCTTCTTCTTTGAACACAAATACAAAGAATCCCTTGCCTACATAGTGGCTTCTAATTCCATCTTTTACTAACGATCCCCGGTTACTCTGCACCCAAGCATATACCACCTTGGGAGAGGGCCACAAGCCTGTGAATTTTCCAATGAGACCCCAATCTGATAGATTCAGAGTCGATCTACACTTTTCTTCAGCTGGAAGGGAGATTGTAGGGATGTTATCCATCTTTTTCATGAATTTTTGTTGTGTCTAGTTCAGCTTACATTTCCTGCTGCTTGCTATGAGTTTCTGAAAAGCCACCATCTCTAGTGGATTAGACATGGAGCCTTCGGGGCCCCCATCTAGGCCCATGGAGCCATAGAACACAGCAGCAGGAGGCTGTTTCCAGGCCGACGCTGAGCAGGGGGCGATCAGCCCAAGGAGGTCTCTTGAGTCATGAGGGCACATCCAGGCCGCGAGAAAAAAATTAGAAATTGTTAATTTTCAATTTGTTATTCTTAAAATATTATTGGTCTTCACAGGATATACTTTTCTTCCTTACAATATTTTATTATTTATTTTTTTCTTACTTTCTACTCAGCTGGAGAATAGTTTCCTTCAGAAACATCACTGGACATTTCACCTTACAGCAGAAAAATTGAATTTAAATAGCCAAAGGCCTAATTTGGTCAAACACTTGAAAATTCAAAGAATCTTTGAAATTGGGGTAGCCAAAAGCCAGATCAGACAAATTCTAAGAGAGATGGCCAAAAGTCGGATCAGAATCAGCTCTGATACCAAATGAGACGGTAAAATATTGTTTTTACGGGAAAACCCAATGTAAGTAACGTAAGTGGTCCATAAATGGACTAATAGTAATGTAAAAATGTATTGTATGATAGATGATGAATAGTTACATAGGTTTGGGATTTATATAATCCATTCATGCACCTTTTCGTAAAAGAGAATGACTATTGACTTTAGATAGTCTTTAATTAATAATAAATTAATATTAATATTAATTTATTATTTTATTGTTACAGCTGACCGACCACAGAAATTGGCAGTTCAATCAAGCCTGCCCTCCATTTAAGTGTTGTTACAATTGCCAACTAATATGCCAAATCACACCGCCAAACAAACTTCGGTCAATACAATAAACAACCCAAAATGGGTGTGCATAGGGCTTGAACCCCAGACATCCTGGGTACCATTACAATGACCTACCAATAGGCCATGGGGGCAGGTCTTAATAGATCCCTTTCCCAGTATTATTTAAGGTCGAATATTACCTGAGTGGAGGGAAGAAGACCGCGGTCGAGACTAGCGAAGGGTTGGCACGTAGAACAAGGTTGAGGGAATAATTTACTGTGTATAGACTTCCACATGGCACTTGAGGGTCATTAGGCTTTTCAAGGGGGTCGAAATTTTTCTGCTCCAATATATGTAGTGTTTTATGTCGATCCTCATTGCTCAAGCCTTCTAAACGTAGTGGTGCAA
This sequence comes from Pseudotsuga menziesii, assembly GCA_001517045.1. Taxonomy (NCBI): domain Eukaryota; kingdom Viridiplantae; phylum Streptophyta; class Pinopsida; order Pinales; family Pinaceae; genus Pseudotsuga; species Pseudotsuga menziesii. The sequence continues at coordinate 300,821 of LPNX011134904.1, forward strand.
TCCATTTTCCATTATGAGCAGCCCATTTGCAGGTCACATCCAAAATTTGAGGTATAAATCCTTATTGCCATGTAACTTGATATTTTTTTCTGATATTTATAAGAAACGACCTCCCCATTGTAGAGCAGGCCCAAAGACATAGTCCCATAGTGATGAACTCCATTATCAAGTTGGGTTCTTGTGTGTTTAGGGTGCATGCCTCTCTTTTATACATTTTCTTCACATGTACACATTTATTTGTTCATGCTTTTTAACTAAGAAATCCATGATAAGTAAATGAATATAAAGATCATGATCACAAACAACTCCCCATCCCTAAAAATCTATGGTCAACCCAAAATATAAAAAAAAGCATTCCCCTTAGATCCATTTTTAGTGCCACTAGAACCCCCACCGACACTTGATCGGGATACCTAGCTAACAAGTTTCTTAGGTTCACTAGCCACACGCCCTCTTTAATTAAAGACTCCACTAATTTCATCAACAAAATTAAATACCATCATCTCGATGACCAAGAACTAATATTGGCTAGTTTTGATGTAGTTTCATATACACTAAAACCCCTTTCCCCCAATCTCTCAATATCGTCCACAAATTAGTTGATTTTGAGACTATAAATCTCATTAAAGATTTGTCTTTCCTCCACCTTCTTTAGCTTCAAAGAAAAATTGTATGAACAAACTAAATGCGCATCCATTCATATGCCAACCAGATGGATACCTATCACACCAGGTGTATCATAAGAAAACCCACACTAATAGATACCTTCATGCCCATTCACATCATCGCCCTTAAATTTGTCATCCTTAAAACCCTCATCTCCCAAGCCATTCACATATTAGATCCCCATCATCTAAATTTTGAAAGAACGCACCTCACTAAGGGCTTTATAGCCAATGGATACACCTTAACCTAGATAATGATTGCCTTATATTATGTTTTGCACCCTAAACCTTAAAAATCAGCCCCCCCCCCACAATGACCCTCCCTTAGCTCTAGTCTCCCTCCTATATATTCATGAGATAATTGACCATATTGCCAAAATATTAGCTAAAAAGAATATTAAAAACCTATTCGAACCTCACAAAGCCATCAAACAATTGTTTCAAAGTGTTAAGGATAAATCCGATCCTCTTCTCTCTCGAGGAATCTACCAAATATTCTACTCCTGTGGAAAATCCTACATCAGCCAGATGAGTAAATCTATCCAAACCCATGTAAAAGATAACATAGCTAACACCTTCCACAACTGTCTATCCAAATCTACCATTGTTAAGCATTCTCACAATACCAAACACCTCACCAACTTTGATCAAACAAAAAATTGAACATATATCCCTCATTACTCCTCTTGTCTCATCATAGAAGCCTTAGAAACTAAGAAACACCAAACATTTTCAATCCCAATGATATATAAGATGATTTATACAATTCAAGCCAGTCTTGGAAATAGATTAGACATTAATTTTACTCCCATTTATCCACTCATCCTCAAGTGTTTCCTTCAACTTTTCTCATCTCTCCTTTATAAACTAAACCTTTTCATTTCTCCCCTCAATCATTAGTTTCAAATTGATTTTACTTGTATCTTTATGTTGTTATTTACTAAGCCTCCTTTTTTTCTCCACTTCTTTAGCATTATTTCATTATCTTCTTCTTTCTTCTTTAACTTATTGTATATATTATTTTTCTTGTTTCATTTGTTTCTCAATCTTTACCCTTTCTGGGTGTTCTTTAATTTATTTCCTTCTCTTAAATCTCTTTAATTGATATTTATTAATTTTCACTTCCATTAATTATCATTATTTGGTCTTCTTTTATACTCAACTTGTTTGAATTGTGTTAATCTTCTTTTAACTAAATTCTAATCTAAACCCCCTTTTCCTTGATTTCTTTTTTTATTATATCAAACTCTATTATCTTTAAACCCCCTTTTCCTTGATTTCTTTTTTTATTACATCAAACTCTATTATCTTTTTGGATCTCTATGGTATTTTCTGAGCTTCTTTGATTCTACCTTTTTTTAAGATTTCTTTATTAAATTTTATTTTCACTTCATTAAATACCTAACCAGCTTAGATCCAAATCCTAGGCTCTATCAAGCACCGAGAGGGATCAAATCTCATCAAATCTCATCTTAGGTATCCATTGATTTGATTCAAACCAAAAGACACATCTTTTTATTTAAGGTCCACATATAATATTATTATTATTAATATTTAATATTATTTATGGCGGACATATAATATTTATTTATTTTTTATTTTATTAGGAACGAACATTACAACATTTCCCCATACATGGTTTTAAAACCACATGCAAGGCCCTCCTACAACCATGGGTTGTTTAGGAGGCCTTGCACATGGTCTTAAAACCATTTGTAAGGCCCTCCTAAACCATGTACAATAAAACCATGGGTTGTTTAGGAGGCCTTGCACATGGTTTTAAAACCATGTGCAAAGCCCTCATAAACCATGTACAATAAAACCATGGGTTGTTTAGAAGGCCTTGCACATGGTTTTAAAACCATGTGCAAGGCCAACATTTTTTTTAGGATAATTCAAATTTTTATTTTTTATTATTTTTTAGGTAGGAACATTACAACATCTCTCCCATATTGTGTTTTTTCGTGACCCACATCTTTTTTTACGGATAATTAAATTTTTACTTTTTTTTATTGTTTTGTTAGGTAGGAAAATTACAACATCTCCCCCATATCAGGTTGTTTTTTTGGCCGACATTTATTTTGGCTTATAATTAAAAAAATATTTTTTATTAATAAAAATAACTTTACGTAACGTTACAAGATCTCCCCCATACTTGGTTGTAAAGCGTCTCTCGGCGCAATTATTTTTCTTGTCATTATCATTAAGAATTTTAGAGTGTTGATTTCAACAATTTGACATATTATGACACTAACATGGTTGAAGATGAAGACATTTGATTCTGCCTTTTAAGAATTCTTTATTTAATTTATTTTCACTTTATTGGATACCTAATTATTTTCCTTATCATTGTTAATAATTTTAGAGTATAGATTTCAACAATTTGACATATTGCAACACTAAGAGGGTTGAAGATGAAAGACAATTTCTCTTAAAATGTCTTCTATGCACCCATTTTAAATCACATTTTCAAAATATTTGTTGTAATATCAGTCTTCCTAACCTCTTAACTAATAAGAACTATGATGATCTTGGAATGCATCTCTTAAGGATTTTGTGGCACACAAATAAAATTTTAAAGCAAACTAAGTAATTCCTTACCTTTTTAAGGTCCATTAAACCACATTTAGTTTCATTAAACATTAATAACCATCCTTTTCATTAATCTTAATTCTTATAATAAACAAAATTAATCACATAAACTCTTCCTCTTGAACAAAATTAATAACATAAACCCTCTTCCTCCTTAACCCAATCTCTTTTATACAAGTACTCCAAACAAGTATGAGGAAAGGACAACATTTTTCTGGTGATGACAAAACCTATCATAAGTTAGTTGTTAAATTGGATATTATCTTCAATTTCCATTTGACTCATCATCGTTGTTCAAGAAAAAACATACCACTTCAAATAACTAGTCGGTGGTTAGCAAGGGGAGAAATTTCCACTTGGAGTTGTTAGCTATTTAAAAATAGTTATTGAGTCTTGATGGAGAAAACACATAAAAAATAATAGAAGTAAATATTTTTTAACAAAAGAAAAGAAAATAGAGAGAAAGAACTCTCTTTTTCGCACAGAAAAAATGGTTGTTATTCATAGATGAATCAAAGATAACATATAGTCTATTACATATTCAAACCCCCTTTTGAATGCTAGATAAAATTGTCTATCTCCTATTAGGTAAACAAAAACTTTAAAAGTTCGACCCATGACAAAAAAAAGCTTACCCAATATACAAATTCAACCATATAAAATAGCCCCAATAACTTCTAGTCAAAATGACTATAATACTAGATACTCAAATAATAGAACCAATAATGAGTCTACTATCATGATGACTATAACATCATATACTAAAACATAGTACCAATAAAACAATCTACTATCATATTACTAATAGAGGACACCCTGTCTTAATAAACTGACATGGAACCACTAGACATCACATTATTGCCTATATATTCTTAGATAACATGTTTTCTTAGATAACATGTTTGTAACATAATTTTGTTAATGAAAGACATGAAAGTAGAAAATATCAGTAAAATTGTCTTGGAGTTCCTTAATTCTAGAACACCATTGATCTAAGGAGTTAACCTATAACTATGACTTCTTTGCAACCCAATCAACAATAACTTTTGAAGTCCCCTAGCACTCGTAGAGACAACATATTTTATTAGATGTAAACAAAAAGATAACCCCACAAGGCCAATAACTCAACTTTGGTATTTGTCCCTTTCCCACATCCCATCTATAAATGAAAATAGTGATTTCTACTCATATTAAGTAACATTCCTACCACACACATTTCAAATTGTGAGGGTCCATCAAAGAACCCCACTAAACTCTCCTCAAACATAATGATAAAAGTACATATCCTCAACATCTTAGTATTTTCCTCCTTATGAAATTCAAGGAACGCCCCCACAATTTGGGAGTTGACAACAAAGTCATTTGTAGTCACATTCTCAAAGATAGCCCCATTCCTAGTTCTCCATAGTTCCCATGTAACAAATAAGGGCACCTCTTTATAATGCAGGACTTTGCTAATCTAGGACTTCAAACATAAATGAAAAGAAGAAGCATCCCATATCTCATGTATTTGAAGACTCACCCTTACATCTAACCATACTTTCTTTGCAAATTCATAGTGAACAGAAATGTGATAAGTTGACTCTGCATCTTTTTTACACAAGCTACAAATGTTAGAACCAACTCGACCTCTCTTAATCATATTGTCCCAAGTCATAATTTTATTTTCGATACAAATCCTAATGAAACATTTCAACTTCAAAGGAATATTTCACTTCTAGGTTGTTTGAAGCCACCATTTTCCAACAAATTATGCAGAGTTGATAGAAATAATATCATAGCTAGTTTGCAATAACCTATCCATTTGCACTGCTCCAAGACCATACTATTTCATCCTCAGAAGCCAACAACTTGATGCCAAAATGTTTCAAACCTGTAATAAAAGAAGTCCACTCCACAACAAGACATCCTACTAAGCCCATATCCTCTACTAAAAACCAATAAGATGAATAATTTTTCCATGCCAACTAGTCTTTTTACATGTGTCTATACTCTAAACCCATGCTCAAAACAAGAGTTCATAAGAGGCTGTGAGAGTTTATAAAAGTCTTCACCCCCTAAAAAGGATCAATTCCAAGAACAATTTGTTTCCCATTAAGTCGTTCCCAATCAAGGGAAAGAGTTAACTAACCTCCTCCAAATGTTTGAAGCATTAGAAACAAATTTATTAGGAGATATTATCCACTCAATCATGTAATTTTTCCTTAAATATTTAGCTTGAATAAGCTCACTCCACAGTATTGATCTAAAGAGACCTCTCCATAAACTTTTCAAACTTAGAGAAATACTAAACCAATTAAGGTTCTTTATACCCCAACCTCCTTATTTCTTAGGAAGAGAAATTATGTCCCAACTTACCATATGATATTTATTTCTATCATAACTTCCATCCCACAAAAATGCATCATCCTTTGCCTAATACTATGGAGAATAGACATCAGAATCTTAGCAAGTGAGAGCTAGAAAAATGGAATACTTACCAGTACTGATTTAGCTAATATCAATATTCCTCCCATGGAAAACCGCCTAAAACACCAATTCCTTCACTTTTTTCTCAATTTTTTTCAAAAGCCATATCAAATCTTATTTCCTATAATTATTTGGCTTCAGATAATAACCTAAATATTTGAACCCCAAATCATTAGGATCAATATTGAAAGGATAAAGGTTAATTATCCGTGTCAACACTTCATCAGAAATCTTGCTCTAGATAAAATTTGATTTAAGAGCACTAACTTCCATACCACAAGCTTCACAAAAAAGTTTAATAATATGATGGAAAGGTTCCCAGACCTACAAAGAACCATTCCAAAAAAGGAGAACATCACCCACAAATAATAGATGTGTAATGAAGTGAATGGATGACACTTTGACACATGTTATTCTTCCTCCCCTCTTAGCTTTTAATATCAGTCTACTTAATCCCTTCACAACAAGAAGAAGTAACAATGGAGATACAGGACAACCTTGTCTAAGTCCTCTCGATGCTTTAAAAACATCAGAAGAGGAACCACTCACTATAACTGTAAAATTTGCTAAAGAAACATAATCCATGATCCAATTTGTCACCTTTAGAGGAAAACCAATATGTACCAGGATAATCTTAGAAAAGTCCAATCCACTCTATCATAATCTTTATTAAGGTCCATTTCCAAGATTAGAGCTTACAATTAGTCTTGATGGAGTGTAAACTCTATTGTGCAACCCCAATAACATCTAAGGTTTGTCTATTAGAAAGGAAATCAAATTGTTCCTTTCACATAAACTCTGATAACTTTGGATTTATTATGTTTGATATAAACTCAACAATGATTTTGTAAATCAAATTACAAAGGCATGTAGGTTTGAAATCATTAAATAATTTAGGTTTTGTATTTTTTGGTATCAAATCAATGAAAGTAGAGTTCAATGATGTAGAAACATACCCCTACTCTCTATTTTCTTCAACAGCCTCCAACAAATCACCCCCAACAATGTCAAATAAATCTATAAAAAAACTCAACAATTCATCCATCAGGACCCATACTTTTTGACTTGGCAAATTTCTTTAGAACCCCTTCAACTTCCTTTAGAGAAACTTTATGAGCCACCTTTTGACCCTCCTCGGGATTGAAAAATTGGGGTTAGTTATGAACTACTTGTAACCGAGACACAATACTTGAAGAGCAATGATTCTTAAAAAGTTCAAAAAAGTGAGCAACACCTACCTCTTTCAAATCTTTTTCAAAAGATACCATATTCTCCTTACCATCTTTCAAGTCCCAAATAACATTTTATATTCTTCTCTTATTAGCATATTTGTGAAAGAGTTTAGTATTGCTGTCCCCCTCTGATATCCAAATTTCTCAACTTTTGAGTCTCCAAGAATCCTCCTCTATCTTCATAATCTTATATTTCCTTGCTTCCAAACTAGCTAAATTTTCCTTAACCAGATTTGAAAAAATATCAGAAAAATTACTAGAAAATAGACGATCAATCTCCTCCTCAATGGGAAATAGGTCTTGTTTCATATTTAATTTATTTTCCTTCTCCCCCTAAACCACCACCTTTTTTTATTCCTTTAGTTTGATTACCAATCCTTACATAGTAGAATCCTCATTAAACTATGACATGGATCTCCACTTTTCTCTTACCAAATTTAAGAAGTCTTCCTCATCTGACCAGGAGTGATTGAACTGAAATGTGAAATTTTATTTTGTATGTTCAATGTTAGGTTGTAAACATACATGAAGTTGATCTAAGATACTAGAGATAACATACCAAAACCGATATCTACCAACCAACTTAGCAAGATTTTTAGTAGTAAGAAGTATGTCGAGTCTCTTAGCCACCCCTACCGCACCAACCCTCCCATTCATCCATGTTGGTGCCATGAAAGACAAGATCACATCAATAGATTTTGTTTCATCAAACTGTTGAAGAAAATAACAAGACATAGGCTACAAATCATGGTAATTCCCCCAAATTTTAGATGTCGAAAGAGTCAAATTTAGACCCCCTCCTATTATCAACCTCATGTCCTTTAAAAATCCATAGTCCATAATTATATCCCAGAACTCCTATCTACAAGAGTATGGACCGTAGTAGTTTACAACTTTAATCGTCTGGTCCAAAACCTTGATTTTTCCTTCTAAGGACTAAAATCAACTATCAACATATTCCACACAACCAATAACCTCCCAGACTGACCACTTGCATCAGTTGCACAACGTTCCCAACTCATATATTTTTTTAAGAAAAAATCCCAGGCCTTGGCTCTTGAACACATTATCTACTAAATTAGTAAAAAAATCAGTTAATCAACTCAAAAAGTATCTTAAGGGCATTGTTTTGGAACTCCCCCAACCCCCCTGATATTAAAGTAATTTATAATCATTTGGGATTCTAGTCCAAGGGGAATGACGCTCTAAGGTCCCTTTGTACATATATCTCGGCAGAAGGAGATACACCTTCAAAAAAACATCAATAGAAAGTTCTGATAATAAGGGAGGATTAAGAGGATCAATGTTCCCACTATCACTAGGCACCTCAACAATTTGATTCTCTTCTCCACTCCTTGCCCTATTCTTTTGAACCATAACATTCAGACAACAAATCAAAGAGATAGGCAAAACATATGTTTTTAATGGAATTTTACCAAAATACATTGATAAAGGGGTTTTTGTGAAAATGCCTTATAAGAGGGTATAAGAGTGGAAACCATAGGACTAACCATGTCATTTGAAGGACCACCAACCTTGAATCTAACATAAGAAAGAAGCGGCCCAACCCATCTCGAGGCACCACAGAGGAAGCAAGACAAGGAGAAACCTCAGAGCAAGCCTTGATAACACTAACAACACTTGACCAAGAATCAAAACCCTTTGAGCCAAGAGAAGAGTTTGAGACATTTGACTGAATAGACAAATCAACCAACCCATCCATACCAGCTCCATTATGAAAAACCCTCCCTAGAGACAGAAATGTGTGAACCACCTTCCAGAGAAAAAATATCCAATTTTTCAAGCACTGGATTAAGAGATCCTTGAGAAACATTCGAATGAACTGGGGGAACAAGGCTTTCCATCCTCCCCGAAACCAACAAATAATTCGAGATGGGAATAGATGAAAACATAGGAATAATGGAGAGCACCTTTATTAGAAAAGATTCATAATTTGAAATTGGATTAAAAATCCCACCAATACCTTCAACTCCTTTAAAATAAAAAACTTCTTCCTCTGAGAGTGAATTAAAAAATGAGGTTAAGAAGGATTGTAACTTACCCAAAAAGGATGAGTCCTCAAGGGATCACTAAAGAGAAGTCCCACTAGAATTAAAGCTCACAACCCTTGATCAGAACTGTAGCCAATGGAGGGCTACTCCCATCCAACTTCCTATCAGAATCATCCCCATTGAGATTGATAGGGCCCGAACACTTATTCCTTATATGTCATGTTCTTCTACAATGGTGGCACTTAAAATACGTTCACCAATAGTCTAGCCATTGAATAAATGAAAAATCTCCCCATAAAATTTTGATTTATGGTGGCAAACCCACTGAAACATCAAACTCGACAAGGATTCGATCCTTTTGCTTATTCTTTGCATGTAGCATATTATCCTCCTAGAAAATAAATTTTCCAACCGCATTAGCCAACTCAATAAAACATTTTATTGTTCAAAGTTTGAAGAGGGAACCCTATTAGGAGCATCCATAGATGTCTTTTGACCACCTCTCCTTTAAGGGGTCAAAGGCAACATGCCATTTACTCAAAACTAAAAAACCTTTAGCAATAACCCATGGCTCGCCATAAGCATTTCAATATCGTCCACAACAAGAAAATGAAAACACACCCAACCATTAACTAACATTCTAATTTTTGGATAGTAATCCAAGATGGGTTTCCAAGATTCACACACCCACTTATGAAGCTCAACCCTATTCAAGGCAATGTACTCCATTCTTATAACTAAGGCTCTGGAAGCTAAACTTTCAACCCTATCCATTGCAATATCCTTACAAAGAACTAAGGAAGTTTTTAATGGTTTAACCTTAAACGCCTTTAAAGCTCTTCATACCTTAGCTTAAGGACCCAATAACTTCTCCCCACCAACTAGTCAAGCTATATAAGAACCACCATCAACCGACAAAGTGCCTGGCAAGACCAAACCTGACTTACTTCTGGAACCACCCAAAGATGCTTGCAAAGGTTTTGATCCAACACCTAACAAGTCTTTCCCAGACCTCGAAGCATTAATAAGACCATGTACAGATCTAACCAAAATATCACTCAAGTCATAAAGACTCCTTACAGTCAATGACTTAAAAGAACCATCTCCCCCATAGGGTTGACATGACCTGGTCCTATCTGATGTCCTATTCCTAGATGAAATGATGACTCAACGCAACTCTCGGAATTATTCATCAGACATAAAAATATATGACCTAACCCATACCTCATCGTCGTTGGACCATGATAACTCCTCCACCTTAGCCATCTAGAAAGGTGGGACCAACAAAGAAATAAAGACTACCACCCGTCAACTTAAACAAACTGATGGAAACACCCCATCTAACCGTTGGATCAAACAGAGTACCTAGCTAGGGTTTCTACCCAAATGCCCACTCTCAAACATGATCTGCACTTTATTATAAACCATAGAGAAAAACTCTTTGCTATTAAACGACTATTAGAATGTTACTAACTTAATTAGTTCTTTGTTATTAAATATTTATTAGAATGTTAGTTAATTAATTAATTAGTCAAAATGCGTTTTTTAAACAATAACATAAAACATAAGAATTATTTGTTTATTTAAAATATTTTTCTCAGTTTACTAAAATAAATGTTTTTTTAATTTAAAAATTATTTATTTTTTATATAAAAATTATTATCTCGCATAAACAAGAGAAGTGGTAAAGCACCTTTATATCTATAATTGTACCCATAAAAAGGTGGTGTTAATGATTAATTGATTATGATGCGACCATGCTTTTTTTCAAAAGAAAAAAAAAAACTAGTACTTTTGTTATTCTATCGAATCAAAAAGTACAAATTACATAACTGATAGAGTTCTGCCAAAAATCGACAACCCAGAAACTAAACAACATTCCCTACTACTCAAAGAACCATTCCAAGAAAACAAACACCAATAAAAACTCCCCAACATATCCAGGCAAAAAGAGCATAGCCCATAAACACAATCAGACCCCAATGGAAGAGTCTATAACAAAAAACAAGAGTACAAACAAAATACTGAATCAACAGATCAATACAAAAGACCTATCAAAGATCACTGTATCCTCTATAAATTTCTCAAAATAGAGAATAGGCTTTAGGAAGACCCACAATTTTTTTTGACAAATCATCAACCTCAATGTTGAAGAGCCTGTAGATATGATCGAAAGAGATGAGAGAAAAACTGGACAAAGGTCTTTGAATCCGTTGACGCCAATGATTGAGTTGTAAAACCTATAGATGATGATATCCTTTGGCCCATTGATTACTTCAGAGTCACCAAAAATATGAACTGCGATAATACCATTGTTGACAACAAATTGCAACAAACCCCACAAAGCCACAAGCTCTGCTTTGGTGTTACTACTTTGACCACATCCCATCCACAATTAAAAAAGACGATCTTCATTGATTTTCATTATCATCCCACAACCACATGAACTTGTTGAAGAGGCCCCATTAAAGAACCCAATTGTTGAATGGAAACTATACTCTGGAGCAAACCTCAACTGTTGAGAAGAAGACTTTATCTCCTTGAAATCTTTATAAAGACTCAAACTTTTCAAAACACAAAATTATTACGCATAACACCTATAAATATAGCTTTGTTCCTCATCTTCCAAATGACCCGCTAGACAAATATTGGTAATAGTTTACGCTGATAAAGCTGTTTTCCCCACAGTTTGAAACTATCTTTAATATTACCTGTATCCGAGACTTAAAGATCTAAAAATCTTCCATCACTTCTTTCCACGCCTTCCTGCTGAAATTATAAGTAATAAAAATATGATTGATAGATTCACTATTCCATTTTTTTTTTCCAGTCGAAAAAAACCATTCCTTAGCATTCATTGAATCAAAGGAACCTTTTACATCTTTAGTCATTACAGAAATGCCCCAAGGGTCAGCACAAAAAATAACAGGTGATAATCTCCAATCCAACATACATACATCATAAACAAAACAGAAACCCACAGAAATATAGAGGTACCCAAAGCACCTGGGAATCACTACAAAATATCCCTCTCATAAGAGAGCTGTATGAATCAGTCATCTATGTCCCTAGAGAAAATAACAAGAGCCCATAAATCTGATCCAAGCAAGGAGAGCGGCTCTTGTATCCTGTAGTAGCTTGCTCAACAATACCTGAGAGTAGCTCAATGAATCATGAGAGATAAACTGTAATAGAATGAGCATATTCTAAAAATGTTGTGATGAGTCAACCCCAATAATCTCATTTCCAAATGATTCAGTAAGTAAGAGATGGCCCAAAGCCAAGTGCAATCCTTCCTTGGATAAGATGTCTGCCCTCTTGTTATGTTCCCTATAGACATGACTGAAATCCACCCAAGTAAATGAGGACATGAGAATTCTAGTGTTGAAGCACCAAGCCTCAAGATTCACCATGTCTAGGGTAGATTCCTTTTTTGCCCAGTTTATAATCACAGAGGAGTCGCCAAAGATATGTAGGTAAGGCAACCCAATATCCTTGGCGACCCGTAGTGATGATGCCCATAGTGCTAAGAGTTCTGCTCTAGTATTAGTGCAACTGCCACATCCAAGTTTTAAAGCAAGAAGGTGATGATCATTCAGCCAAAGACAAAAGCCCGCTCCACCTATGTTATTTGCAGCTGCACCATCAAAAAAGATCATAGGAAAAGCAGAAGTAGGTGACTTCCCAATGTTCCTAATTTTATGCTTATGCTGCTGAAGAGGCTTAAAGTTATTTACCTCCTCAAAAATAATATGTAACAAGCTAGTCATAATAGGTTTCTGATCATCAAAACATAAACGGTTCCTGGCCTTCCAAATATTCCACATAAGGAAAAGAGGCAGATATAGTAAAGAACCCCTATTTGATACCCAAATAGAGAGATTTTCCAAGAAAGTAGGGGCATTCCATAGTATGTTCACATCAAAAATATAGTTGAGCCCACAGATCACCTCCTTCAGAAAATGACAGCTAACAAATAGGTGATCAACCGATTCAGCTTCCTCTTTGCAGAGACTGCACCTATTAGGTCCAATCCATCCTTTCTTGCTTAAATTGTCCCAAGTATTAATTTTCTTATTGCAAGCCACACAAAACACTTAATCTTAAGGGGAATATTAAAGTACCAAATCTTCATCATAATATCATTTTCCAAAGCAGTTTTGTGATTTGAGACAATAAATTCACTATTCCATTTGCATAACACATATATTAAGACCTTGCCATCCTCTTCTAATAAGATTATCCCAAGTAAGGTGGCAATTCTCCAAACATAACTAGAAGAAGCATTTTAGTTTCATAGGAATGAACCGTTGGTCCTTTTATACGAGCCAATGTGACAACAATGTGACCATGCTTGGTGCGACACCTACCCTTTCTTCTATTAAAATAAAATCTCTTTTATTCCCAAAAATACCCGTTAGTAAATCAAATAAATTAAAATTATTTATTTTTTAAAGATAGCCACAAATGCCTCTAGGCTTGACTGATTTGTTATGAGCGTTAGGGTTTGTGTATCAGAATATGTGAACCCTAAGTGATGCCTTATAATAAGAAAATCTACCCTACTTGCGAAGAGAAGAGGTAAGAGGCGTAGACGACGCTTACAGCTTCTTTGAATGCAGAACCTTGATGCGTTGAGAAGGGAGTGTCCAGTGATTTGTTTCTTTCTCAGTTGCGAGGTTTCTGTAAAATCTTTTTCTTTTTTGTAAATTTCCATTCTAGAAATGCTATTTTATTTGGTTTGTTTGCTGTAACTTGTAAGATCTGTGTTTCTGCTGGTATGGAAATGGTCTTTATGATGAAGAAAGCAGACGGGCGGACGGAATCTACACCGTGTCGATTGTCTCTATAAAATCCTTATTGGGTTCCTGAAAGACCTGTTCATGTTGTTATTATGGAAACTCAACCTTTTCATGGACAGTTCAAGCATTTGCATTTATACTAGGGTTTTATTTTAAGCAAATTTCTGTGATTAGGGTTTTAGCTGAGTTGATTGCAGATTTAGTGTTAGGTTATGGCATCATATACCAACTCTTGAACAATAGTTTTTAGTTCTGCTACATGGTGGAGCTAAGCTTCATTGTGCTAGGGTTAAATCTGATGCCCAGATCGATTGATGGGTGGTCTTACCAGCCCATCGCATCATTCATTGCCATGGTGTCAAATGACCCTCCCCACACTCTGTTTTATTAATTTTCTAGTACAATATTGCATATATACTGGGTTTTGTTTCTGATTGTTTGTGTATATACGGTGAGATGGAAATTATTTGGTCTTTATGATGAAGAAAGCAGACGGGCGGACAGAAATTGTACCGTGTTGATTGTCTTTATAACCCTATGATGGGTTCCTGAAAGACTTGGTAATGTTGTGTGAAATCCTTTTCTTGTTTCTGAACAAGCGTATACAGGCTGCTTATGTCTTTAGGAAAATTGATGGCAGATGATGTTAAATCTTATTCTACACACTGAATACAAATGTGTAGACAAATTGTACACCTCTGACAAACTGATGCCGAAATTATTTGCGATCAAATTGATTATTTATTGTTGTCAGTCTTGAATGACCTAAGGCGTTATGTAATGTTTGTCTATGGCTGTGCATGACTGGTCATTCTCATTCTATTGAACTTGTTTGGCATTAATTGAAATCCTATCTATATCTATTCCGCATATACTGGTTTTTTGGGATTTTTTGCCTACTGTTTACATCCGTTTTTCAATAAGGAGTCTGTTTCCCAAGGACTTTGCAGATTTTAAGGTCAAAACAGAGCCCACTGTCTATGCATTTTCCTAAAGATATACAGTTCTTCCTCCAAGAGTATTGATCCTTGTTTGGTAACGGGTTTACAGGTTTTTTAAATATGAGATGTTTCGATTGTCATCACCCGATTTAGCAATACTTGTACCTTTCTTCATAAAAAAGTCACTACGTAGCAAACTGCTTACAACTAACTGAACAAAGAACAAACGAAAAATATAAAGCTGGCGTTCTCTTTTCCGAGGAGCACTAGCTGAACCCCGGTAAAGACAGATCATTGATAAATATACATCATGTCCTAATATTGCAGTTTTCAATTGTAGGGATTGTCATTTTGGGAGTGCTCCAATTGCAGCTCCTAACTTTCTAGTTGATTTCTGCCCCCAAAATCTCAAAATAGAGGGTTTGAGTGCCAGTTAATACTCGTCGGCTACAGCCTTTTGCCCTCGCCATAGTCTGTTTCAGTGCCCTCTTTTTAGGGTATCTCCCTCACTTTACCTCCCTCTCCATTATTTAGTTTCTTACGCCTGTACCCATTATTTTTTCTTGCTCTCTTGCTCGGCTTTCTGGGCCGTTCTTTGCTTCAATATAGCCAGTTTTAGAGCATTCTTTGTAGTGTATCTTGCTGACTTTACCTCCTCACCCATTTTAATTTCTTACTCTCTTTCTCGACTTCCCTAGCCTCTTTAATTGGCATAGACGGAAATGCTTCTAGAATGGATCTCAACTGGCTCTTCCCTGTTTTCTCTCAGATCCTACCTATGCCTCTGTTTTTTTGTTGGTGGCGGACCTAAACTGGTTCTTCCCTGCTGTCTCTCACATCTCACCTATGCTTATTTGCTTTGTTGGTGGGGGAACTCTGCTTTAATGCTACCGAGACCGGTTTGTAATTGAAGGGCACAAGTGTCAACCCAGATGTGACAACCTTTTAAGAGATCATCAGCTTGTGAGGGTGGGCTAATCTTGAAAGATTAGCCCATGTTTATGGGTGGTGTAAAATAACAAATGGGCTATAAAGGGTGATTGATTTTTATGTCATTTTACATGACAGATTTATGCTTCCTACATTATTACACCTATCAAGAAAATTCAAATAAACCAAAAAGTCAAATAAACCAAGACCAATTTAAAGGCAATAAACATCCCTATAACATAGAAAACATAACCAACTTAAAACATATTATTCAAAATTTTGCTATATTTTTTAAACAGAAACCAGAGTATATGAACAACATATACATAATGCATACATGCCTTTAAGTTGGCTATAAAGGGTGATTGATTTTTATGTCATTTTACATGACAGATTTATGCTTCCTATATTATTACACCTATCAAGAAAATTCAAATAAACCAAAAAGTCAAATAAACCAAGACCAATTCAAAGGCAATAAACATCCCTATAACATAGAAAACATAACCAACTTAAAACATATTATTCAAAATTTTGCTATATTTTTTAAACAGAAACCAGAGTATATGAACAACATATACATAATGCATACATGCTTTCCACATAGAGTTCAAATGGAGACCTGAACATGAAAGATCTGTCTACATGAATGTTTCCAACAGCTCTTTCATAGGTCCAAAATTTTAATATTGTCTATAACCGTTCAAAATTATAATAATGTCCATAACCTATTTTTTTGACAGGTCCAAAATTATAATAAGGGCCATAACCTATTTTTTTGACAGAGTAAATTCAAACGAACTGTCCAAATTATAAATTATAATAATGTTCATAACCTATTTTTTTTACGGAGTAAATTATAAATTATAATAATGTCCATAACCTATTTTTTTAACAGAGTAAATTCTAAGAAACTGTCCACACATATTTAAACAAAAAAAATATCAATGTTTTAACCAAACTGTTCAAATATATAAAAGAAAAACATATCAAAAGTTATATAAAAGACTTGAAGACATTGCAATTCTAACCAACTGTCCACAGATATAAACAAAAAAACATATCAAAAAGTCCACAGATATAAACAAAAAAACATATCAAAATTTATATAAAAGACTTGAAGTCATCATTACAGGGTCTGGTCTTCTGCTACTCTGGGCTAGCACAGTGAATGCTTTTTCCATTGGGGAGGCGCATTTTGCTACTCTGTCAAAATATAGTCATTTATATTGATTTTTGTTTAAAATTTTACCTTTACAAAATGAAGTTTTGCTAAAAATTTTACTCTTCCATAGTTATTTTTTTGTTAATTTTTTTTTTCAAAATAATATTTTTTTGACATTTTTATATTAAAATAAATAATAGTCATTATTAATATCAATTAAAATGATTTGACATAAAAATGTGTGGATCAGTTGTCATCTATAAGAAAACCAACTTGAGCTTACCTTGTGTCCTAGCCCGTGAATACCCATATGCACAAATTATCAGTTATCACATTTAAATTGAGATCTTTTTTGTATAATCATTTATTAAGGGGATTTATTAAGGTGAGTGCTAAATTACAAAATGTTTAGTTGTTGATAGAATGCTATGATCGCTAAACTGCCCAGCAGATTTATGAAAACGTTAATTGGTCCCATATTGTGGAATACCTTTTGCCACATGCAAGTGATTCACTATGCACCTGGAAATGAATGCACTCAAATGATGGAGGACAGTCCTATGATAAAAGCTATTTGATAACAACCAGAGTGGTCATAATTCGGTGCTGGAGTTACATGTCAACTTTTTCCCTTTTTGGATGCAGTTCTCAGAAAGGCTATGGGACTGGATCATGGATTGCTGAATACACCCTCCAAAATCGACCAACAAAGAGATTACAGCCTTTAATTACGGCTTGTGAGGCCTTTAAATATAAATTTGAACTGCCTAGCAGAAATGTGAGAACGTTAATTGGTCCCATATGAGGATGTTAATTGGTCCCATATTGTGGAATACCTTTTGCCACATGCAAGTGATTCACTATGCACATGGAATCGAATGCACTCAAACGATGGAGGACAGTTCTATGTATAATAAAGCTATTTGATAACCACCAGAGTGGTTATAATTCGGTGCTGGAGTTACATGTTAACTTTTCCCTTTTTTGATGCAATTCTCAGAGAGGTTACGGGACTGGATCATGGATTGCTGAATACACCCTCCAAAATCGACCAACAAAGAGATCACAGCCTTTAGTTACAGCTTGTGAGGCCTTTAAATATAAATTTGAATTCCTTTTTCCACTACAGGTTTGTGGATGGAGGCAATTTATATCATTTTTAAGGTGAAACTTAAGAAAACGCTTTAAATTTGATATTCACTTGGGATAACAAACTCAGATGGCCTAGATTTGAAATAATGTTACAAGGATAATGGATGGTCTACAAATTGCCAAGATGTTCAAGATTTCCGTAGGAATTGGTGTTTGTCAACTATGGCTCGAAAGAGGACTATTAGACTCTTAGAAACCGGGGATTGGACAACAAAAGGTGCCATTGTTGTGGCCAAATGTTCAGAGGAGACATCGTAGAGATTGTTGCAAGAGGAGCAGTTGAAATGTTTGTAGATTCTTTCTTTCTAGCAACTTTGAACGTTGGTTTCCTGATCTATTCACTTAGTGGTGGCAAATTGGAAATGATGTTAATAGGCCAACTTTTTAAGCATTTCCAAAGCTTCCAAAACACTTGTTGGAAGCCTTTTGCAAAGCTTTTGCATACAACGCAACAAGTGAGGCGAAGTTTAAATTGATGAACCATGTTTGATAAAAATCTACCTAAAATGAAATGTGATGATCTCTGGGATTGATTTCAATTTTATTAAGTATATTTTCTGGATTTGGAGATTGAAACAAATGGATACCTATTCTATTAATTAAACAACTTGCACCATTAATATTATATTAAATACAAGCAACCAGAGACTGAATTAGTACATACAAGATGATCATAAAATAGTTTTGAAAGAATGGAGAAGAGGAATATAATATATTAGTATTACCAGGTTCCATTAAAGTCGAAGGTACCAGTTCTCTAAATGCTAATAAAAACGAGGTCAGTGGCATAATAAAATAACTTGAACGAACTTATTTTCAAAATCAGCCTTTAACTTTGTCTTCGACTCTTCACATGTAAATTGAAAATTACAAATTCATCAATTTTACATAAATGTTTTACAATTTGTTTTTCAGTAGTCTTTAAGATGACAAATCATGTTTTTAGTTTTAATTCTAGAATTGAACCACTCGATTATGTGAAGTTGAAATTTTGTTTTTTGTTTACCACGCATGAGAAGCAAGAAAACCATATTCTACTGAGCTTGAAGGACAAAGTTAAAAAACCTAGAGGAGTTTCAAGTTTATTTGACTTAATTACTGTTTGTTGTCTTAAATAAGCAATCTTTGTTGCACACGGAAATACTTTTGTGCACACGGAAATACTCTTGTACTAAAAGATTTCAACCATGTACTAGAATATCGAGTTTAAATCTATATACATTACAAAAAACTGTGTGGAGACTCCATGTCCACCTCAACTTCCAACTTTCAAATCATTTAGTTGAGCATTGAGCACTGAAATTTGTACTATGTAAATGCTAATTACAATAGTAAAAAAAGTAAAAAAATAATAGAAATATCATTGTTAAATGACATTTTTGCTTTCAGAAAAATCAATAAATCTTATAAAATAGAAAAGCATGCATGATGGAAACAATAGTAACTTAATATTTTTCTTTTTAGTGAAAGTATGGTTTGAATTTGGAAAGTATAATTTTATATAATAATAAGATAAAAGTATTGATATTACTAATTTACTAGTAGTATTCAAATTCCAGCGCTGCTCTGGGTGGATGTTTTCTCCATGGGGGAGGCCCATTTTGGCTGTCATGGTTCACTATTTTCTCTGTTCTATTCTTTCAAGTCCTTTTGAATTTCACTAAGTAGCTCTTTCAACTGGACAAAACAATTTTCATTCTTTCATTGCACGCCATTAAGTGTTGTTGCTGCTTGTATTTTACTTCTTTAATTGCTCTTAAAATCTCCCCATGCCTTGAAGTGTGAAACTACTCCATGTTTTTCATTATATCTCTTATTTTCTCAATCTTGCCAACTAGAACCTACATGTTGTCGTCAATCTCATCAATGTGAAAGTTTGCTTGCAATGTCCACTAAATTTTTTCTATGCCAAGCAACTGAAGCAACCTCAAATACACACCGAAACATCTTTGTATAATCGACCATGATATGTTTCAAATCTAAAAACTTGCCCAAAATCTTCTCTAGCAAGGAATTCTCCATCGAAACATTCCAATTCCTTCTAGCAAACATTACCTTGTTTTCTTCTCTACTTTTATAGAAGATAACATCGTGTCTATTCCCATACAAAGGCAATAAAATGGAAACCATCTCAACTCTTTCGATTTTGCCAAGTTGCAAAGCGTGTGAGAAATCGAGTCGTCCACCATCCATTAAAAAATTCACATTGACACCTCCAAAGATGATTCGAGCGAGGGTGATGGGATTAATATCGCCAACATGGGAGCATTTAATGCGCATAATCACCCTCCAAGCCCATCTTCCACTTGTCTAGTGACGCTCCAAATGATAATGAACCTTACCATCCGACCAATTCATCGAGATGTCATGTATGTCTTGGGCCCTCCTTACGAAAACTTTATGCCCTTTCATGTTGTTCTGCCTAACACAAAGAGCAAGGGACATACACCCTATATGTAAAAGCAAGAAGACCATTTGGGAAGAAGACTTGAGTTATTAATCAAGATTTTACCTTGCTTGAGTTTTGATTTTTTATTGGCTGTCCTCTTTGCTTCTTTATTGTTTTGGCGTTTGACATGAAAGAATTGGACCTTGAGATATCTGGAACAGGGGTTGTTACCACCTAAGTTGTACTTAGTGGTTTTTTATCAAGTGAGTCTGGTGAACCGGACAAGGATAACTTGTTCGGACTTAAGAAGACTTTTGGAAGTACTTCTGGGAAGTGCTTGTTGTACTATATCACATGTTCATATCCCATGGGGGAATTGTAATAAATGTTCTAGCATGATAGTGTCTGTAAAAGACTCGGTCTCTTAGACTTTATTTGTCAATCTAATCAGCCCAGGGTGTTTTTTCCCTTGGTTATTATTGGTTGTTGAATAAATGACTGATAATTTCTGAGTTTCACTCCATACCTCCAAAGTTGGGGTGGTTGGCTTGGCATTTAGGCCTATTGAGGTTATTAGAGTCTATTTGTCAATGTATAAACATGCTAGGCATCATGGTCGAGTCATATGAACATGTCAAAGTCCCTCTAGGTTTTTTAAACTTTTTGAAATTTTTGATTTTTTAGTGTTTTTTATTAAAATTTAATTTTTCCAAAAACTTGGGCTATTTTTTAATAGTTTAATTGAAAAAAATGGTTTTGTAATAAAAGTGGGCCAAATAATCAGTTTCAGTCATGTAGGTGCTCATTTTCAAGCTAAGAGCACCATGTAAACCCATGGACCCACTATTTCCTAGTTTTGAGTGATTTTCCATCACTCGGGTCAGAAAGCCCCAAAAAATCATTTATTGATTATTTTAATTAATAAATTGATGAATAATGGAGCAAATCCAAAATCATAGATCAGTGGATTCTCAGACGATTTGATTGAAATCAGTCAGATCTGAACCAGATTGACTGGATCTGACAAATCCTTGATTGAAAGAGGTGATCAAATTAGATCCAGAGTTGATCTTCAGCAGCTTTTATGGGGAATTTCGCCCTCCCTCTCTCCTCCACACGTTTGGGCTCACCTGGATGAGTTTTGGTGGATGCTTCAGTCAACAGGTTGAGGTGTTAGTCAGATCAGCCCCTCGATTGACAATTGCACTCAGTGAGACTCAGGTTTGGCTCAGCTAGACATGGATCAGACATTGATGGACTCTCCTTCAGCTACAGTGGTCTATCTCCTTGGGATTTGTGCCCCCCCAGGTTGGATCTCCTGGTTTTTGTATAAATAAAGCACAAGTTGTCTCTTCCAAACTAGTTAGAGTTGGATTGAAGGGCTTGCTATTGTAATACTGTTGTAATCTTTTGATTGTTGGAATAAAGAAGCTTTGGAGGCCAAATGGTGTAATGCTCTCACGTGTGTGGATTAAGCATTGTCTTACGACTATTGATGTTGCCGACTTTTCTCTTAATTTCTGCATCTAAACCCTGTCTGGCTTGAATGATTCAGTTGAATCAATAGGAGTATAGTTGGGCAAGTAAGGTTATTTGTTTTTTCTATATCTCAGCATATATGTTTGAGGATCTAGATTATATATGTTTAATAAGTTTATTTGCATGTAATTCTTGTCTCTTTTTCATATATATATCCAGATCTCATGATATTTCGTGCATGATTGCGTGTTTAGCTTTTAGGTAGCAAGGATTGGATGAGATGTGGATCTAATTTGACTCCACTGTACATCCAAAAACTTTGTGAAGGCATTGCCCCTCTGTATTCCACTAACAAGTTTCCATTGTAGATCCATCCAACAACGGGCCTTTCCCCTTCTCTTCCTCCTTTCTATTAAAACCAATCTTCTGGTTACCTGTCTCTTCCTCTTATGATCAGATCTAGTGCTAAGAATTGAATATATATTGTTAGATCTATTTTATAAGAGTTTTGCTGCTTAGATCTATAATTTCATAAATAATATCAGTTCATAAAGATAGATCTAGGTGTAGGAAATTCCCTTTTTGCAAGTAGCTAAAGTATAGATCTAAAGCTTGCTTATAAGGTAGCTTCCTTTTTTGTTCTTCAAAGATTTAAATTCTGCAATAAAAGTGCACATCTCATTGGCTGCCCAAACAACAAGCCAAGATTGGTTCCTTTTTGCAGAAATTAGATTACCCCTATTTAACAATTTTTACCTAGTTTTTTTTTTGTAATTAGCGGGGTGACCCAAAACACTTTTAAAGTGTGTTTGGGCACATTTGATTTTAATTGCGCGCTGTTTTTTATCAGGTCTAACATAAAAAAGAAGGAGACTCTGCCAAATTTTCGACTCTTGGACAAACCAGAGCTTCCCGGAAGCTTCCCCCACCGCTGTGTTTTAATTTAAGCTTGTTACAAGCTTGTTGTAAGCCTTTGGATCCCAGATAACAAGGACCAAAGTGCATCAATCTCAATTTGATGATATTGTAAATCACTGCTAATAAAAAGAAGAGGTCCTTTCGAATAGGCTCACCATCCCCCCTGGGGGGATTTGCGTTGGTGTCAATTTTTTACTTTTTGTTCATCTCTTTTCAATCTAGCGTAGTTCTAATCTGTAGGGTAGTATACTTTGATTTATTATCATTTCCATATTCCATATTTGAGATTTCAAAGTAATCTTAATACTTACCCCATGACTTCCCTATTGACCCAAAAGGGGAAACAGATGCGTGGTAGGACTAATTAGAAAACCAGAATTGTGTATCTGTGTTTTCCTTTTCATCAACTATTATAAAATTAACCCCTCCTTGATTCTCCGATTGAGATCCGCTTGGATTGAAAGAGGTTCCTGGAGGGTTTTCTTTTTAACAAGAACACCCATTTCAAAATTTACTAAAATTGACAAGACTCCGGTGTGTATGCTCTGCACTTGGTTGCGGTTCGTCCGATCAGTCAAGCTGTATCAAAAGCACTTGAGTAACTAGAATAATTAGGATTCACTCTCCCAAATTGACAAACCATTAGGTGAAAATCCAACACTTAGATCAAACCATTACGGTGGCAAAATACCCAAAGGAAGCGGAAACTTCTAAAAAGTGACCTCGGTGCGCCGATCTCTGTCACACCCTAATGGGTGCGTTATGAACAATAGCCCCAGAGACTCCATTCAGCCCACATATTCCTTGCGAGTAGCTTTGAAGGTTTAGTTTTGGACATACTCCAAGTACTCACGGGTATATCTGGAGTCCACCCCTTCACCTAATTTTAATCAACTCATATTTCACATTAACTTAAAACGTACCAAGAGGCAATTGCAAAACATTCACTCCAAGTACATGCAAGTACATTGATTATCTTTTGACTTCATTTTAAGGCACTGGCTATTTTCTTTCTATATACATATATTGTCTCAGCATTGTGCTTTCGTGCGCTCATTTTGTATCTTGTCATCTATGGTTGTTTAAGGTTAAAATTCAAACTCCTAAGTAACTCATTCAATTTAACATCACCATACTAAATAATTTTGCCTTAGTAACTTAATAGGGTCTACCCACCTTGGCTTCGTTAGGAGTTGAGCCTAAACGGAGGAGTCAAAAACAAGGTGACAGCATTGACTCGAGACTTGCCCCCAAGGACACACCGAGTGGCTTGAAGATTTTTGCCATGTGACCCAGGTGTGTGAAAGGCGGCAACACTTTTTGGCGCCATTGCCGGAGATAAATCTTTTTATTCCTGAGTACGAATTTTGTTTTCTTCCTTTTTTTTTGCTTTGTTTGATGAATGCTTAGAGTAGATCTTTAATTTTCATCTCGCAACTCCATTGACTTTTTTTTCAGTTTTTATTTTTACAAAGAAAAGAAAAAAATAAATTTTGTGAAAAGATTTATAAATGCTTTTTTTTTTTTTTCACATGGTGACTCCATCGAAGGGATAAAACCCTGTTATCTCATAAACTTGTGAAGTTGTGTTGCGTGTAGATGAGCCCATGTGACATGTTAAAACCTTTAAAGCTCATCACTTGACAACTCCACCTTTTCAATACAAAAAATTTCGCCCAGGATTTACCATGATTGTATTAAACTTAAAGCCATGTTTCGGAGATGCAAAGATTTGCAATTACAGAAACAAAGAGTATACATATGGAGATAAGGATGATTATTATTATCATAAGAGATATCATTACAGAGGAATACAGCAGCGGAACAAAAACTTTCTCGTGATGCATGCAGATCGCATTATAGCGCAGATGCAGAGCAGGAGAGACTCTTAGACTTAAAAACTAAAACTCCGAATGCCTTACCATGAGGAATTCGTCCCATATTTATTACCTAAGGAAGATGCATTTCTTCCGACATAAGCTAGACAACATGATAGTACTTTGATTCGGGCATGAGTGGATCCGCTCATGTTATCTCGTCCCGTATCCTGGTGGATAGCCGAAAGGCATGAGGGGACCGAATCTTTGTACATTAACATGACTAAAGCAAAGTACTGTTGTTCATGACAGAACTTAAAGCAGAGCACTGCTAAACACAGTGGAGATTTTATTCGGTGAAATCCCACAGAAACCATTATTAAGATTTACACAGTAGAGATTTTTGATCAGGGAATCCTACAGAAACCTGTCTGCAGTCAAAGTCATGCAGAAAGACATTATTACAATACATAGTGCGCCACTTGGGGATATGAGTAGTAGCGCTGACCAAAATGTCCTATCATGGAGTTGTCATAATATTGTACAAGGACCTCTTTCTCGGATTCCCAACCAGCATCATCAATGTTGTCTGGTGGTACTAGAAATTCAATCTCGGAGAAAGGATTTTGTTCTGGGTCCACTTGTGGGTGGAAATCATCATATTGAGCATCTTGAATTTGTACATGGCGGGCAGAATATTTGTTGGTGACGAACCATCTGACATGACCACACCTTCTCGAGCTTTGCAGAAAAGTATGATCTTCAATGTCGATCAAATCTTGTACTGACTTTGTCAGATATCCTCCTTCATGCATGTGAGGCATTGTGAAACCAGGAATATGAAGATTGTGGATCTGATAGGGTAGTATGATGTACTGGGATAGACCATAGATTTTCCACCAGTTGTAAAACCATGCTGGATTGGAATCACTTGATTCCAGAGTGTTTACACTGGTTCCTTCAAACTCGAACGAAAACTGCACAGAATAGAAAAAGTTAGTAGCATAGTTTTGAATAGTCATACCTGTGTAGAATTCCTGTTCTTGCCGTTCCATTGAGTAATTTCCACAGTTCTGGTAATTGTCAAATCTTCTGATAGTAATATGGCAACTCTGTAATTCATCTTGATCATCTTCAAGATTAAAAAGATGATAAGAGATTGTGCCAATCTCTTCTAAATAAACCAATGCTGCTAATGCTTCTGCATTCATTTCTTGCTGCATCTCGAAAGTCCAGTAACAGGGATAAACAACTCTTTGTCTTATTTCTCTGAATGGATACCATCCTCTGTCAAGATCTATCAGCATGAGATCTTTATTAAAAGCAATCCATCCGGTAGAAGTTTCAATCTGAACTTCTTCTTCTTCAAATCTGGTAAAATTCAAAGAGTGTTTCTCTATGAATTCCCTGCTAAGCATGTCAACAAAGCTGTTTTTCTCACCTGGTATGAATTCTGTATCAAAATTTTATTGGCTCAATTGCATGATCCATCTGACCATAGCAGCATCTTCGAATTCACACTTCTGTATGGCATACTGTAATGCCTTGCAATCTGTTTTGATCAAGAAATGGGTATAAATAACAAAATCTTTAAATTTTGCTATTCCAAGACATACAGCTCTCAGTTCTTTCTTTAGACTGGGCCAATTTAGCTGAGTTTTGTCCCAGAGTCCAGATGCATACTGACATATCTCTAATTTCTTCTTTTTGTCAGGATTTTCTTGACACATAACTGCTCCCCAGCCAATATAGCTAGCATCTGTCATGATAACTTTCTTCCAGTCTTCTTGAATAGGAGACAAAGGCTGAATTGCACGAACTCTTTCTTTTATGGATTTCATAGCCTATGTGTGTTGCTTATCCCAAGGGACTGGATCCTTGGTCAATCTTTGATTGAGCAATTTTCTTTCTTGTGCACAGTGTTTTAAAAATTTGGAAATGTAATTTAAACTTCCCAAGAATCGCTGCAGTTGATTTTTGTCTGTGAGTTTATCAGGGAAATTATCAATGAAGTTTAAACTTCTTTGGATCACTGTGAATGCACCATATTGTATATTGTATCCAAGAAAATCAATAACAGTTTTAAACAGTTTCATCTTGGATGCAGACAAAACTATTCCATTTTCTTGGACTTTTCTCTGGAATATCTTTAAATGTTTCAGATGATCTTGAACATTATCAGAGTGGATTAGGATGTCATCTATATATTTTTTGCAGAAATGATCCATACAGGTGAAGGTTTCGTCCATGATCCTCTGGAATGCTGAAGGAGCATTGATGAGACCAAAAGGCATTATATTCCACTCATAATGTCCGTTAGGCACAGAAAAAGCTGTCTTCCATTTATCTTCTTCCTGGATGCCGACTTGCCAAAAACCAGATTTAAGATCAAATTTTGAAAATATTTTTGATTTAGATACTTGTGCCAGTATCATGGATGGTTTGGGCAGGGGATAGGCATCATAGTCAAGAATAGCATTAAGAGGCTTGTAATTGACTACCAGTCTTGGCTTTCCTCTTGCTATTTCAGCATTTTTGTTTACATAGAAAGCAAAGCAGGCTATAGGGCTCTTGCTTTTCCTGATTAAACCCTTTTTTAGCAGTTCTGCTAACTGCTGAGCATTCATGGGAATGGCTCTGCTTCTTCTCAGCTTTCCATGGAAATCTTTCTTCAGTGGCAAAGCTACTTCATGCTTCTGTACATGCCAGAAAGCATTGGGATCATCAGAGCAGCTTTCTTTGAGTTTATTAGTTATTTGTTGGATCTCTCTGGAGAATTTCCCTTGGTCTAAAACATCTTCTGCTTTTAGAATTTCTTTCTTTATTTCTAGCTTGGCTAGAAGATTCTCCATTCTATCAATTCTTTTCAAGCTGTTTAGAGAATTAGAATTTACAAAAGGGAAAGTAGCTCTTTTTCCAGAGTATTCTACAAAATAACAGAATTGTCCTGAAGTTTTGTCTGTCATGGCTCCATGGGCTTCAAAATTTTGAAAGAAAGGTGTTCCCAAATACATAGCACAATCCATATTGGGAACTATCGGACAAACTAGATGCATGCCAAGTTCATCTGTGATAAATACATCTAATTCTACTTCTGACTTGATAGGAATATCTCCACCAGCTGTTACTACTCTAGGACAAGTAGTAGGTTTTCTCAAATGCATGCTAACAACTGATGGATTGACAATATTCAAGCGGCTACTAGAGTCCATTAAAACTTTCCAATATTCAGTCTGATTGCCGATTCTGACCTTCATTTTGACACAATACATTACATCTCTGTTAAATGTATTACAGCCTAGACCATATCTGTCAGATTCTGTTTCTTCAGGCTGGTTTAAATTATCAGGCAGGGGAGAATGGAAAGTATACTTTTCATCTTTACCAGATAGTGGAGGATTTGAGGATGAGGAACTCTGTAGATTCATACTAGTAAATCTATGGCATAGGACTTGATGATTATCCATACAAAGTTTCTTATTTTCTCTTACCTCTTTCCTGAGTTCTTTAATGGCTTGATGCACAGCTGGTAAAGTCTGGGGAAGATCTGCTCCAAATTCTTCATGTCTAAATTGTCTGGTCAATGCTTCTACAGAGAATAAGGAGGCAGGAGGAACATATCCTTTTGAAGTATTGTCTTTTTTGATAGTAGGTTTGTTCAGATGATCTGTCAGTAATTTATTATACATTTCTTTGATCTGAGGATCAAATGCAGACATCATCTGGGTGAACAAGTTCCTACTTGTTTCATCATTGTCTGTTTTGAACATATTTACAGAGTTACATCTGCAAATATCAGGATCACTGCACTCACATTAATCATGGCATTCTGTGCAGTGTGGATCATTGCATTCTTCATCATCAGAAGATTCTTCATCAAACTGATTTACTTCATCAGATTCATCATCTGAGGAGGATTCATAACTGTCATATTCTTCAAACCAATTTACTTTACCTTTTTTCTTCTTAGCAGGTATGGCTTTCTTTCCTTTTTCTTTCAGTCAGAAAAAGGAAATCTGTCAGAAACAGAATCTGACAGATATAGTCTAGGCTGTAATACATTTAACAGAGATGTAATGTATTGTGTCAAAATGAACGTCAGAATCGACAATTAGACTGAATATTGGAAAGTTTTAATGGACTCTGGTAGCCGCTTGAATATTGTCAATCCATCAGTTGTTAGCATGCATTTGAGAAAACCTACTACTTGTCCTAGAGTAGTAACAACTGGTGGAGATATTCCTACCAAGTTAGAAGTAGAATTAGATGTATTTATCACAGATGAACTTGGCATGCATCTAGTTTGTCCGATAGTTCCCAATATGGATTGTGCTATGTATTTGGGAACACCTTTCTTTGAAAATTTTGAAGCCCATGGAGCCATGACAGACAAAACTTCAGGACAATTCTGTTATTTTGTAGAATACTCTGGAAAAAGAGCTACTTTCCCTTTTGTAAATTCTAATTCTCCAAACATCTTGAAAAGAATTGATAGAATGGAGAATCTTCTAGCCAAGCTAGAAATAAAGAAAGAAATTCTAAAAGCAGAAGATGTTTTAGACCAAGGGAAATTCTCCAGAGAGATCCAACAAATAACTAATAAACTCAAAGAAAGCTGCTCTGATGATCCCAATGCTTTTTGGCATGTACAGAAGCATGAAGTAGCTTTGCCACTGAAGAAAGATTTCCATGGAAAGCTGAGAAGAAGCAGATCCATTCCCATGAATGCTCAGCAGTTAGCAGAACTGCTAAAAAAGGGTTTAATCAGGAAAAGCAAGAGCCCTATTGCCTGCTTTGCTTTCTATGTAAACAAAAATGCTAAAATAGCAAGAGGAAAGCCAAGACTGGTAGTCAATTACAAGCCTCTTAATGCTATTCTTGACTATGATGCCTATCCCCTGCCCAAACCATCCATGATACCGGCACAAGTATCTAAATCAAAAATATTTTCAAAATTTGATCTTAAATCTGGTTTTTGGCAAGTCGGCATCCAGGAAGAAGATAAATGGAAGACAACTTTTTCAGTGCCTAACGGACATTATGAGTGGAATATAATGCCTTTTGGTCTCATCAATGCTCCTTCAGCATTCCAGAGGATCATGGACAAAAACTTCACCGGTATGGATCATTTCTGCAAAAAATATATAGATGACATCCTAATCCACTTTGATAATGTTCAAGATCATCTGAAACATTTAAAGATCTTCCAGAGAAAAGTCCAAGAAAATGGAATAGTTTTGTCTGCATCCAAGATGAAACTGTTTAAAACTGTTATTGATTTTCTTGGATACAATATACAATATGGTGCATTCACAGTGATCCAAAGAAGTTTAAACTTCATTGATAATTTCCCTGATAAACTCACAGACAAAAATCAACTGCAGCGATTCTTGGGAAGTTTAAATTACATTTCCAAATTTTTAAAACACTGTGCACAAGAAAGAAAATTGCTCAATCAAAGATTGACCAAGGATCCAGTCCCTTGGGATAAGCAACACACATAGGCTGTGAAATCCATAAAATAAAGAGTTCGAGCAATTCAGCCTTTGTCTACTATTCAAGAAGACTGGAAGAAAGTTATCATGACAGATGCTAGCTATATTGGCTGGGGAGGAGTTCTGTGTCAAGAAAATCCTGACAAAAAGAAGAAATTAGAGATATGTCAATATGCATCTGGACTCTGGGACAAAACTCAGCTAAATTGGCCCAGTCTAAAGAAAGAACTGAGAGCTGTATGTCTTGGAGTAGCAAAATTTAAAGATTTTGTTATACCCATTTCTTGATTAAAACAGATTGCAAGGCATTACAGTATGCCATACAGAAGTGTGAATTCGAAGATGCTTCTATGGTTAGATGGATCATGCAATTGAGCCAATACAATTTTGATACAGAATTCATACCAGGTGAGAAAAACAGCTTTGCTGACATGCTTAGTAGGGAATTCATAGAGAAACACTCTTTGAATTTTACCAGATTTGAAGAAGAAGAAGTTCAGATTGAAACTTCTACCGGATGGATTGCTTTTAATAAAGATCTCATGCTGATAGATCTTGACAAAGGATGGTATCCATTCAGAGAAATAAGACAAAGAGTTGGTTATCCCTGTTACTGGACTTTAGAGATGCAGCAAGAAATGAATGCAGAAGCATTAGCAGCATTGGTTTATTTAGAAGAGATTGGCACAATCTCTTATCAGATTTTTAATCTTGAAGATGATCAAGATGAATTACAGAGTTGGCATATTACTATCAGAAGATTTGACAATTACCATAACTGTGGTAATTACTCAATGGAACGGCAAGAACAGGAATTCTACACAGGTATGACTATTCAAAACTATGCTACTAACTTTTTCTATTCTGTGCAGTTTTCATTCGAGTTTGAAGGAGCCAGTGTAAACACTCTGGAATCAAGTGATTCCACTCCGGCATGGTTTTACAACTGGTGGAAAATCTATGGTCTATCCCAGTACATCATACGACCATATAAGATCCACAATCTTCATATTCTTGGTTTCACAATACCTCACATGCATGAAGGAGGATATCAGACAAAGTCAGTACAAGATTTGATCGACATTGAAGATCATACTTTTCTGCAAAGCTCGAGAAGGTGCGTTCATGTCAGATGGTTCGTCACCAACAAATATTCTGCTCGCCATGTACAAATTCAAGATGCTCAATATGATGATTTCCACCCACAAGTGGACCCAGAACAAAATCCTTTCTCCGAGATTGAATTTCTAGTACCACCAGACAACATTGATGATGCTGGTTGGGAATCCGAGAAAGAGGTCCTTGTACAATATTATGACAACTCCATGATAGGACACTTTGGTTATCGCTACTACTCATATCCCCAAGTGGCGCACTATGTATTGTAATAATGTCTTTCTGCATGACTTTGACTGCAGACAGGTATCCGTAGGATTCCCTGACCAAAAATCTCTACTATGTAAATCTTAATAATGGTTTCCGTGGGATTTCACCGAATAAAATCTCCACTGTGTTTAGCAGTACTCTGCTTTAAGTTCTGTCATGAACAACAGTACTTTGCTTTAGTCATGTTAATGTACGAAGATTCGGTCCCCTCATGCCTTTCGGCTATCCACCAGGATACGGGACGAGATAACATGAGCGGATCCACTCATGCCCGAATCAAAGTACTATCAGGTTGTCTAGCTTATGTCGGAAGAAAGGCATCTTCCTTAGGTAATAAATATGGGACGAATTCTTCATGGTAAGGCATTCGGAGTTTTAGTTTTTAAGTCTAAGAGTCTCTCCTGCTCTGCATCTGCGCTATAATGTGATCTGCTTGCATCACGAGAAAGTTTTTGTTCCGCTGCTGTATTCCTCTGTAATGATATCTCTTCTGATAATAATAATCATACTTATCTCCATATGTATACTCTTTGTTTCTGTAATTGCAAATCTTTGCATCTCCGAAACATGGCTTTAAGTTTAATACAATCATGGTAAATCCTTGGCGAAATTTGGTCTTTGTTTCTTTGCATCTTTGTTTCTGAAATTTTGTTTCTGTAATTGATCCATGCTAGGAGCATGGATCAATTGACGATCCAGACAGAAAAGAAATTTCAAGATATGACAATTTCTCATGGCAAGGAACTAGTCCAAGTAAACACTAGTCTTGATGTTATTAAGAAACAGGTTTGGACTGTTCATACTAGTGTTGAAAATCTCAAAAGAAGACATAGCAATGAGTCATATAAAACGACTACAATATTTTCAGAACCAAAAACTGCTGTGCCCTATTCTATTTCCTCCTCTTCTGTAGAAAGCTTAATTAAAACTCCTCACCAGATAAGCTTTCCATCTCCTGAAACAGATTATACTGTCACGCCATTTTGCAATCCTAATATGTTTATTCCTACTAAGAAATCATCAGCCCAAGAGTCTGAAAGAATATCCTTCTCCCAACTGGATGTTCTTGATACACCCGATATAAGGTTGCATAAAATTGATGATCAGCCTGAGCTTGAAACACTTGAGCACATCATTACTCAGTTTTCCCATGCTGATAAAATAAAATTTGGCATTCCAGTTAATAATGAAGAACCATCTCCTTCTGATACACAAGTACATGCGACTTCATCCAGGTCCTCCTATCATTCCTCCTGGACTCCTGCTCCTGATCGCCGAGATCTCATGAAATCCGAATACCATAAGGACTGGTCAGCCAACTCGACTTATTCCTGGAATATAGAAAATTGTACAGAATCAGAAATCATGTCTGTACTCCATTCTATGCTGGTTTGTTATAGAACATATCTTGCTGATGATATTGGCCCTATCAATGCTACAAAACACATAATGGGTGGGTTTGAAGGCAATTTGGATGCTTGGTTAAAAGCTGAAATCCTGAAACATCCAAATCTACTAAGTTCTTGGGAACAATCGGTAGTTACAAATGCTGATGGTAGCACCTACATGGATCCTGTAACTGCTTTGCGAACTAGCAATATGATTGGTTGTCTGTTGTATAGTATTCAAGTCAATTTTGTTGGTTTTCCCACCATTACCAACGAAATTACAACCATCACCCTGCTAGCCATGAAATTACATAACATGCAGCATTTTGATGAATATTTCAATGAATATCTGCAACGGCTGCATAGTCTGTCACCTGAATTAATACTTGATCCCAAATGGAAAGAAATTTTTGTTGCTTCTCTGCCATCTTGGGTATCCACTGCTCTCATTGCCAAGCTGCCTGGAAAAACCGGTGACTACAAATTTGGTGCTATCCGCCAAGATGTGAAAGCTATAATTGTTGAACTCTATACCCAGATGAAAGTTGCACGCGCTGCAACTAATCCTAAGAAACCTCATGGGTATCAAAAACTCTGCAAGCAATGGCATTTGGGTAAACCTAGCCATTCTGGGGGGCATCGCCGTCGCAAATCTACTCATAAAAAGAATGCCAAGGTTTCCCCATCACACAAAAAATCACAGCATAAACCAAAAGCCTACAAACAGACCACAATGTTCAAAAAAGATAAATCCATAGTCTGTTATAACTGTTAGAAAAAAGGCCATCTTTCTTCCGAATGTCCAGAGTCGCAGAAAGAAAAAGGAAAGAAAGCCATACCTGCTAAGAAGAAAAAAGGTAAAGTAAATTGGTTTGAAGAATATGACAGTTATGAATCCTCCTCAGATGATGAATCTGATGAAGTAAATCAGTTTGATGAAGAATCTTCTGATGATGAAGAATGCAATGATCCACACTGCACAGAATGCCATGATCAATGTGAGTGCAGTGATCCTGATATTTGCAGATGTAACTCTGTAAATATGTTCAAAACAGACAATGATGAAACAAGTAGGAACTTGTTCACCCAGATGATGTCTGCATCTGATCCTCAGATCAAAGAAATGTATAATAAATTACTGACAGATCATCTGAACAAACCTACTATCAAAAAATACAATACTTGAAAAGGATATGTTCCTCCTGCCTCCTTATTCTCTGTAGAAGCATTGACCAGACAATTTAGACATGAAGAATTTGGAGCAGATCTTCCCCAGACTTTACCATCTGTGCATCAAGACATTAAACAACTCAGGAAAGAGGTAAGAGAAAATAAGAAACTTTGTATGGATAATCACCAAGTCCTATGCCATAGATTTACTAGTATGAATCTACAGAGTTCTTCATCCTCAAATCCTCCACTATCTGGTAAAGATGAAAAGTATACTTTCCATTCTCCCCTGCCTGATAATTTAAACCAGCCTGAAGAAACAGAATCTGACAGATATGGTCTAGGCTGTAATACATTTAACAGAGATGTAATGTATTGTGTCAAAATGAAGGTCAGAATCGACAATCAGACTGAATATTGGAAAGTTTTAATGGACTCTAGTAGCCACTTGAATATTGTCAATCCATCAGTTGTTAGCATGCATTTGAGAAAACCTACTACTTGTCCTAGAGTAGTAACAGCTGGTGGAGATATTCCTACCAAGTCAGAAGTAGAATTAGATGTATTTATCACAGATGAACTTGGCATGCATCTAGTTTGTCCGATAGTTCCCAATATGGACGGTGCTATGTATTTGGGAATACCTTTCTTTCAAAATTTTGAAGCCCATGGAGCCATGACAGACAAAACTTCAGGACAGTTCTGTTATTTTGTAGAATACTCTGGAAAAAGAGCTACTTTCCCTTTTGTAAATTCTAATTCTCCAAACATCTTGAAAAGAATTGATAGAATGGAGAATCTTCTAGCCAAGCTAGAAATAAAGAAAGAAATTCTAAAAGCAGAAGATGTTTTAGACCAAGGGAAATTCTCCAGAGAGATCCAACAAATAACTAATAAACTCAAAGAAAGCTGCTCTGATGATCCCAATGCTTTCTGGCATGTACAGAAGCATGAAGTAGCTTTGCCACTGAAGAAAGATTTCCATGGAAAGCTGATAAGAAGCAGAGCCATTCCCATGAATGCTCAGCAGTTAGCAGAACTGCTAAAAAAGGGTTTAATCAGGAAAAGCAAGAGCCCTATTGCCTGCTTTGCTTTCTATGTAAACAAAAATGCTGAAATAGCAAGAGGAAATCCAAGACTGGTAGTCAATTACAAGCCTCTTAATGCTATTCTTGACTATGATGCCTATCCCATACCCAAACCATCCATGATACTGGCACAAGTATCTAAATCAAAAATATTTTCAAAATTTGATCTTAAATCTGGGTTTTGGCAAGTCGGCATCCAGGAAGAAGATAAATGGAAGACAACTTTTTCAGTGCCTAACGGACATTATGAGTGGAATATAATGCCTTTTGGTCTCATCAATGCTCCTTCATCATTCCAGAGGATCATGGAAGAAACCTTCACCGGTATGGATCATTTCTGCAAAAAATATATAGATGACATCCTAATCCACTCTGATAATGTTCAAGATCATCTGAAACATTTAAAGATCTTCCAGAGAAAAGTCCAAGAAAATGGAATAGTTTTGTCTGCATCCAAGATGAAACTGTTTAAAACTGTTATTGATTTTCTTGGATACAATATACAATATGGTGCATTCACAGTGATCCAAAGAAGTTTAAACTTCATTGATAATTTCCCTAATAAACTCACAGACAAAAATCAACTGCAGTGATTCTTGGGAAGTTTAAATTACATTTCCAAATTTTTAAAACACTGTGCACAAGAAAGAAAATTGCTCAATCAAAGATTGACCAAGGATCCAGTCCCTTGGGATAAGCAACACACACAGGCTGTGAAATCCATAAAAGAAAGAGTTCGAGCAATTCAGCCTTTGTCTCCTATTCAAGAAGACTGGAAGAAAGTTATCATGACAGATGCTAGCTATATTGGCTGGGGAGCAGTTCTGTGTCAAGAAAATCCTGACAAAAAGAAGAAATTAGAGATATGTCAGTATGCATCTGGACTCTGGGACAAAACTCAACTAAATTGGCCCAGTCTAAAGAAAGAACTGAGAGCTGTATGTCTTGGAATAGCAAAATTTAGATTTTGTTATTTATACCCATTTCTTGATCAAAACAGATTGCAAGGCATTACAGTATGCCATACAGAAGTGTGAATTCGAAGATGCTGCTATGGTCAGATGGATCATGTAATTGAGCCAATACAATTTTGATACAGAATTCATACCAGGTGAGAAAAACAGCTTTGCTGACATGCTTAGCAGGGAATTCATAGAGAAACACTCTTTGAATTTTACCAGATTTGAAGAAGAAGAAGTTCAGATTGAAACTTCTACCGGATGGATTGCTTTTAATAAAGATCTCATGCTGATAGATCTTGACAGAGGATGGTATCCATTCAGAGAAATAAGACAAAGAGTTGGTTATCCCTGTTATTGGACTTTAGAGATGCAGCAAGAAATGAATGCAGAAGCGTTAGCAGCATTGGTTTATTTAGAAGAGATTGGCACAATCTCTTATCAGCTTTTTAATCTTGAAGATGATCAAGATGAATTATAGAGTTTCCATATTACTATCAGAAGATTTGATAATTACCAGAACTATGGCAATTACTCAATGGAACGACAAGAATAGGAATTCTACACAGGTATGACTATTCAAAACTATGCTACTAACTTTTTCTATTCTGTGCAGTTTTCGTTCGAGTTTGAAGGAACCAGTGTAAACACTCTGGAATCAAGTGATTCCACTCCGGCATGGTTTTACAACTGGTGGAAAATATATGGTCTATCCCAGTACATCATACGACCATATCAGATCCACAATCTTCATATTCCTGGTTTCACAATACCTCACATGCATGAAGGAGGATATCAGACAAAGTCAGTACAAGATTTGATCGACATTGAAGATCATACTTTTTTGCAAAGCTCGAGAAGGTGCGGTCATGTTAGATGGTTCGTCACCAACAAATATTCTACCCGCCATGTACAAATTCAAGATGCTCAATATGATGATTTCCACCCACAAGTGGACCCAGAACAAAATCCTTTCTCCGAGATTGAATTTCTAGTACCACCAGAAAACATTGATGATGCTGGTTGGGAATCCGAGAAAGAGGTCCTTGTACAATATTATGACAACTCCATGATAGGACATTTTGGTTATCGCTACTACTCATATCCCCAAGTGGCGCACTATGTATTGTAATAATGTCTTTCTGCATGACTTTGACTGCAGACAGGGTTCCGTAGGATTCCCTGACCAAAAATCTCTACTGTGTAAATCTTAATAATGGTTTCCGTGGGATTTCACCGAGTAAAATATCCATTGTGTTTAGTAGTACTCTGCTTTAAGTTCTATCATGAAAAACAGTACTTTGCTTTAGTCATGTTAATGTACGAAGATTCGGTCCCCTCATGCCTTTCGGCTATCCACCGGGATACAGGACGAGATAACATGAGCGGATCCACTCATGCCCGAATCAAAGTACTATCAGGTTGTCTAGCTTATGTTGGAAGAAAGGCATCTTCCTTAGGTAATAAATATGGGACGAATTCCTCATGGTAAGGCATTCGGGGTTTTATTTTTTAAGTCTAAGAGTCTCTCCTGCTCTGCATCTGCGCTATAATGCGATCTGCTTGCATCACGAGAAAGTTTTTGTTCCGCTGCTGTATTCCTCTGTAATGATATCTCTTCTGATAATAATAATCATCCTTATCTCCATATGTATACTCCTTGTTTCTGTGATTGCAAATCTTTGCATCTCCGAAACATGGCTTTAAGTTTAATACAATCATTGTAAATCCTGGGCGAAATTTGGTATCAGAGCATGATACCAAATTCAGAAACAAGCACTGATATGCAAACCTCCAATTCTGCATGTCTCTCCCTTGAAGAACCCAACCCTCGTGTTGCATGGAAACTTCCGAACATTTCTGCCTCTGAAGTTTATAAAAACATTTCTGCATTTCAACTCAAAGCTCTCAGCCAGATAAAAATTCGTGAGAATTCTATCCGGGCTGAACTTAATTTGAACACCATGTTGACTGTCCCGTTACTTGAACCCAAACATATCCAAGCCGCACTCAAAGCTAGTTACAATTATGTCCATCTCGGGATGGTGAGAGTGGGGCTTAATGCACTTCATCGCAAAGGCCAGCCTACCTTTGTATTTTCAGCCCTGTTAGATAATCGCTGGACATCCTTTACGCAAGCACTGATAGGTGGCATTGAAACAACCCTGTTAGAAGGACCAGTCCTATATGATGTTTTCCCAGATTTCTCCGTCGCCTTAGATGATCCCAACATTCTGAACTGCTTAACCCTTGGAATTCAAACCCAAGGTTATGAAGGATTCTCATCTAAGTCAAAAAATCTCACAGTTTTTAATATTACATGTATCCGGTTCTATAATACAACCATTCCTGCTGTACTCCATACACCTGATCAGGAATCTGGAACTGTAACTCTTATCCAATACGGCAGCTCATGTAATCTAGTATCTCCTTTGGCCATTTCCAAACGAAATCTTGTTCCTCCAGACGAATGGGTGACTAACTGGAATAAAAAATCAAGAAAGCCTGTCAGTATTGCCCAGTCCATAATCACTGAATCTGACCATCAGGTGGTAACTCGTTTTCCATGACATCTGCAACATCAGCCTGCAGTCCATACAGTGCCAAGCCTACAACAGTCAGATAAGATGATTATGATGCAGCCAGAGATGTTTGAACAATTGAAAGCTTTATTTAATCAAACATCCACATCATCATCTAGTATGGTACCTCCTTCTCTATCAGTCCCATCTCCTTTAGCAGCAGTTTGTGACCATCCACACCGCTCAAAAACATTTTGCCAGTTCTCAACAAATCTGCCTCAACCTCACAGTATAGATGATTCTTCTCGAAGAATTAACATGATTAAATTTGTTCCATCCGAAGAAGATACTGAGGTCAGGTATAAAACAGTTAGATTCTTCAATCCTCATGAAGAATTACTTCTGCAAACTGTTTCTTTAAATCAGTCCACAAGTCTCGGTTTTGTCAATCCTGGTATTATCCCTGATTATAGAAAAAATCCTATTGACAAAATCCCCCCCAACATAGAAATGCCAACAGACAGTGAAATTATTGCATTTCTAAAAATATTCAAGGGTATTGGCCCTTATGATCCAGAAGATGCATGGAAGAAGAAAATGTTTAATTGGGACATTTTCACACATGAAAAAGAAAACCTTTACATGCAAGAAGTCCTTCTACTGGAAAAGAAAGATAGGAAAACATTTAATGAGCAGAATACTTCTGCCTGGAAAGAATGGATGAAAGGAAACAACCAATGGATATCATTCTACGAATGGTATTATCCTGCTCTAAACCAGATAGAGTCTTCTCTTGTAAAACAATTCAGGAATGAAGCTAAGCAAAAAAGAAAAGATCCTGAAATCTATGTAGAAGAAAAACTAGAGCAGAATCAGATCATAATCCCTTCTCCATTACAGCTACCCGTATTCTCCCCTAAGATCCATCAGATGCTTAATAAGTCTAATATGCCAAGACACTTGATCGCAGTTAGAAACAAGGGCAAGAATTTAGTTAAAGAAGTATGTGCACAATTCAGAATAAATATGATTCGCACAGGTACTCCCATCAAACATAAATGGGAAATGTTAGATGGATCTATTACTGAAACTGAGACTGGTTTTTCCTCCCTAGAAAAATTTTGTTATCAGCCAGAAAGATGGAAAAGTATTCCGTCTCTTCCCGTCTCAGTTAGATGA
This sequence comes from Pseudotsuga menziesii, assembly GCA_001517045.1. NCBI lineage: Eukaryota > Viridiplantae > Streptophyta > Pinopsida > Pinales > Pinaceae > Pseudotsuga > Pseudotsuga menziesii. The sequence continues at coordinate 340,571 of LPNX011134904.1, forward strand.
CCATTCTCTGACAGATAGAGAATCAATTGCAGCAACCAATTGGACAAATCTAGCCTTGTCAAGTCTAGAAAAATATATCAGAAAAGAATTCATGTCTATGGATGAAGCTGTAATTGCGATTCAGTTGAAATTGGATAGAGTTCTGCAAAAACAGGACTATAATACTACATGTCTGAATTCCAGTATTACCACACTTTCTGAAAATGATCGTGCTCTTGCTAGGAGCATGGATCAATTGACGATCCAGATAGAAAAGAAATTTCAAGATATGACAATTTCTCATGGCAAGGAACTAGTCCAAGTAAACACTAGTCTTGATGTTATTAAGAAACAGGTTTGGACTGTTCATACTAGTGTTGAAAATATCAAAAGAAGACATAGCAGTGAGTCATATAAAACGACTACAATCTTTTTAGAACCAAAAACCGCTGTGCCCTATTCTATTTCCTCCTCTTCTGTAGAAAGCTTAATTAAAACTCCTCACCAGATAAGCTTTCCATCTCCTGAAACAGATTATACTATCACGCCATTTTCCAATCCTAATCTGTTTATTCCTACTAATAAATCATCAGCCCAAGAGTCTGAAAGAATATCCTTCTCCCAACTGGATGTTCCTGATACACCCGAGACAAGCTTGCATAAAATTGATGATCAGCCTGAGCTTGAAACACTTGAGCACATCATTACTCAGTTTTCCCATGCTGATAAAATACAATTTGGCATTCCAGTTAATAATGAAGAACCATCTCCTTCTAATACACAAGTACATGCGACTTCATCCAGGTCCTCCTATCATTCCTCCTGGACTCCTGCTCCTGATCGCCAAGATCTCATGAAATCCGAATACCATAAGGACTGGTCAGCCAACTCGACTTATTCTTGGAATATAGACAATTGTACAGAATCAGAAATCATGTCTGTACTCCATTCTATGCTAGTTTGTTATAGAACATATCTTGCTGATGATATTGGCCCTATCAATGCTACAAAACACATAATGGGTGGGTTTGAAGGCAATTTGGATGCTTGGTTAAAAGCTGAAATCCTGAAACATCCAAATCTACTAAGTTCTTGGGAACAATCGGTAGTTACAAATGCTGATGGTAGCACCTACATGGATCCTATAACTACTTTTCCAACTAGCAATATGATTGGTTGTCTGTTGTATAGTATTCAAGTCAATTTTGTTCATTTTCCCACCATTACCAACGAAATTACAACCATCACCCTGCTAGCCATGAAATTACATAACATGCAACATTTTGATGAATATTTCAATGAATATCTGCAACGGCTGCATAGTCTGTCACCTGAATTAATACTTGATCCCAAATGGAAAGAAATTTTTGTTGCTTCTTTGCCATCTTGGGTATCCACTGCTCTCGTTGCCAAGCTGCCTGGCAAAACCGGTGACTACAAATTTGGTGTTATCCGCCAAGCTGTGAAAGCTATAATTGTTGAACTCTGTACCCAGATGAAAGTTGCACGCGCTGCAACTAATCCTAAGAAACCTCATGGGTATCAACAACTCTGCAAGCAATGGCATTTGGGTAAACCTAGCCATTCTGGGGGGCATCGCCGTTGCAAATCTGCTCATAAAAAGAATGCCAAGGTTTCCCCATCACACAAAAAATCACAACATAAACCAAAAGCCTACAAACAGACCAGAATGTTCAAAAAAGATAAATCCATAGTCTGTTACAACTGTCAGAAAAAAGGCCATCTTTCTTCCGAATGTCCAGAGCCGCAGAAAGAAAAAGGAAAGAAAGCCATACCTGCTAAGAAGAAAAAAGGTAAAGTAAATTGGTTTGAAGAATATGACAGTTATGAATCCTCCTCAGATGATGAATCGGATGAAGTAAATCAATTTGATGAAGAATCTTCTGATGATGAAGAATGCAATGATCCACACTGCATAGAATGCCATGATCAATGTGAGTGCAGTGATCCTGATATTTGCAGATGTAACTCTGTAAATATGTTCAAAACAGACAATGATGAAACAAGTAGGAACTTGTTCACCCAGATGATGTCTGCATCTGATCCTCAGATCAAAGAAATGTATAAGAAATTACTGACAGATCATCTGAACAAACCTACTGTCAAAAAAGACAATACTTCAAAAGGATATGTTCCTCCTGCCTCCTTATTCTCTGTAGAAGCATTGACCAGACAATTTAGACATGAAGAATTTGGAGCAGATCTTCCCTAGACTTTACCAGCTGTGCATCAAGCCATTAAAGAACTCAGGAAAGAGGTAAGAGAAAATAAGAAACTTTGTATGGATAATCATCAAGTTCTATGCCATAGATTTACTAGTATGAATCTACAGAGTTCTTCATCCTCAAATCCTCCACTATCTAGTAAAGATGAAAAGTATACTTTCCATTCTCCCCTGCCTGATAATTTAAACCAGCCTGAAGAAACAGAATCTAACAGATATGGTCTAGGCTGTAATACATTTAACAGAGATGTAATGTATTGTGTCAAAATGAAGGTCAGAATCGGCAATCAGACTGAATATTGGAAAGTTTTAATGGACTCTGGTAGCCGCTTGAATATTGTCAATCCATCAGTTGTTAGCATGCATTTGAGAAAACCTACTACTTGTCCTAGAGTAGTAACAGCTGGTGGAGATATTCCTACCAAGTCAGAAGTAGAATTAGATGTATTTATCACAGATGAACTTGGCATGCATTTAGTTTGTCCGATAGTTCCCAATATGGATTGTGCTATGTATTTGGGAACACCTTTCTTTCAAAATTTTGAAGCCCATGGAGCCATGACAGACAAAACTTCAGGACAATTCTGTTATTTTGTAGAATACTCTGGAAAAAGAGCTACTTTCCCTTTTGTAAATTCTAATTCTCCAAACATCTTGAAAAGAATTGATAGAATGGAGAATCTTCTAGCCAAGCTAGAAATAAAGAAAGAAATTCTAAAAGCAGAAGTTTTTTTAGACCAAGGGAAATTCTCCAGAGAGATCCAACAAATAACTAATAAACTCAAAGAAAGTTTCTTTGATGATCCGAATGCTTTCTGGCATGTACAGAAGCATGAAGTAGCTTTGCCACTGAAGAAAGATTTCCATGGAAAGCTGAGAAGAAGCAGAGCCATTCCCATGAATGCTCAGCAGTTGCAATATTGTAAAGAAGAAATAGCAGAACTGCTAAAAAAGGGTTTAATCAAGAAAAGCAAGAGCCCTATGGCCTGCTTTGCTTTCTATGTAAACAAAAATGCTGAAATAGCAAGAGGAAAGCCAAGACTGGTAGTCAATTACAAGCCTCTTAATGCTATTCTTGACTATGATGCCTATCCCCTGCCCAAACCATCCATGATACTGGCACAAGTATCTAAATAAAAAATATTTTCAAAATTTGATCTTAAATCTGGTTTTTGGCAAGTCGGCATCCAGGAAGAAGATAAATGGAAGACAACTTTTTCAGTGCCTAACGGACATTATGAGTGGAATATAATGCCTTTTGGTCTCATCAATGCTCCTTCAGCATTCCAGAGGATCATGGACGAAACCTTCACCTGTATGGATCATTTCTGCAAAAAATATATAGATGACATCCTAATCCACTCTGATAATGTTCAAGATCATCTGAAACATTTAAAGATCTTCCAGAGAAAAGTCCAAGAAAATGGAATAGTTTTGTCTGCATCCAAGATGAAACTGTTTAAAACTGTTATTGATTTTCTTGGATAAAATATACAATATGGTGCATTCACAGTGATCCAAAGAAGTTTAAACTTCATTGATAATTTCCCTGATAAACTCACAGACAAAAATCAACTGCAGCGATTCTTGGGAAGTTTAAATTACATTTCCAAATTTTTAAAACACTGTGCACAAGAAAGCAAATTGCTCAATCAAAGATTGACCAAGGATCCAGTCCCTTGGGATAAGCAACACACACAGGCTGTGAAATCCATAAAAGAAAGAGTTCGAGCAATTCAGCCTTTGTCTCCTATTCAAGAAGACTGGAAGAAAGTTATCATGACAGATGCTAGCTATATTGGCTGGGGAGCAGTTTTGTGTCAAGAAAATCCTGACAAAAAGAAGAAATTAGAGATATGTCAGTATGCATCTGGACTCTGGGACAAAACTCAGCTAAATTGGCCCAATCTAAAGAAAGAACTGAGAGCTGTATGTCTTGGAATAGCAAAATTTAAAGATTTTGTTATTTATACCCATTTCTTGATCAAAACAGATTGCAAGGCATTACAGTATGCCATACAGAAGTGTGAATTCGAAGATGCTGCTATGGTCAGATGGATCATGCAATTGAGCCAATACAATTTTGATACAAAATTCATACCAGGTGAGAAAAACAACTTTGCTGACATGCTTAGCAGGGAATTCATAGAGAAACACTCTTTGAATTTTACCAGATTTGAAGAAGAAGAAGTTCAGATTGAAACTTCTACCGGATGGATTGCTTTTAATAAAGATCTCATGCTGATAGATCTTGATAGAGGATGGTATCCATTCAGAGAAATAAGACAAAGATTTGGTTATCCCTGTTACTGGACTTTAGAGATGCAGCAAGAAATGAATGCAGAAGCATTAGCAGCATTGGTTTATTTAGAAGAGATTGGCACAATCTCTTATCAGATTTTTAATCTTGAAGATGATCAAGATGAATTACAGAGTTGCCATATTACTATCAGAAGATTTGACAATTACCAGAACTGTGGCAATTACTCAATGGAACGGCAAGAACAGGAATTCTACACAGGTATGACTATTCAAAACTATGCTACTAACTTTTTCTATTCTGTGCAGTTTTCGTTCGAGTTTGAAGGAACCAGTGTAAACACTCTGGAATCAAGTGATTCCACTCCGGCATGGTTTTACAACTGGTGGAAAATATATGGTCTATCCCAGTACATCATACGACCATATCAGATCCACAATCTTCATATTCCTGGTTTCACAATACCTCACATGCATGAAGGAGGATATCAGACAAAGTCAGTACAAGATTTGATCGACATTGAAGATCATACTTTTTTGCAAAGCTCGAGAAGGTGCGGTCATGTCAGATGGTTCGTCACCAACAAATATTCTGCCCACCATGTACAAATTCAAGATGCTCAATATGATGATTTCCACCCACAAGTGGACCCAGAACAAAATCCTTTCTCCGAGATTGAATTTCTAGTACCACCAGACAACATTGATGATGCTGGTTGGGAATCCGAGAAAGAGGTCCTTGTACAATATTATGACAACTCCATGATAGGAAATTTTGGTTATCGCTACTACTCATATCCCCAAGTGGCGCATGACTTTGACTGCAGATAGGTTTCCGTAGGATTCCCTGATAAAAAATCTCTACTGTGTAAATATTAATAATGGTTTCCATGGGATTTCACCGAATAAAATCTCCACTGTGTTTAGCAGTACTCTGCTTTAAGTTCTGTCATGAACAACAGTACTTTTCTTTAGTCATGTTAATGTACGAAGATTCGGTCCCCTCATGCCTTTCGGCTATCCACCAGGATACGGGACGAGATAACATGAGCGGATCCACTCATGCCCGAATCAAAGTACTATCAGGTTGTCTAGCTTATGTCGGAAGAAAGGCATCTTCCTTAGGTAATAAATATGGGACGAATTCCTCATGGTAAGGCATTCAGAGTTTTAGTTTTTAAGTCTAAGAGTCTCTCCTGCTCTGCATCTGCGCTATAATGCGATCTGCTTGCATCACGAGAAAGTTTTTGTTCCGCTGCTGTATTCCTCTGTAATGATATCTCTTCTGATAATAATAATCATCCTTATCTCCATATGTATACTCTTTGTTTCTGTAATTGCAAATCTTTATATCAAATGCATACTATTAATTTTTGATATGGATGAATTAAAGGGGAAATATGGTGCCTAGTTAACCATAATGTTTCAGCCTATCGATTTCTCAAACATCCCAGGTTTTCCTAACTATTGTAATGGTTTGGGGGATTCATATAACTGGCTTTCAACATTTCATGGAAATTATGGTGATTCGGCCATCTGGCATGTCAAATATTTCCTTTAATTGATTGCTGACTCCAATATTCTTCATGAAGACAATATGATGGAAATGTTTGCTAGTACTTTTTGGGGTGAGGCCTGTTGTTGGTTATATCAGGGCCTTCCTAATAAATATATAACTTCTTTTGCAAGCTTCATTTGGACGTTTTTAGAGCAGTGGCATAATGGTAGGGGTAGTATGAATGGTTTAAAAAAGTTCCTTGAAAAGATCTGTACCTTCTACCTATTTGGGACAGAGTATCACATGGAAACATATGATGGACCTTTTGCCATGATACAAAATATTGAAGACTTGGAATCACTTCTTGAACATTTAAGTGAAGAGGAGGTTCATGATACTCCCATCAAAGAGTTTCCTCATAGTTATTCAAGAAAGGAAGTAAGTAAGCAGCTTATTAAAGAATATGAGGTATCTCCCAATACACAACAAGATTCCGAGGAAGGGAAAATCCAAGATGATCCTATTGAAGAGCTTCAGGAGGAGCCCATGATGGAACACATTGTTGAAGACTCTTCTCATGTCACCATAGCTGAAGACATTGAAGATTTGGTGTATTCTCAAGTGTGTTGCAATGCTGATATTTTTCCAGAAAGCCCTCTAGAGAAATACACTGAGCAACACATACCAAGTGATCCCATTGAATATGTCCAAAAGGTTTCCTTGATTGAAGATCCTTTTCATGATATCATAACAACAGCCTGTAGAGAAACTTATGATAAGATCAGTATGGTGTGTGGTGACACTAGACTTTGTTCTCCACTTGTTGATGAAGGTTTGGAAAGTTTATTGCCTTGTAACATTTTATCTGAAGAAGATTGTTATGAATACAAGGAAGACATGGATATGCAGGAGCATGATGCCATGGATGAAGAGTCCCCCACATATGACATGGATGGGAGTGATGACTATTGGAATTTCATAGATAATCCAACTTGTGAAAATATTATGGAGAATCCCATCCATGATATGTCTAACAATGGGAGTGTCTATTAAAAAATTTGTGGAAGTCCAATCTACGATACGTCCATAGAGGGGAGCACGGATCTGGATGCCTGGGAAAACCTTAGTATGGAAGAAGAACATTCAGAATTTTCACATGATCATTTAGATTCATACTATGCAGAGCCGCACAAGGGTATCAGTAATGAAGACATTGAGAAACAGTATTGTGAAAAGTCAGATGTGATGCAGTCAGTGGAATATCAGTCTCAACCATCTTCTTCACATGTAGAGGTTCCTTATGATTTGCAGCAGCTTGGTGCTTATACAATGAGTCATAATTTGATAAGCCCCAATGATCAGTATGATGATGTAGTTAGTCTTCCTCATCATTTTGATTGGTATATTAGTCCTATCCAGTCATGGATAGAAGCAACCTGCATGAGCACATACAAGTTGTGGAAGAATTTTTATGACATTATTCATGCCTATGATCTCCCATCCATCCCGCCCATTCTGAATCATCACACAGGTTTGCAATTTCTGAATAAGGTGTTTTTACTTTGGCTGGTAACCAAAGACAAGGAATTTTTTTTTATGTTAATAAAATGCTTAGGTGGTTACATTGGATTTTTGATTACACTTAACCCTTTTTATATAATGCTTATAGTAAGAAAATAAGCTCCTTAAAATAGAGCATTTACTTTCTGCATTTCTATTTTATACTTAGCTATAATAAAACTTTGCTTCTTTTAGTTAGTTACATTTATTTTGTTTAAATAAATCAGCTGAATGGTTTATTTGGTTTTTTATAAAACTTGTGCTACTGAGGTTTTTCTTGTCAGGTTGAGATGTTTTTATAGGGTATATAAACCCAAGATTCTATTGTTCTTGTATCCTCTCCTTGCCTTAAAGACCGGATCGAGCACACGTCCCACAGTTGGAGCCAGAATGTTACCACCTAAGTTGTACTTAGTGGTTTTTTATCAAGTGAGCCTGGTGAACCGGACAAGGATAACTTGTTCGGACTTAAGAATACCTTTTGAAGTACTTCTGGGAAGTGCTTGTTGTACTATATCACATGTTCATACCCCATGGGGGAATTGTAATAAATGTTCTAGCATGATAGTGTCTGTAAAAGACTTGGTCTCTTAGACTTTATTTGTCAATCCGATTAGCCCAGGGTGTTTTTTCCCTTGGTTATTATTGGTTGTTGAATAAACGACTGATAATTTCTGAGTTTTTCACTCCATACCTCCAAAGTTGGGGTGGTCGGATTGGCATTTAGGCTTATTGAGTTTATTAGAGTCTATGTGTTAATGTATAAACATGCTAGGCATTATGGTCGAGTCATATGAACATGTCTAAGTCTCCCTAGGTTTTTTAAACTTTTTGAAATTTTCTATTTTTTCAGTGTTTTTTATTAAAATTTAATTTTTCCAAAAACTTAGGCTAATTTTTTAATAGTTTAATTGGAAAAATTGGTTTTGAAATAAAAGTGGGCCAAATAATCAGTTTCAGTCATGTAGGTGCTTATTTTCAAGCTAAGAGCACCATGTAAACCCATGGATCCACTATTTCCTAGTTTTGAGTGATTTTCCATCACTCAGGTCAGAAATCCCCAAAAAATCATTTATTGATTATTTTAATTAATAAATTGATGAATAATGGAGCAAATCCAAAATCATAGATCAGTGGATTCTCAGCCTATTTGATTGAAATCAGTCAGATCTAAACCAGATTGACTGGATCTGACAAATCCCTGACTGAAGGAGGTGATCAAATCAGATCCAGAGTTGATCTTCAATAGCGTTTATGGGGAATTTCACCCTCCCTCTCTCCTCCACACGTTTGGGCTCATCTGGATAAGTTTTGGTGGATGCTTCAGTCAACAGGTTGAGGTGTCAGTCAGATCAGCCCCCTGATTGACAGTTGCACTCAGTGAGACTCAGATCTGGCTCAGCTAGACACATATCAGGCATCAATGGACTCTCCTTCAGCTACAATGGTCTATCTCCTTGGGATTTGTGCCCTCTTAGGCTGGATCTCCTGGTTTTTGTATAAATAAAGCACAAGCTGTCTCTTCCAAGCTAGTTAGAGTTGGATTGAAGGGCTTGCTATGGTAATACTGTTGTAATCTTTTGATTGTTGGAATAAAGAAGCTTTGGAGGCCAAATGGTGTAATGCTCTCATGTGTGTGGATTAAGCATTGTCTTACGACTATTGAAGTTGCCATCTTTTCTCTCAATTTCTGCATCTGAACCCTGTTTGGCTTGAACGATTCAGCTGAATCAATAGGAGTATAGTTGGGCAAGTAAGGTTACTTGTTTTTTCTATATCTCATAGCATATATGTTTGAGGATCTAGATTATACATGTTTAATAAGTTTATTTGCATGTAATTCTTGTCTCTTTTTCATATATATATCCAGATCTCATGAGGTTTCGTCCAGGATTGTGTGTTTAGCTTTTAGGTAGCAAGGATTGGACGAGCTGTGGATCTAGTTTGACTCCACTGTACATCCAAAAAAAGGCATTACCCCTCTGTATTCCACTAACAAGTTTCCATTGCAGATCCATCCAACAACGGGCCTTTCCCCTTCTCTTCCTCCTTTCTATTAAAATCAATCTTCCGGTTACCTGTCTCTTCCTCTTATGATCAGATATAGTTCTAAGAATTGAATATATATTGTTAGATATATTTTATAAGAGTTTTTATGCTTAGATCTATAATTTCATAAATAATATCAGTTCATAAAGATAGATTTAGGTGTAGGAAATTCCCTTTTTGCAAGTAGATAAAGTATAGATCTAAAGCTTGCTCATAAGGTAGCTTCCTTTTTTGTTCTTCAAAGATTTAAATTCTACAATAGAAGTGCACATCTCATTGGCTGCCCAAACAGGAAGCCAAGATCCCAAAGAAATTTTGTTTTCTTTGGTTCCTTTTTACAGAAATTAGATTACCCCTGTTTAACAATTTTTACTTAGTTTTTTTTTGGTAATTAGCATGGTGACCCAAAACACTTTTAAAGTGTGTTTGAGCACATTTGATTTTAATTGCTCGCTGTTTTTTATTAGGTCTAACATAAAAGAGGAGACTCTGCCAAATTTCTGACTCTTGGATGAACCAGAGCTTCCCAGAAGCTTCCCCCACCACTGTGTTTTAATTCAAGCTTGTTACAAGCTTGTTGTAAGCCTTTGGATCCTAGATAACAAGGACCAAAGTGCATCAATTTTAATTTGCTGATATTGTAAATCGCTGCTAATAAAAATAAGAGGTCCTTTTGAATAAGCTCTTTCGAGCCTAATCACCATCCCCCCTGGGGGGATTTACGTCGGTGTCAATTTTTTACTTTTTGTTCATCTCTTTTCAATCTAGCGTAGTTCTAATCTGTAGGGTAGTATACTTTGATTTATTATCATTTCCATATTCCATATTTGAGATTTCAAAATAATCTTAATACTTACCCCACGACTTCCCGATTGACCCGAAAGGGGAAAGAGATGCGTGGTAGGACTAATTAGAAAACCGGAATTGTGTATCTATGTTTTCCTTTTCATCAATTGTTTCATCAGCTATTATAAAATTAACCCCTCTTTGATTCCCCGATTGAGATCCACTTGGATCGAAAGAGGTTCCTGGAGGGTTTTCTTTTTAACAAGAACACCCATCTCAAAATTTACTAAAATTGACAAGACTCCGGTGTGTATGCTCTGCACTTGGCTGCGGTTCGTCCGATCAGTCAAGCTGTATCAAAAGCACTTAAGTGACTAGAATAATTAAGATTCACTCTCCCTAATTGACAAACCATGAGGTGAAAATCCAACACCTAGATCAAACCATTACAGTGGCAAAATATCCAAAGGAAGTGAGAACTCCTGAAAAGTGACCTCGGGGCGTCGATCCTTGTCACACCCTAAAGGGTGCGTTATGAACTATAGCCCTAGAGACTCCATTCAGCTCACATATTCCTTGCGGGTAGTCGTGAAGGTTTAGTTTTGGACATACTCCAAGTACTCTTGGGTATATCTGGAGTCCACCCCTTCGCCTAATTTTAATCAACTCATATTTTACATTAACTTAAAACATACCAAGAGACAATTGCAAAACATTCACTCCAAGCACATGCAAGTACATTGATTATATTTTGACTCCATTTTAAGGCACTGGCTATTTTCTTTCTATATACATATATTGTGTCTTAGCATTGTGCTTTCGTGCACTTATTTTGTATCTTGTCATCTATGGTTGTTTATGGTTAAAATTCAAACTCCTAAGTAACTCATTCAATTTAACATCACCATACTAAATAATTTTTTCTTAGTAATTTAATAGGGTCTACCCCCCTTGGCTTCGTTAGGAGTTGAGCCTAAACGGGGGAGTCAAGAACAAGGTGACAACCTTGACTCGAGACTTGCCCCCAAGGACACACCGAGTGGCTTGAAGATTTCTGCCACGTGACCNGGTCCAAAATCCTTTTTTTACTCTCTTTACTATTTTTTCTTTACCCAATTGAATGTTTTGAATATTTTGTAAGGCTATCAAAAGATATCCAAAAGCTTTGAAAGCTTTCAATTTTCAATTCTGTTATAGTTTTTATGCCTTGCATTAGAGCTGCCCATTTTGCGTGATTGTTTATCTTCTTACCCAAACCTCAAGCAAATGACTGTATCTTTCTTCCTTCATAGTCATAAAGGAGCTCTTTGGCATCTCTCCCTCTCCACCAATTTTTTTGCTATATCATCCATCCACCTACAATAAAGTTTATCCATCATATTTGCCATATCACTTTATATATTCAATGCGATTTTTTTCTATAATACTTTATATATTCAAAATGCCCATTTTTTTTTATCTATAGTAACCCAAAAATTTAAATCACCCATTTTTTTCTATGTTAACCCACAAATTTAAAATGTTTTTTTTTATAATAATTATATTAAACCAAAAATTTCACTTTATATATTCAATGTGATTTTTTTTCTATAATACTTTATATATTCAAAATGCCCATTTTTTTTTTATTATCTATAGTAACCCAAAAATTTAAACCACCCATTTTTTTTCTATGTTAACCCACAAATTTAAAATGTTTTTTTTTTATAATAATTATATTAAACCAAAAATTTAAAATGCCCTTTTTTTTCCAACTCCTCTATGTCATAGCGTAACTCAGGTTAATAATTAATCTTAAATATTATTTTAATTTATTATTATGATGATTTTTATTTATAATGGTTTCATAGCCTATTGTTTATATATATATATTATCAAAGCTAGAAATCATATTAAAATATAGAAAATATTGTACAAAAATACTGCTTTAGGGAGCCTCTCATATTGAGTAAACAACTCCTTGTAGAGTTGGCTGGGCCTCTCCAGAAGAGAAAATAACCCTTCATTAGATCGGCTTTACTGAAGTCATAGTATTGTTTGTGAAAAAACAAAACTATAAGCTCAAAGTCTATCAAAAGTTCATCATCTACATAACAAAAAACGTTTTGCATCCTTGAAACAAAATAAAAACATTTAACAAAAATAAGCTACTTGATAGCTAGCGCTGGTACTCGGTTGCAGGGCGGAAGCTTTGGATTTCTCTTTGACATTAGCCTTGTCTTCGCGGCTCAGTGCCGGGTGGCAGGTATCGAGATCCTTGCTAGCCTCTTCCTTAGCCTCAGAGTTACGACCACATTCTGTTGACCGCACTTCCTTTTATCCACATGTCTTTCTTTAATCCCGGTAGTCACCTCAGGAACTACCATTTTGCTGCTTTGCTCGTTGTCCTGCTCGGAAATCTCCTTGACAGTCCCATCCTCTACAATGGTCATAAGTAGAGGTGAAGGAAGGCGAAAGGTGAAAGCCACCTCCACACACCAATCCATGATTTTTTGGAACTTGTCTCGAAATTCTAACAGCTGCAGTTGGCGTTCTTCCTTCGCCTCACTGAAATAATTCCTTAGAAGGAGAACATTAGTGAGTCTAGGACGCTTACCTGGGAGGCATGTCTCCGATTCCCCATGGCTGGGGCTTGCAACTCTTCTGCCTCACTTTCTTCTCCATCTCCGACGCACCATTTTTTGCTAAAAAAACACCACAATAGTTCCAGGGTTGATAATTGTCTAGCATAAACGAACGCGGTATGTCCTCCACTCCCAGGAATGCCGTGCTTGGGAAATGCAGAAGGGACGCTACTTTGGGCAAGCATCATAGCTGATAAGCAGAGATCACAATCGAGGGGGAGTAAATGTCACTTGTGAAACCCTGTCGTGTCTCATCTCGAACTCATAACCATCTTCAATGCGAGAGATGGGTGGCAGCTGCGATCACCCTCTCGCTTGCCAATGCTTTCCAACTATGCCCTCCCATCCCATCGCACATTGAACGGATTTGTCAATTGACACCCCATCTGTGGAAATTTTAAATATTTTTTACTAATAATTATTAACTTTTAATATATATATATATACATTAAATTGTTTGTACGATAAATATATTTTTATATTTGTCATTTTCATGGATAAATTTTTATTTGCATTATTTCATGTATTTTCAAAATTGGGCTTTTCAAGTTAGGAGTTATCAAAATTTGAGTATTTTGATGTCGTATGTAAACCTTAATCCATGAGTTTAAGTTAATAGGTGTACGTGTTCTTTTCTTAATTTATTTCCTATTTATTAGTCCTTGCCGTAGGCTAGCAGGGACTCTTGTAATCGGCTTGCCACCGTTTCAAATACTTTGCACTCAAATCAATGCATGTTGTAATTTTTTAAGCAAAGTTTTTATGGACAAAAACATGAAACATGTTGTTTTTTATGAGGAAACTTTATTTTGACCATTAAAAAACGAGGAACCATCCTTTAGTCGAATAAAAAGTTTCGACCTCTTATTTGGCCTCATATCGAGGCAAGGGGCCAACTTTTCATTTCTAAAAAAATGGTTTTTGAAAATGTAACTTATGAGTTTGTACTTCTTTGGAAGTAATGCTACCAAAATTATTAGCTTTAATTCAACACATAAAATGTTTAGCTTCACTCCGTGTGATTGCCCAAGTGTTTTGGATCAATTTGATTTACATAGCATCGTCATTCCTTATGCTATCATCGCCCCACCACCCTTATGCTATCACCGCATGTTCGTAGTTATTTTTCAATTGCTGCATTTGTATAATTTCCCATGCAGATGAGGCAGCTGAAAATTTTTCTTGTAGGGTTGTAGGGTGTTAATGTTAGCAAAATTCAGGTCAGTATAATTTGTTTCTCAATTAGAACAGTTTATAAACTAAACTTTCAATGGATCATAACATTTAAATTATCAATGAATTAGTACATGATAATGGATCATAACATTTAAACTATCAATGAATTAGTACAAGATAATATGGCATTATTGAATGTAACTTGGAAATAGAAGACATTATTGAATGCAGTATTTGCAATCCACAGTTGAAATCATTTTTGCCAGAGTGTTCCGTTTGCGCACACTATGCCAAGAAGGGTTGTACACTGTGACCAAGGAAAAAACCATGGCTAAAACAAGGAAATTTTGACTTTTCCTTGCCCAATTTGAATAGTGGGCATTGCACATTTGCTCTTTTCTGTCAGTATCAGAAACAATTTACATATTGGAAAAATATAGCTGGTTAACAAATATCACATTATAGCCTAAGTTTTGTTCTACTGTCAGGATCGTATTTATGTTTTGTAATGGACCTTCCATGGATTTTGTAAATTGGAACAGATGCTTCAAATCACTTGTCTTTGTTAATTCCCTGTTAATTCAAATCATTATAGCCTACGTTTTGTTATACTGTTCAGGATCGTATTTATGTTTTGTAATGGACCTTCCATGCATTTTGTAAAGTGGAATAGATGCTTCAAATCACTTGTTTTTGTTAATTCCCTACTCCCATGCAAAATAAATCTCCATGTTACAGGCTAGTTTATATTATCTAAGAAGAGATCATACACAATTTTGTCAGCATCTAAAAACAACTACATGTCGCATAGCTTCAATCTATTATGCAGTACTTCCTTTTAATTTTGATATGTACAAGAGTTAGACTTGTTTTTGCCTATGTTTCATTATTGTTGAATGCTATATGGTCTAATACTTTTGCAAAGCCACTGTTATTGTTAGATCTTCGTGTCACGGAAAAAACAAAAAAATATATGTTGAATGCTGGATGTTTAAATTATAAAATACCGTGAATTTTCTATAAATACAGTAGAATATTGAACAGGCTCAGATTGAATGTACCAGTTCAAAAAAACAGAAAAAGAAAAAAAAATGACTGTTACAGACTACTCTATAGTGTTTGAGAAGAGAACATAACATGTTTTGTGAGCACTAGAAACAACTACATATAAAAAAGATACAGTCTCTTGAAAATGTGATGTAGTATTGTAATTTTGATCAGTACAAGAGTTAGAATTTTTTCATCTTATGTTGAACTGTTGCTGAATGCTATATAATGTAAATCGTTTTTCAAGCTCCCTGTTAATGTTGGATCTTTCTATTAGAAAAATTGAAAGTTCATGTTAAATATTTGGGTGTTTGAATTGTAAAACACCATTAATGTTTTAGATATATAGTAAAATCCTGGGAATAATCAGGTTGAAGCTAACTACATTTCATATTGAATCTACATTTTATCTTTGCTTTCTTGTTCTTCATGATGGAAAAAGCTTTGTGCATGTATATTTCTAACAATGATTTTGCGCTTTTATTCTATTGTTAATTTGCTTGCATAGGAGTCAAGACCCTTCCTAAATCTCTTCATTCTGGGCATGTCACACATAATGATATATTACATATTTATTAGGAATATTATGAACATTGGCACGAACTAATGATATATTATTAATATTTTAAACAATAAAGCATTCCTCTGCAGGACTGTAACAGTGTTGCTCTATGACCAAGGATTTCTATTATTGATCGTCCCACTAATATGAGAATTGGACCAACATCAAAAGAGATAGTTCACTCGAGGCTAAAAAAAATTCAAAATTTGAAGATTTGAAGATTCATTGTATAGACACTGACGAAATAAGTCTAATGGCTGAATTCTGAGTATATGCGGTACAAACCTGTCTTGTTCAGTGACTGTGATCTTGGATTCTCATCAGGATACAAAGGAAACAATTCCAACAATTCATCTTTTGGCAATGCCTCTATGATTATCGAGTAAAATGTGGCCTATATTACCCGTGAATCCCACAGCCTAACGTCTACCAAGTATGTATTTGAATGCCTACCAAGAATGGATGTAAAGCTTTCAAGTCAGTAATAACAAAATAGCCAATTAATTAATAAAAGATTGAGAATCTAAATGCCTACCCAGGTGAACAGGCTATCCAAGGTAAAGGCGTAAAGGTCAAGGTAATGGCTATCCTGGCAAAAAGGCTTGGTTAAATGGTTTGGCGAAATGGCTATCCAGGCTTGGTTAAACAAGTAAGTGAGCACATTGTTATTAAATTAAAACAAATTTCGCTGTAACATTTTATATCAAGAGAGAAGCAGCGAGCGATCAGTATGGTTTAACCCTAAATTATTTTAGAGGAGACTAAATTCACCTGCATTTCTTTCTCTATGCATTTAATAAAAGTTGATCTTACTCATCAAATATCTTGAAAAATTCTCCTTATTTGTGGTGAAAACTTGGCTATGTCCAAGCTCTGAGATCATGCTAGAGGATCAATAGAACAAGTTGACAAAATGAGAAATACGAAGATTATTTAAAGCGATTTAAGAAAACAAATAATGCAGGTTAAGTTACCATAGGTTGGAGAGGAAGATATAGAGCTTCTTGCAATATCCTTCCGATTGGTAAATTATTCTCAGGTCTATTTCTTTTGTTGTTCCCTTTCCAAAATATGTTCCATTGTGAAACAACTCGTGTAGCATCCTTTCTCCACGTTTATAATCTGTATTCGTTGTATTGAATGCCTGTCATGCAAATGGGTGCATGTAAAGATAGTTGTTGAAAGTGTTTCTTGCAAAATGATAGCTTTTGACATGTAAAACCAATAGGTATTCTTTTTCAATTTCTTATTTTGGTTTTTATTTGTAAAACCAATAGGGATTCTTTGGCATGATGGGCATGGATCTCGTGCAACATATGGCTCTCTATATGGATTTCGCACTCAGATGACTAATGCTAGATAGGGCTCTCACTATACTGGGCATAACTTATCTCTCTATGATGAGCATTTCAATATGTGGGATTTGCTTCCTCCACCCTTGCTTTCTCTAGTGCCTTTGAGTGCTATGTTGCCTCTCTAGCTACCTTTGTTTCTGCTTCTCCCACTATGTATGGGGTAAGAGCCTTCCTTTAAAAGTAGTGGTTTTGTATTTGCATCTGCATTTTCTGGCTTTAGAACTTTCTATTGTGCCAAATAAGTCTATGCCTAGGCTGATGGCGATTAACAAGTAAGTGGATCACTCATGGGTTATAGGGCAATCAAAATTGACAGATTGTCTAGTATTTGAGATGGTCCTAAATTCTGATTGCAAGGACCTGCAAGAACTCTACTGTTGTTTAACAACAATAGGGATAACTTGGAACTGTTTGAATCTGCTGATTTCTATGCCATACATTGAAGAGGACACTGAAAAGTGGAAGTCGAAATTGAAGGAAAAGTGTTTGAACTATTTTATGCTTACTATATAATTTGGATGAAAAGACCAAATTCTTTTGTTGGATGTCAAATTTAGATGATACTTTTTGGCAGAAACAATTCTCTGTCTTACTCAACCTTATGGCCCAAAACACACAACAAATATTAGACTGCCACCCTAATAAAACATAATGTGAAACAATATAGTAATATACTGCTTGCAATATGAATGAATTGACACATGGAAATTTAGGCATTTAACTTTCATTGGTTATGGTCTCTGATTTTTAGAGTTGCTCTTGTAGATCTTTATCTAATTTTTAATATTAATAAAAGCTGGGTAATATTTGTTTATGGCCAATTCTTTCTGTGAGAGGGAAAATTTTTGGATGCTAGGGCGTTCATTTCGCAGCTTCAATCTTAATGGCAGATTTTTATCTATGAATTGTCATAAGTTAGTTTCTAGTCTTTTTGAATAGAAAGTGGAATTCCATGAAACTAGGAATGCCTTTGACGCTGGCATGGCATCCCTTTTAACTATTAGTATTGGGTATTCACAATGTTGCAAAATAAGTTTTTCTCTATTATGAATTGCCTCTGAAATGGCTTCGTGGTATGCTTTGGTTGTGACTTGGATGTGTAATATTTGTAGAGGCATTTGCACTAGACATGCTAAAACAATCATATGGGATTTATGTTATGGGTATTGTCTATTATGATTTCGTTGACTTGTTTTTTGCCTACAGTTATCCTAAAAAACCTGAAAGTTTTATTTTGTGCACCATATTTGAATCTGTCTACAAATGATTTTTTGCTTCCATGAGCATCGAACGTGGTCAAGCAATCTTGCTGGCCCATCATTTATTCTATTGGCAATTCTGGTGGCATGCATAGTCTCTGTTAATTTTGAAATATTGTATCGTTTTTAATTGGAATTTTGTGTTATGCTATTCT
This sequence comes from Pseudotsuga menziesii, assembly GCA_001517045.1. NCBI lineage: Eukaryota > Viridiplantae > Streptophyta > Pinopsida > Pinales > Pinaceae > Pseudotsuga > Pseudotsuga menziesii. Next base: position 359,125 of record LPNX011134904.1, read on the forward strand.
ATTCTCCTGTAGTTACAATTGACTAGTTGGATAAATATGAAATTGTCAATTCAGGTTACGCATGTTGATTTTAAGAAGGCTAAAGAGAAGGTTATGTTCAAGAAGATGGAAGGGGTACCTAAGGCCTTTACATGTGAAACCTCATCCATGTCATTTTCATTTCTAGGGCAACATTTTCATATTGTGGATAATGGCAGTGGGTATTTCTTCTTGTTTCACCATGTGCTAATGTTTGGAGAAATGCTTGAAAGATGGTTGTATTCACCAATGTCTTTTCTTTACATGATCTGATTTCAAGCAATTGGGCCCTTTCCACTGAAGTTGATAATTAATAGGATCCCTACTAATTTAGGTGTCCAATGTTGAAGGGCTCTCGCTCAACAGATTTGGTGTGAATGCAATGTAGTTTGTTGTTCTCTAGTTCATGGAATATCATTAGACATCCAAATTTGCCCTCACTTTTCTCACAAAATATTACATATTTTCAATTAAAATGATCTTTTTGTATGAGTGCCAATCAACAAAAGGTAACCTTGCTTCTTCAACAATCACTCTTTAGTAATGATAAACTCTAGCTAGTTTCTAGTTCGGTTATAGTCTAGCAGTGTATTAGTGGAGGTTTAGTACAACTAACCCAGGTTTTATTCTTAGCTCACCCTTGTTTTTCTAGGTTCTACCTAAGAACTCCTGAAGCTAAAACATGGCATCTAATGCTAATATAAGCTCAAAACCCTAATACATGACATCTAATGCTAATATTGCATAGAGGATCAATCTCCAAAGGCATGACATCTAATGCTAATATTGCATAGAGGATCAATCTCCAAAGGCAGAGACTTGCTGCCTTTAGCAACCCCTCTTGTTTATTTTACATTTTACTATTTCATCAAAGTTGTTTTCTCTTTTCAATGAAGCATTTTTAAAGTATATTTTACGGAACATTTTATCATATAGTTCAATATTGGCATTTTAGGACACACCTCTAAAACCTTAATCCATAAGTTTTGATTCAAGAGATTGACATAATTAGGTGTAGAATTTTCTTCTCCCATTGTGGGTTATGATCTATTTATTTCAAAGTTTTTGTCATTTTATTTCTTTTTTATTTTATTTATTTCAGAGTTGTTGTAGTTGGGCTTTTCACAAAATGCATTTTCATTGGAGTTTTTTCAAAAGGTATTCTCATTGGGTACACCTTTGAAATCTAGGGGCACAAACTTTTTCTCCCATTCAATTTTTTTCTCAATCTTGGTAATAATTTATTTCAACATTTACCAAAAACCTCTTAAAATGGGAGATCTAGCAAGGTAACACTAAATACTTTAGGAAAATATAGAATTTTTAAATAAACATAAAGAAGAAAGATACTCTAAACTTAAAATGGAGTTACAAGAAATGTTTGATGATAATTTTGCATCATTTGAAGAGAAGACGAATAAATAGAATTAAAACACTCGAAGAAATGAAATTACAAGATAGAAAAGAAAACCAAGAGAAGAAACTCTCAATCCAAGAATGAGAGATTGATAATCTAGAAAACCATAATATGAAGAACAAGATTAAAGAATTAAAAGAAAAAACAAGTTACAATTTGACTCTAAATGGTTTGGAAGGTAAATTGGATATTAAACCCATCAAAGAGGAAATGAATAGGCCTTCAGAGTTAGGCTAGAGTGTAGGAAAAGAACTTTCAACCTCGTAATTTTTAGTTTGAAGGAGAAGGATGAAGAGGACATACTATCATTAGTCAAGAAACAAGTCTAAGAAAAATTACAAATTGGAACAACTTGTTTCATAGAAACATAAATACAAGGAAAAATAATAATAGAGCCCAAAGATATGCTAATTTGTGTTAAAGGTAAGCTCTAATAACTATAAATATGGAATATGTAATAAAATCCCAAGTCTAAAAGGGCTTAGAATATTTATAAAGGGAGATATCATTTTACAATATCAAGCTGAATTATGAAAGGAATTTCAAAAGGTGAAAAAAGCTAGCACACAAATGGACAATAAGCTATTATTAGGGGTAGATACAAAAGAGATAACATTAAATAGGATTTTACTATGGCTTTCCATGGAGCGAAAATAAGAAGTATAGCTTGTTACATAAAGAAACATATTTTTTCTCATATTAGGCTTCACAAGAAATATCTTTTACTTCACATAGCTTGTTACATAAAGAAACATATTTTCTCATATTAGGCTTTACAAGAAAGATTTTTCCATTCAATACACGTGGATGGAAATTTCAGATATCAATGCTAAGTAGATTTATATAGCAATATGCTATTTTGCACCAATTAAATCTACCATTTATAAGAAGTATTGTAATATCCCTTGATTCATAAACATTATTTGTAATGCTAAATTCTAGACTATACGTTTTGAAACATTATTTGTAATGATAAATTCTAGATTGTATGTTTTGACGCATTTGGTTGACTGTGGTGTCTTCCCAAATGGTTCTTGGAGGACAATTGTAACAACTACATTTTTCCTTTAATGAAAATATGAATGAAATGGACAAGCCACATTAAAGAGGAGACTATGCATGCAAGAGTGGGACACGTAGAGAAGTAAACCTCAGGGAAGTGCACCAGGCACTGAAAATGCCTTAATGGCACCGGGAAGACCCTGGAGAAACTAGGGGATGCAGTGGTTGATGAGGATTCCTTGGGGAATGGACTGTGGCTGCAGAGTAATACCTAGGAAACCAAATTATAAAGGGGCATATGTTATGAGGCAGGACGTGGCTGAGTATGCTGGGGAAATGATGAACTCTTGCTGGGTGAGCACTCTATGAAGTGTTAGGCAAGAGTTGAAGAATGATTTTTTGCTGTGTGGGCACTCGTTGAAGTGTTAGGAAAGAGTTGAGAGGGATACTTGTTGCGTGAGCACTTTGAGTAAGTGTTAGGCAAGTGTTTCCTACATGGAAGTTTTGAACTGTCGAGGTTAGTTGTCTCCCCTCTTGGCACACATAGTTTAGCTCGGGGGTGATTGAGGATAGAGTAGATATGTGCCTATTATATGGTTGGGTGGAACGTGGTGGTTTCCCTTTCATTGTGGCTCATTTCAAATACAGATTTCATTACTGGATTTTGTTTCTGCAAATCTATTGAGCTCAAGGTATGTTTGTATATGTATAAATTTGTGTTCAATGTGCATGGAATGGTAAATACCAGTTTTAGTTTCATTGATAAAAATGTTGTTGTATACTCTTACTTTACTTGGAATGATTGTGCCTTGCATTGATAAATGCTATCTTAAATGGTGTAATATGGTCTTGTGATGAGTCACCTCTTTGTGGTATGAATTCCTTGATTAACGAGTTCAGGGCATGTTTGTATGTGTAAGAATATATGCTTGGATGTTCTAGAAATGATAAAGAAGTACCGTAAGTTTGTTGATGTAAGTCTATGTCTTTATTTAGCCATAAGGATTTTGAGGGTTTAAATCCATGCTTTGCTCTAAGGGGTCTGATATTTTTCCTCTTGGTCATAGGGTCTTCTAATTGTGGTGAATACTGCTTTATGTAAGGTTACTGGAATGCCTTTACTGTCTACGGTTAGTAACTAGTTGCAAGGACCCCTAGAGGAAGTCAAGTGATGACTGAGTATAATCCTATTCCTGAGAAGAGAAACCAAAGTACAATGCTTTGAGATATTGGATGAAGATAAGTCTGTGAAGGAGAGTGTGGTATTTAGCTACTAGATTCCACTATGTCTTCCTAAGTTGGACTTGTCTTAAGTAAGAAATCGACCTAAGTATGTAATTCCACCAAAGGTGAATCATCACTGGTTTCCACCTAGGAAACAAACAGTAAAACAATATGGAAGTATAAGGAGAGAAATTTATTAAGTTGAGTCTGTGTTCTGCCACCCGCAATCCTCATTTGTGGAAGCAGAGTTGCAGAGAGATCAAATCTTGAAGAGGAATGGGCCTTCTACAATCCACAATCCACATTGCTTAAGGGTAAACTTTGGAACGGATTATGGGATTCCACAACCTACATCTAATCTAGGTCGACGATCGGGGTTGATTCCGCAAGAATCAATGGCGCGGAAGACGTTTTACAGAAAAAAATTGCGGAAGTTCATTTGCGAACTTTGACGGTTCCGCAATCTGTAACCCGCATCTAATCCAGATCAATGATCGAGGTTGATTCTGCAAGACGTCAACAACGTGGAAGAGGTCTCGCAGAAGGTAAAAACTTATGAATTATAAGAGTTTATGCAATCTACAAATCCGCATTACGGAATGCAGAATGCGGAAAGGAAAATTGTAAAATTGTTAAGGGTTTTCTGTGATCTGCATTGTGGAATGCAGGAAATATTAGAGTTTCTGCAATCCACAATCCGCATTGAGGAATGCGGAAAGTGAAAAGTTAAACCATGGAAATTTGGGGTTTCTGCAACCTTCAATCTACATTGCAGAATGTAGAACATGGAAATGAATTTTTGTCTAGAAACTAAGGGATTCTGCAATCTGCAATCCAAAATTGTGGAATGTAGAATGTAGAAAAGTTATTTGATCAAGTTATATGGGGTCCCACAATCCACAATCCACATTGTGGAAGCGGAATTATGGAAAGGACTTTTATAGTTGCGCGAAAGAACCTCTTAGTTGTGGAGTGTTGTTACAATAACAATTAAACTTAAAAATTAATGTTAAAGGAAGATTCATGGCCAATGAATTTTGAGAAAGAATTTCTTTTTATATGCATATTTAGGAGGTTGTATGGATATGTTACAAGTATAATCTAGATAAAAATGGTCCTTACAATGACTTAGAACAAGATATTTACAACTTAAGTAATGAAGGAAATATTCTCTTGCTAGGAGACTTTAATGCTAGAACAACTAACCATTAGAGGAAATTTAAACTCAAAATGGGCCTTTTAACTTTTATTCGAATTCCATGTCATCATTTGTTAGCCAATGAAATTGCTTTAAATTTGAAATACCATATAGGCCTTAAACACTTTTTTAATATAAATTTGGGGATAGGTATCATTAAAAAAACTACTTTTTTGTTTGTATTTTCGACATATCTCCTTGTGTTTTTACACAAATTTTGATCGAGAGAGCTCGTTGGATGTGGAATTAAATTCCGCATCCAATGATTACCCACTTGACATACTTTTGATGGACCCCTCTTTACCAAAAACAAGAAATACTTGAAAAAAATGTGATGATGATGTCATCATCACGTTTTTTTCAGGTATTTCTTGTTTTTGGGGTAGTGGGGTCCGTCAAAAGTATGCCGAGTGGGTACTCGTTGGATGCGGAATTTAATTCCACATCCAATGAGCTCTCTCGATCGAAATTTAAGTAAAAACACGAGGAGATATGTCGAAAATACAAACAAAAAAGTAGTTTTTTTCTTTTATTCCTCCAAAATTAATAAATATTATTTTATTATTTTAACTATTATTTTATTAATTTTTTTAGGAGGCCCATTTTGACTTGAAATTTACTCTAATGCAAGTTATTATCTTAAGTAATGATTCCAACCCTGAACTCTAATCCTCTATAGCTAGATGGGGACCTTGTGTTAGTTGGTAGATACTGTTGGAGGAGCTAGTCTGTGAGCTGACTAATTAGAGATTAGGTCGGTGGCATGAAGTCGTGTCGATTGACCGAATCGATAGGTAGTTATTTGTAACTGTTTGTAATCATATATATTAGGCTATTGATCCATATGAGAACTTGGTTCAGTCCTGTGTATGTATGGACCCTCATGTTATAATATAATCTGTTAATTCCTTATCTATGTTCTTGTCTCTTATGTCTGTTATGTCTATATGATTCCATGTGTATTATTGGTAGCATTCTATGATCTGTGAGATTACAACATTGGTTCCGTTTCCAGTAGTACATATATGAACATAATGACCATAAGAAGATGATATAAGAACATGAGATTAAGAACTGGTGGGAGAGTAAGATAGCAAATTATTTGCAGAACAACGCAAGGAGAAATAGATTGACCATTGCTCAGGCGAAGGAGAAATTATTCACTAAAACACATGAGAAGTTTGTAGAACCGGTACCTCAGCTTTTGAAAAAACTTATGGATGAAAAAGCCAGAAGCAACTAAGGACCAAGAGCTACTAGAGAAACTGATTCAAGGGGGACGAACAAACTTGTCGGAGTGGTTTGAAAATATCATAGACAAATTCTGCGAGGAACAAGCCGTGGAAGAAAGAACTTTGGTCGAAAGCGTTTAGAAAAGGTTTTATACAGACCTTACCGAGTAGTTCTTTTGATCCTTACGATACTTTTGTTAAAATTCCTAATAGAAAAGGGAGTGGGCCATATTGTAGAATCTCGTCCATCACTACGCAAACCGCCACCAAATTATAATTGGGTGGAGAAATAGAAAAAGTGGGAAAAATTCATTGCTGAAAGGGAGTGGGAGTACTTCCTAAGAAAATAAACAGAAGTCTCCGAGATTTCTAAAGTGTCAGGTAGGCTATGGGGGGGTAGTTGGGCATATGTTGGGGTAAAGTACAAAGGATTCTAGTCGACTGAAGAAAATACCATCACCAACAATGAAAATTCAACCTAAAAAGGAAATCGAATGAACATTGACACACAAAGGTACGATGGATTTACAGAAAGTAGAAAGAGAGAAGAGGCTAAAAAGAAGGGAAGAAAGAAGAGAACGGGCTATAGCACTACATAGAGGGATGACTACTAGGGTGACAGACTAGGAAATAAATCCGCCAGAAATATGCCAGAGTCGTGTCATGACTGACAGGAAGAAGGCGTGGATGAAGAAGCATCACCCATGGAAGAAAACTAGTGGATAGAGCAGCGAGAAGCTCTCCAACTAGAAATTCCCCAGGAGGTAAGACCTCTATCTCCAACGAATACGAGCACCAGGATACAGGCCCTTGTCCAAGAAGACCTAAGACTAAGAGCTGGTGAGTTTGGTATATGTAGCCGACTAGATGATGAGGTAAACGATGATACTCATCTAGTGATCCGTCGACCAGAGGAAGGGAATTAGGTAACACTTCAGGTGTACCCTTCCAACTGAAGTATCCACTTGTTTTACTTGACTTATGAAGGAGCACCCCCCCTTCCAAACACGTCTTTTCAAAATACGGAACAGTCGGACCTGCAGACAAATCAATGCAGTTGGACATCGACAGGAGAATTTGACCTGAACCGATTGCTTGTCGGAGAAGAAACGACAAACAAAACGACCAACGAGAATGAAATTTCTGTCGACAATAGCTTTGCACAACAAGACAAACAAAACATCCCACTACCCCCACCACTGCCACCTCTTGGAGGAGACAACGACATCGATATTGACATGGGTCACAGATCAGCATGTATCCCTCTATACGAGGGTGACAAAAATCCTAGATGACATGGTTCATCTGTGAGTCAATATGGGAGGCAAATCAAGTCACGGTCGAAGAACGATAGATGGCACAGTTCACTGGTGCCTTGAGGAAAAGAGCACTAACGTGGTACATGACTTATATCGAGAGAACTCCCCAAGCATCTAAAGCATACATTAAAGCACAATTATTTTCTTTATTTAAAACTCCAGATGCAAAACATTTGGCAGCCAAAAAGCTGAAAACAACATCTTAGAATCCAGTAGAGTCTGTCCGGGAATATGACAAATGATGGAAGGACCTCCTCAGCCAACTAGACTATGTAATTGATGAACAACTATTAATTGGTTTCTTGCAGGTCTATCATAGAAAATATGGCAGCACATAAGCTTGGATATGTTTAAAACATATGAAGATGCACTTACCAAAGCTCTGGAAGTAGAGATGGATGAATATTTCCTAGCATATCCCATTGATACTAGACTGGAAGAACAACTAGAAATCATGTAGAATTAATTGAAATAGCTGAAAATCAAGAATCAGGATGTCTGGTGCACAAAATGCTCCACGGTCGGACACACTAAAGATAACTGTCAGCAAGACATAAGTTGACAGGACGTTTGGTTTGTTCAGACAAAATGCTTCTGCGACATTTGCCAAGAACACGGAGAACATACAACGAAAGATTGCCCATATAACATGAAAAATGGCAAAGCATCTTGGTGTGCAATTTGTGAGGTAAAAAGTCACGCAACGGTTGACTGCCACCTAAATTTAAAAAACTGAAAAAATTACCAAGCAGCCTACCAGACGAACGCAGTCTACTAGATGAATGCAGTCGCACAGAATAATGATAACACCCAGCAAAGCAATGATCAAAATGAGCCAAATAATCAAAGATATGAAGGCCATCGATATGAGCGCCGATTTGACAACCGTTGTGGAGGATATGGAGGTTGAGGACGATTTTCTGGAAATCACGACAATCGACCATGACGACCCATCTAGTACTTTATATGCTACAAAGAAGGCCATCGATATGCAGACTGTCCATACAAGGATAGAACTGATATAAAGTTTTGTGCTAGCTTTGATGTAGGCGATCACTCATTAGAGGATTGTCCCACCATGCTCAACAAAATTAATAAAAAGAAAAATGTTAATGTCTTATCGTGTGTTTGTTAGCTGGAATATTTCACCTCCCGTGGATAGCAAGGTGTTCCACTAGTCTGAATGGTTCATATTTAGAACAAATAGAAGATAGAGGTTGAAGACTATCCCTAGACGCCGTAGATACTTGGAATACAATGCTTTGATAGTCACCCTGTGTACCTGCAATAATCTCAACATGAAACAGATCAAAGCAACCAGAATATAATTTACTAATCTATGCTAGTGAATAAGGAATCTAACAACATATATATGAAATCAAACATCAACAATATATGTGGGACAAAAATCAACTTGCATTAAAGAAATATGAAGAATTTTACAACCAAGCCTTAGTGTTGACATGCATCTCCATGAAACCAAACATTCTCATCCCCATAAGATCCGGCTCTAGCTCTCTCTATGCTCTCCAATGATATGGACCAAGTGATCAATCCAACAACATAATAATGACTTAAGAGTTCTCCCCCTCAACCATGGCCATAAGCTTGTATTTATAAGGCTAGATGGATAGGGTAGGTTGAGATATTTGTGGGTGAGGTGGCCTCCAAGATCCTAGGATGGGGGATCTCGAGCTCAACAGACCTAGAACAATAGGGATAAGGGATATCTCGAGGCTTATCATCTAGAAGCCTTGAGAAGCTTCTCTTTTTTCCTTTTTACCCAGGGTACTGCATTTCTCCTTTAGTGACAAAGCGGTTCTAGTAATAACCGCTTATGGACTAAGGGCCATAAGCAGTTGCACCGCTTGTGGGAAACAGAGTATGGGCGGTGTGAACAAGGGTACCGCATATGGATAAAGGGTCAAGCACGGTGTTGGGAATTTGTATGAAAAGATTGACAAATGATATGAGTTTCCACTCTAGAAGCTGGTATTCAGGGCAAGTAGGTATGTCAAATGTCTTATCACATGATGGTGACAGGATTTTGGTATAACATGATGCACCCCAAAGCATGAGTCTTAGAGGGATACAATAAACGAGAGCTTTGAGGGAACAAGTAGTTGCCATGAGGTGAAAATGTCAGCTCGATCAGAGCAAGTCATCAAGTAGGCATCTACAGTACATCAATATGTTGACTCATAGACACAAGTAACCAAACTCATGGATACAGAGCAATATAAGGCAGATCCATGAGAGGAATAATCAAGCATGGCTACTAGAATACAACGTAGATCCATGTGATAGAGGACTCAAACTTGGACATAGCTACTAGACATACAATGTAGATCTATGTCATACAGATGCAAATTTGAGCATAGCCATGACCATACAAATGTGGATCTATGCTAGATATACAAAACTCCATCGCAACCCGGGGAAAAACAATGAGCGCTTTAAGCAAATACCCAGGGTCTTCATCTTGTCTTCCAAAAAGTATGATTCTATCCATGTGATTACAATGATCTGAAGTTGAACATGGTAGAAACCACTTGATTACTGGCCAATGTTGTGAACCATTAACAAGTGCAAGGGAGATCACCATTAATGTCAATGATTCCCAAGGTACTCTAGTACAATCTATTGAGTGTGAATAGATGTCCTGATGTCAAACACCCAGTCGATTCTATCGATCAAAGGTCAATGATGTGAACCTATGTCGAGAGCGAGAGAATATGTCATTAAGGCATACAGATCTCAAGGTACCAATCATTGTTTCTAAGACTATTTCCCGGATGATTAGCTGATGTCGATGGAAAAAGTCTCGTCGAAGGAGCGCCATGATGAGTCCCACATCGACAACACGAAACTCATAACATAGTTCTGGAATAATGGGCATGTAGTAACCATATGACTGACTCAAATATACTGACACAAAGACTGTGTGGACTGCAGAGGCGACACTTCTTTAGATCCCATTTGAACATCGAGCGGCATGACAAAAGTCTTGGCAGCATGACTAGACGGGACAGACACACAATGCGATAGTGGACAATGCATTCTTTTGAAAGACTCAAAGGAGTGACATGACTCATGAAAGTGGATCGTCACGGAGATCAACTGAATACCCAATTGACTGACATGATTGTGCAGATAAGTGCCATGTTCAAAGGTAATGACAAACAACTGGCATTATTTGCAAAATGATTCCCTTCCCATTTCCCCCATCATGATCGATGAGTGCCTCTTTTCGGTTTTATGAGTTCAAAGAGGGTAACAAACACTCGGTACACCTTGTCAGAAGACAAGTCCAGAATCATATTTTTTACGAACTTGAGAGAGGAGGGTTTTGATCCCAAAACGGGTCTCTCAATGTTTAATTTACGAGTCCACTGAAAGAAAACTTGGTATCGTTCATGTTTAGAGAGTCTGAACGAATACGGAAGAAGACTCCAAAGGGTCCTTTTTCGTATGATTTAGTCTCTAAGGCCCTAAAATAAAATCATACCTTAGAGAACTCTTCCAGTCATGATTGGATGGAGTGTTCCTTTTTCGTAAATAGTCCCATCCAAACCGAAAAAGAGATAACCTACCGTCGGAAGGATGACTCTTCAAATACTTTTACGAGTATGAAGGAGACAGGTACTCGACAATCTTTTTGTATTTAAGGAGCCTAAAAAGAGTTTAAAGAGGACTCCATGAGGTTTCTTTACACAATGTCACTTTTTACGAGCCTGGAAAGATTCAGAAATGGACTCGACGGTCTTTTCATGTTTTAAGGAGTCTGAAAAAGATGCGAAAAGAAGACTCCATGATGTTTCTTTGCACAATGTCAAATTTTATGAGCTTGGAAAGATTCAGAAATGGACTTGGACCTTTGATACTAGGTTTAGAGAGTGTGATCAAAGTGTTGTAATAAATGCTCATTGACCTTTTTCATTTTATGAAAGTACAAAAAATCCATAAAGAAACTTTCAAAGCTTCTTGCTAGAGTTCTCCTATCCTACAATAGTCTCAGAAACAAGTGTTAAATGCATTTACAACTAGCATTAGGGATTACGACAGATAAATTTTGACCAAAATATGATTTTACATCAAAACTATAGCGAGTTAGACCCAAAAATGCCTATATAAGTCAAGTAAATAGTAAAAAATCAAACCATTTCACTATTTACCTCTAGCAGAGAGCACTTGGAGCATTTTCTTAGCCAGATCTTCCACAGTTGATACCGAGAGCTTCCACTGTCTGTTTTCAGCATTGTCAGTTGCAGGTAATAGCTAAGACCCTTATCTTTCATTTCATAGAATCTATTTTGAGGTTTGATGGGGTTTTGGGTCCATATGGCGAGACCTAAAACTCAAAATACGGGCACCACGGCTACCCCTTACGGGATACGTGGTTCCACCCTAAAACCGCGCCAACAATACAATGGACAGGTGGTGCCACTGCCTGTCTCCAATGGTGCACAGGCGGTGCTAACCGTGGATAAGTTAAACTAATGGTATGGGTGATATAACTTCATTCTTTTGATTTCCAATGATTTAAGGATGATTTTAATGCATACCATTGTGGTTTTTGGCAGGTCTAGATTGCTCAAAACATGGTGATATGGAAGGAAAGAACTCATGACAACGAGGATGCTGTTGCTGAGAGAAATGCGGGCTGTATTGCTGCATTACAGGATTATGGGATCTTGAAGTTCTTCTGGACCCCAAGCATGGTGTCGCACGAACAACTACTGGAACACATGCTGCATATGTGAAATCTAGAGTAGCAGTACTTCGAGGTGGGGGCACACATACTTATAGTGGAGGTAGAGGATATCTACTTCCTGACTGGTCTATTGAGACAAGGTGCCCCCATCTCATTGACAGGTTCCCGTGGTGGGGACATTACTACCAGAGAGCTTATAGATCGACACTGTGCACCAATAATAGGTACATCAGGGAAGAAGATCCCCATCAAGGTAGTGATAGATAGGGCTCTATGGAATATCTTGTTTACTATGCAAAGGGTGGCCAAAATTCAGGGTGTGCATCAGGCTTCTAGGGCACAAATGCTGTATGCCATAGAGGCTATGGCACCCACAATGTTCAAATGGGCAGAAGCAATGCTTCCAATCTTCAAGGATCAGCTGACTAAGTGTCGACAAGGAGAGTTGAAGCAGTTCGACTTTGGTTCCATCTTAGCCTGCTTCTGCTTCAAGCAGGTTCCACAAATGAGGCCATAGGTGACCTTCCGGAGTCGGAGAGCACGGGACCCCTATATAATGAGGTGGGTCCAGGTCATGGCTTGCATAGGAGCGGTTAGGGGAAGGGTGAAGTTTGGTGATTCGTTCTTCAGATGGCTATGGGATCAGATCCTCATGGTTGAGGACTATGCTTACACAGACACAAACTTCATAGGATATCTTGACCTACCACTCCCACCTGGAGGATAGTGGGGCGACATCGGTAAGAAGTAAGAGACCTGTTTTTATATTTTTTATGTTAAGTGATGAGACCTGTATATTCTTATGCAGATGTTGGAGCAACGTGACCTGGAGGAGCATCTCCATTGGATAGGCAATAAGGAGCTCACTTTGTACCACACGGTGATGATATCATTGGGGAGCTGGAGGAGAACCTAGAGAGGTTGACTTTGGACATCCTAGATGCTGGCATAGATGACCTCCTGATGAGATATCAGAGATCCATAGTGGGAGTACCAGGCCGATTCAGTAGGCTGCTGCGTAGGGTAGCTCGAGCAGTTATGTGCTATCAGGAGCACCACTAGTGTACAAGATCTGTACTAAAAGCTGATAGCTTCAGGATTTTGTATGATGATTTTTCCTGAAAGCCTATGTGCTTTATAGGAGGTCTCAAGACCTATTTTTGTAAACTTTTTTGTATATATATATACAGACTTTTACATGGTGTTTAAATGTTTCAAATAGAAAATGAATTTTCTATGAGTTTTATGTGTCTCTAAATGTTTATTTACAATGGACCATGTTTGATTTACCATCATGAATGGGAAATATGCCAGTCTAGGATGTAGTTAGCCAATGAGTCAGTGACTACATTATATTCCCTAGGGATATGCCTATAAGTAATAGTTTTGAATGATATTTCTAACAAATGCACTCTTCGGAATAGGCAGAGGAGTACAGGGTTCCTAATGGTGTAGACATGGTTCAAATGGCGAACCACAAGCTGCGAGTCCATCAAGACTACTAGATCACAAACATCCTGGGAGGAAGCTTTAGTTAGAAGACCAATGACTGCTTCATACTCGGAGATGTTATTAGTAGCGGGACCTATACAAACCACTCCTGAACTGACCAAATCTTCAGCCGATGAATAGAGAACCCAAGCAGCCGAGGTGAGATTCAATGTGTGGCGGCAAGCACCATCAGTGAAACCGTAGAAATCCATCTGCATGACCAAAACATGGTATAAACAGATGTGGACACGAAGCTCAAAACCACCTTGAAAATACTAAAAGCACACTGAAAGCCAATCAATATACATATATACAATATACTACCCAAGAAAACCTAGGCATAGTACCTTTTCAGGTCAACCCATTGCAAGGTTTCCCCAAAGGGATCCCATCATAATCAACGAGCTCGTAAGCTCCTTTCTCTAACACCTTGGAAATAACAAAAGGTCTGTACCACATGGATTCAAACTTACCCTTCCCTAGTTTGTCGTATCTCTAGTCATAAGTCAAGACTAGGTCACCCTCGTTAAAGACACGAGGCTGGATAGATTTATCATACTGCACCTTGGTTTGTTTCTTATGCACCTCATTAGCCAAGGCAACATCTCTACGAGTCTCGTCAAGGTTATTCAAGTATAAAAATATTTCTTCCTCCGTAGAAGTGTCTGGGAGAAGTTCGACAACAAGTTGTAAAGATGGAATCTGACATTGGATGGGTAAGACAACTTCAAGTCCATAGACAAGCTAGAATGGTGTGAAAATAGTAGCTATTTTCACAGAAGTATGATAAGCCGAAAGGGCAGATAAAAGAACGTGGTGCCAATTGGATTTATGATCTCCAACCATCAGCCGAAGCATAGTTTTCAAAACTTTGTTAATGGCCTCTACCTGACCATTAGCTTGTGGATAATATGGCATAGAGTTTCATGGCGAAACCCTATCTTGGCACTCATTTCCTCCATCATCAGTAACAATGGACCGCGGAACTCCAAATATAGCTATGATATGATTGAACAAGAAGAGGGCCGCAATATTACCATCTTATGCATATGTAGGCATGGCCTCAGCCCATTTAGTAAAATAATCCATGGCTACGATGATGTAACCATGCCCCCCGACTGAGGTAGGCTTACAATGCATGAAGTCAATCCCCTATTTGGCGAATGGGCCAACGACAGTGATGGGGTGTAGTGGAGCAGGATGGGTGCACTTTTTAGGATAGAAGTGTTGACAAGGTGGGAATTTCTTAACAACCTCATGACAATATTTGAAGATCGAACACCAGAAATAACCAGCGTGAAGGATTTTCTAGGCTATAGCCTTCCCAGATAAATGACCGCCACATGCTCTTGAATGGAAATCATTCAACACAAGTTCAGCCTCCTCATGAGTGAGGCATCGCCAGAGAATAGAGTCAATCCCACATCTATACAAAGTATCATTCAGGATGAGATAGTATTTCGCGTGGTGACGGATACGGTAGTGATCATCTCAGGATAAATGTGGCTGAAAATGTTGTGTCTGTAGATATATAAGCAAATATCCATACCAAGGATCAGTAGTGCTTATCAGGAACAGGAATTCATCCAAAAATGAATCAATGGGCCCAGATTCTGTCGAAGCACAGGGAAGATCACACATAAGCTCTGCAAAGACCAATGATTTCTTTGATATAGCCTTGGTAAACTCCAGATCGAACTCCTGAAGGATAACTATCCAACGAGAGTACTTGCCCCTGAGCACCTAACGAGTGAGGATGTAGTACATCAAGTTCTGGTATGCCAATATGGTGGTAGTGCAGAGCAGAATGTAATGATGAAATTTTGTACAGTAATGACTGTGGCCAATGCTAACTTTTCCACACGTGAATAATGGGTTTCAGAATCCAAGAGATTCTTATTGACACAATAAATCACGTGCTCCTAACCGTGGAGATTGTCCTGCACTAAAACCATAGTGATGGTAGTAGCAGAGGCAACAATATACAAGAGAAAGTCCTTTGAATAATCAGGGGGGTGTATCACGGGTGAATGAGTCAGAGCGTGCTTAAGATTATCAAAGGCGCATTGGGCCTGGTCATCCTAGAAGAATGGAGTGTTCTTCTTAAGGAGATGCATATAAACGTGCATTTTCTCTGCGAAATTGCACAAGAAGTGACAGAGAAAGTTTGCCTTCCTTTGCAAACTTTGGAGTTCAAAGAGATTAGTTGGGGCTGGTAGATCAAGAATGGCGGAAATTTTTAAAGGATCTATCCGGATGCCATCTCTGGATACCACAAAACCAAGCAAACGTCTCATCTCAATGCAAAAAACACATTTATGTGGGCTGAACCATATATTATAGTGACGACATCTTAGGAATATCTCTCTAAGATGACCAGGGTGGTCCTCCTGTCGCTGTGAATGAGTAGGGAGGTTGTCAAGGTACGGTTCAAACACATAGGACATCGCACGCTAGAACGTAGCTCCAGCATTTTTTAAGCCAAACAATAAATTCTTATATGCAAAGGTTCTCCATGGGAAAATAAATGCCATCTTATGTTGATTGGAGGGTAATATCTCAATCTGATTATAGCCGAAGAAGCCATCCATGAATGAAAAGATGACACTTCTGGCATAGTTGTCGATAATTTGATTGATATGCGGGTAGGAAAGTTGTCCTTGGGACAAGCTTTATTCAGCTCCCTAAAGTCTATGTAGACTCTAATGGTGACCTGCTTTTTATTGATAGGGAAAATGTTCGATACCCATTCTATTAGGGGTACAGGATAAATAAACCCAGCTTTCAGAAGCTTCGCAATTTCAACTTTTGTAGCTGCGGCCTTTCGAGGATGGACTTGCCTAAGTTTTTTCCTGACGGGTTTGGCGGAGGGATAAGTTTTAATCTCGTGGACCATGATGGAAGGGTTGATCCTCGGCATCTCTTCGTAGGACAAGGCAAAAATATCACAGAATTCTTTAAAAAGTGCCTTATAGGCTTTAGATTCATCTGTGGAGCAGTTCTTCCCAACATGAACATGCTCGATAACATTAGGCTTGGCTGATATGTCAATTGGGTTTGTCTGAGTAATGTTGCAAAGGTTTCCTTTAGAATCTGTATGTTGCAACAATATAGGACTTTGGGGAACATTGACAATATTAGTAGGAAACAAGGATGCAAAATCGTGGTTAACCGAATTGGTGTTGGGGAAGAACATGGATCTATGATGGTGATCCTCCAAAATGGACTCATCCGTGCTCATGATCTCAATAATGGCCTTGTCAGAAGGAAAAGTATCAGAGAGATAATCTAGAGTGGGAAGAGAAGGTTCTGACCAATACGGTAAATTGTAAGGATCTAAGGCCACTACATGAAGATCATTAGTGTGTTCATTGGAAGAGGTTTGAATGGTGTTATACATAGCTTTCTGTGGACTTAACGAGATGGACTCAACAACATAGAGGCCCTTAGCCTCATAATCAAATGAGGCGATCATATTGATTGATGCAGAATCCGTGCTAGGAGGAGTGGATGGAAAAACTACCATGATGGATGAATCCTTCAAAATTCCTACCCCAATCGTCTGGTAAAGAGGAGGGGACTGGCCTAACATGGGGATGTTATTAGCCGTGGAGCTAGTAAAATCTGATGTGCAGAAATCAAGCTGGTTAATAGTAACGATTCTTCCCAGATGTGGAAATTGGATAGTTCGAAATACTGTTGAAGCAATAGCAGTCATAGCATAGAACCAATTTCGTCCTAGAAGGAGATTGTAATCTAAAGGATCATCTACCACTTCTACTTGGATGGAAACGGTTTTCCCCCCAGCTCAACCGCGAGGGCTTATATGAGACCATGGGGCTGGAAACCCCATCTGTCAAAGGATTTAAGGGTCGTAGGTGATGTTACAAGCTTGGGAGAGCCAAGGGCTTTCCAACAAGACAAAGACAACACAGAGGTTGAATCTCCTTCATCTAGGATCATTCAAAAAACCTTATTTCCAACTACTTTCGCAACGACTTAAAAAGAAAGTTTATGTGGTAACCTAGACTTATAGTTCTCAACATTAAAATGAATCAAGTTGGTGTTATCCGAGTCTAAAGCTCCTAATGCAGTCAACAAGTTTTTGCGTTGTGTAGGAAAACTTTGGAGCACTTCTACGGTAGACATTGCACAAGGTGCCTGAGAAAGATCTTCAACCACATTATAAAATTGAGCAGATCTGGCATTGGGATTAAATACTGCCTTCTGAAGAGTACTCTTAGGTGGGCGCAAAATCATGTCGAGAGTAGGCTTCTCGATAGACAAGGGGATAGGAGACGAGGACTCAGGAGAACTAGTAAAAGGGGCTTTCCCTGAAGATGAATGATCTTCATTTTTATCTGTAGGTTTATCATAATTCTGACTTCGAGTTTGCAGATGGATGGTATATGAATACATGATATGAATTTCCTCTGACGAACTAGAATTACCCTGATTAGACATGTGGTCTATCAATTATTGTTGAGAGGGAAAAGGATCCGTAAGTATTGCAGGTGTGGGATTGGACTTCAAAAATTGGGATATTTTGTCCCGACGAGGACACTCCTTTGAAAAATGGTCACCACCGCATAGCAGACAGGGATATTTCGCTTTTCTTTTCCCTTTTTCATTATCACCATTGGTTGGTCGTGGAGTCTCCGGCTTGTTTCCAGGTTTTTTTATTTCGATTTCTACCTTTCTTTTTATTACCCGAGGTTTGAGTACTTTGAATAGAATTGACCTCAGTGGAAACTTTAGGAGTCAAAGGAGTAGATGGGTTAGTTTGGGTTTGCTTGGCAGGTTTCACCATTGATGGGGACTGGATTGAACCAACAATCCCATCAACAGGTACTTATGCTGGTGGCTTGGCAGGATCGGCGCTGGGGTGAGGAGCTTGAGGGATCAAGTCATAAAGAGTGCCAAACTGGGAATAAACCAAGTCTAGGTACTGAGCTCGACTAATAGCCTGCTCTTTAGTAATGACACTTCCCATAGCCACATCTCAGGCAATAGGAGGCAACAAGGATTTGGTGAACCAATCAGCTAGTAACTGATCTAGAATAGGGGCCTTAATAAGCTTTCTCTGCCTTCTCCACTCATGAATATGATCGGATATGTGGGTGGAGGTTTTCTGTCGTAGAGAGGTTAAAAGATCAGTACCCGTTTCATAACGAATAGGGAGCTGAAAGTGTGTAAGAAACACGGTTGCTAGTGAGCCAAAATCCACAAACGAATGTTGTGGGAGTTCAATGTACCACTTCACAGCCGTACCGGTCAAAGTTCGTTGAAAGAGTTGTAATCAAACAGAGTCATCCATGAGGGAATTTGAAGAACACCACAAATGGAATGTCATCACATGGTTCTTCAGATAATCTCCTTGTTTCCCATCGAATTTTGGGATGTCTGATGGTAACTTTATCGGAATAGGGGGCCATGAGGAATTGCATCGAATGGGGTCATTAATCAACTTGGACATATCAGGTAAGTCCAAAGTTGCTAGGAAAGGTAACTGTCAGTTGGGATGAACATATTGGTAATATTGATATGGCATATAATTACTAGTAGGACCATAAGTGGACTGATAAACAAGTTGTTGTGACGAAGAACTACCGAAATATCCGCCCCTCAGGGGGGTGATTTTTGGGATCAAGACTACTAGGACCACCAAGGCCTCTAGGAGGAGGACCACTAGGGCCACCGGGACCACCAAGACCACCAGGAACACCAGGGGGCGGACTGCTAGACCCTCTGGGACCACCAAGAGGAGGTAAACCTCTAGAGCCACCAGAACCACTAGGAGGAGGGCTAACGGACCCTCCAGGTCCAGAAGGAGGAAATCCACCAGGTCCACCAGGACCACTAGGGACACTAGGACCATAAAGGAGGAAAGTTTCCAAATCCTCTTGGACCATTAGGCCCACAAGGGGGAGGACCTCCATAAGGGGGTCCTCCAGCACCTCCCGCAGTATGTATAGGTACCCCCCCCATAGCTAGCATGTAAGACCAGTTTGGTTTCCCCCATGGAATAAAAGTATTACTAGGGTATGGAATTCCTGTAGGATTGGGTGGATGATTAATATTACCTACAGGTATTTGATAACCATAACCTCTAGAATATTGAATGGTTACAGGTTGGGCCCCGGAGGGTTGACCTTAACTAGATGGGGGATTAACCACATTAGAATGGGTGGGAGGGACATAAAATGTACATGATTCTATGTTAGAGGTCTGCCCTTGACTAGTGATAATTCCGGTGTTAGATAACGTAGGTTGTGCCGGGGGTTGCCTCTCGGCACTAGAAGGTGTAGATGAAACATGAATTGAAGATTGAATTTCAGGTATAGAAGACCTAGGAAAATTAGGTATAGACATAACATGAGAGGTGGTAGGGGTGGTATCTTGACTTGGGTTGCGGGGTGTCAATGGACAATCTATAATCGGTTCAATGGGTCTCATAGATTTGGAAAGTGAATGATATCCCCTAGGAACAGATGTGGACCTTGGTAGTGTTGGGCGTAAAATGTCATCAATTTGCTTATCAATCTCCTTTGCACAAAGAATGGAAAAATGGTATTGCCTACGTTCTTCTTCAATTTCAGAAGAGATTCCATGGGTGCCAAATGAAGCAATGGCCTAACCTACAGGGGTTTCCCAAAATGAAGCATTGGGACCAAAATCTGGGTGAGCAGTATCATCAACACGTCCTTCCATGGGAGAATGGAACAAGGAATCTCCCCGAGAAGGCTGTTGGACCAAGGGAGGTGAGTGTGAAGAATATGGTACTCCACTTTCCACAACCACATTATCTCCCACTTGGGAGGTGGTAGTAGCTCCTTGGTCGATAGCTTCCATAGGATTTTCTCCTAAAACAGGAATAAAATCAGGTGGCAAGCCCCGTACTCTTCTGGACTGTCTTAACTCAGCCAATTTGTACCGTTCCTAACTAACCTAGGGTCTGAAAATCTAGAAATTACACCAAAAAGAAATTCCCTACATAAGCTATAGGTCAAAGCAAGCACACTTAAAATGATAGGAGGAGTTCAAAAGTCAGGTCTCTCACTAGGATTGTCAAGAAGGCACCACTCATGATGTACCTCGAGGGTACGTGTGTAGTAATATCCTCGAATGTTGTTTTCGGTGTATGGCGAAAGGGATTTTCTTAGATAAATAAGGTACCCTAGTGGGGTCTCCTGATATACTCAAGGTACCTGGGAGCTTGAATTAGTAGTAGTGTTGTCTAATGCATAACCATACACAAGGGGCCTTTCGATATACAATCAAGTATGTGAAGTACCTTTCTATATACTTCAAGGGTACATGAAAGACTGTTCGATATACCGATGGTACATGGAAGAACCGTGCGAGTCCCAGAATGTAATGCTAACAAATAACGACAGCTCCTACACCCAAACACGTCTCTAACCTACCACTCAAGTTACTATGTAAATTTTAACCTACAACTACTGTTAATTTTAACTTGTACAGTTAGGTGAATGCATGATGTTTTGACAGAAAAGTAAAACCATGCAGTATGCTAATGTAAAATGTTCACTTTACCGTTTAGTATGCCTACTTACGGGAGGGAAAGAGAGTGTTTTCCTTTTGTTTCAAAAACCAAAAATACTTCCACACATTAGTCATGAACATCAAACAAAGACAAGCAAACACTTTTCCAAACTGATTTTTTCTTTCCGAAAGCAAATGAGAAGGGGAAGAATCTCTTTTCCTATAAGAAAAACAAGAAGCACACCTATATGCAAATGCACTCTATTTTTTCCAATTTCTCAAACATAAGTCAATCTAACTTAAAACTACAATTTTTTTTAATTTTGATCGAGATAGCTCTAAATGCATGAGAGACGAAAGATCATAAAGGTTCTGAAAGCTTGCAAACTCAATCAAAAAACCAATGTCCAACGCTCAATGATGATATCCTAGTCTCAGTAAAAAAATTTCTTTTTTAAAGGAAGGAAAAAGAAGTTTACTATGCAAATAAGAAATGAAACCTAGAAACTAATCTAGTGTTCTTCTTTTAGTCTACGTAGCATGAACAAAAAGAGATTTTTAAATAACACCCTAAGCTTTTCAGCCAACAAGAAATCCTTTCATAAACACAACCAACAAGCATAGAAGCAGATGAACAATCAAAAGACTTAATAAAACTTTTGAAATTCCACTCAAATCAATCGAACAATCAAAAGACTTAATAAAAATTTTGAAATTCCACTCAAATCAATCTTAAACTATAAAAACTCAAACCACAAGCATCAAATTCAGTAACACAAGTTTGACTAGCAGAACTGAAAGCAATCAAAATCCAAATTTTTGCAAAGAAAAATAAGGAAAAAGGGCTTTGGAATGATGCCTACCTAGCACCGCGTTTCTCAAGTGTTGACAGAGCATTTCCCAGACAGCACTGCTTCTTGTCAATAGGTTACAGGCAGTGGCATCATGTACTATCCACTTTGCTTAGGCGATGGCACCGCTTCTCGTACACAACATAGGCACGGTTCCTTGTAGATGACCAAAACACAAGAAGAATGAAAGATCCAGTCAGAAAAAGGCTAGATCAAGGAAAATATTGTTGAATTGAGTATGGAAACAGAGCATAAAAGACAGAAATTCCTAAGATCTGAATAGATCTGGATGTTTCAAACCCAAACGGAGTCAGTCAAAGAGTAGATATGACTGAAGAGAGTTGAAGAAGGAGTCTGGATTCAGACAAGAGTTGCAGACTGAGGAAGATCAGAATGACTGATACACAAATTCATTCCCCAGTGGATTCGCCAGATTTGTTAGCTGGAATATTTCACCTCCTGCGGACAACAAGGTGTGCCACTGGTCTGAATGGTTCAGATCCAGAACAAATATAAGACAGAGGTTGAAGAATCTCCCTAGATGCCATAGATACCCGGAATACAATGCTTTGATAGTCACCCTGTGTACCTGCAATAATCTCAACACGAAATAGATCAAAGCAACCAGAATATAATCTACTAATCTATGCTAGTGACTAAGGAATCTAACAACATATATATGAAATCAAACATCAACAATATATGTGGGACAGAAATCAACTTGCATTAAAGAAATATGAAGAAGTTTACAACCAAGCCTTAATGTTGACATGCATCTCCATGAAACCAAGCATTCTCATCCCCATAAGCTCCGACTCTAGCTCTCTTTGTGCTCTCCAATGATATGGACCAAGTGATCAATCCAACAGGATAACAATTCCTTAAGAGTTCTCCCCCTCAACCATGGCCATAAGCTTGTATTTATAAGGCTAGATGGATAGGGTAGGTTGAGAGATTTGTGGGTGAGGTGGCCTCCAAGATCCTAGGATGGGGGATCTCGAGCTTAATAGACCCAAAATAGTAGGGATAAGGGATATCTCGAGGCTTATCATCTAGAAGCCTCAAGAAGCTTCTCTTTTTCCCTTTTTACCCAGGGTACCACGTTTCTCCTTTAGTGACAGAGCGGTTCTAGTAATAACCGCTTATGGACTAAGGGCCATAAGCGGTGGCACCGCTTATGGGAAACAGAGTATGGGCGGTGCGAACAAGGGTACCACGTATGGATAAAGGGTCAAGCATGGTGCTGCGGATTTGTATGAAAAGATTGACAAATGTTATGAGTTTCCACTCCAGAAGTTGGGATTCAGGGCAAGGAGGTATGTCAAATGTCTTATCACATGATGGTGACAGGATTTTGGTATAACAGTGTTCAAAAACATGATGTAATCAATACAAAGAACCTTCACATAGTAACTCGACAATGGAAAAAAATTGGGAATGATAATCCACGTACAAGTAAAATAAAATAAAAGAATGATTATCCTAACCGGGCTGAACAAAAACAATTATATAAAGACGCAACGAATATGTTTAAAGAATTTTCTAAATAGGAAGAAGTCGAGGACAATCGACAAAACACAGTTAAAGAATTAATACGCTTAGTACAACATGATAAATCGGTATCTCAATTCATTGACTTATTGTATAATATGAAGCATAATAATAATATAGAAAAATAAACCAAAAACATATGCAGTCTAAATAAAAAAGACAAAAGCGATGCCGACCCACTTGTCGAACTAGAAATCGAAGGATACCATGTTCAACAAGTTGTACTTGACTCATGACACTTGGGGAAGAAATGTCGATACCTCAAGTTAGCTGACCAAGGTCTGATCGAACCCATTGGGGTTTGGATAAATGTCAATACGACAATAAAAGGAATATCGACTAAAGTCAAATTTGAAATTATTGACCCTAAGGAAGGATCCAGTTCCTTCCCAGCTTTAGTAGGTCGACCTTGGGGAAGAAAAATGAAAGCATCAATATCTCTAGACAAAGAAAGGATAAAACTAAAAGGGAATGGACAGAAAGTCATAGTACCTATCCATCCTTCCCAAGGGGAACCTTGGATAGAACCTATTGATGAAGAAGTCTACATCCGACAACTATACCAAATTCAAAATAATGAAGACTACAATGAACCCAATATCCATGGCGAGCTTCACTTAGGAAATCAAGATTTAGTAGGGTATAATTTAGACGCAGAGTTATATGATTGGGAAGTCGAAAACTATGAGACCCAAGCAAGAGGTTGTTGGACCATTCAGGCGGTACAGAAGAAACCAGTCCAACAATGTTTTTCAGTCTCCATCATCCCAAAAATATTCAAAAAGAAAAGTAGGGAATATCTTACCTTGACCCCAACAAATATAAGTATCAGATTGATCCCAAGGTATAAAGAAAGAGAATCCCTAGTTATGCATATAGAACAAGTATCTAAAAACATAGGTGAACATGGCCGACTACAAAGCTTGGTAGAAACCTTTACAGGAAAAGTTGCTCGATGGTGGGATACCCATCAATCAAGATTATAGACGTGGACAATAGCTTCAACTTACTTCATAGAAAGATTCAGAGGAAAGAATCTAATAAAACAGGTGCAAATACCTATGTTCATCTAAGGACAAGACCCAAAGGAGCACATAACACTACAACAAAAACCTGTGATTTGCGTCTCTTTTAGCTTCTTTTTTAGCATCCACTATCACTTTTAGTGTATTTGTCATCATTTTTGGGACAAAGTGGATGCTTTTCCATGGGATGACGCTTTTAATGGCGTTATTTGCATCCCTTTTTAAACGCTGGAACTATTTTGGACGCTAATTACCATCCCAATTAGCGTCCCAATCAAAATCATACTTAGCATCATAATTAGCATCCCAATTAGCGTCCCTCTTTAAAAGTTGGCACTATTTTGGATGATAATTAGCATCCCAATTAGCATCCCTTTTTAAAAGTTGGTGCTATTTTGGATGCTAATTAGCATCCCAATTAATGTCCCAATTAGCGTCCAAATTAGCATCCCAATTAGAATCCCAAATAGTGTCCCAATTAGCATCCCAATTATCATCCCAATTAGAATCCCAAATAGTGTTCCAATTAGCATCCCAATTATCATCCCTTTTTAAAAGTTGGCACTATTTTGGATGATAATTAGCATCCCAATTAATGTCCCAATTAGTGTCCCAATTAGGATCACAATTATGATCCCAATTAACATGCCAATTAGCATCCCAATTAACATCCCAATTAGCACCCACAAAAGCATCCCATATAATGCCAAGAATAGCCTCCAAAACACGTCCTTAATAGCATAGCACCATATATTAATCCAGGGTTAGAGAAAGGAATTGTTTCATGAATTTCGGCAGGAAAAACATTCAACATAATGCCAAGTATAGAGCCAAGAATTGCACCTAAAAAACATCCAACATAGCGCCAGGTATAGATCCAGGTATAGCGCCTGGAATAATGCCAGAAATTTCGAAAGGAACCGCGGTAGGAATTCCACTAGGTTTAGAGCTAGGGATTGTGTTCATAAAATGTCTGACATAACGTCAGATATATGAATGTCAATGTCATTGATCATGATTCATGTGATAGCATTTTTGTGTGATGCTATTTTTTATTTATGTAGAAGGAATTCATGTCCATAAACAATGTAAAATTAGTGCATACCTCCCTATGATCACTAAGTGCATAGCACCACACACCTCCAATCAAAGCAAGAATGAAGTGTGTTATTGGATCTAATCATTGACAAAAACAATCATTGGGATCCACAACCTTTGCACCAAGAACCATACACTATAATTCCCCTAACTTGATTGCACACACTAAATATCACAATTTAACATGCAAAGACACACACCAGCAAAGCTTTATCCCTAGTAGTGGCCTATGGCCCGATGGATGGATTATGAGCCCCAAATAAATGTTATGTTCTAAGACCATTTCTTTTCACATCAAACCATCAGACATTAATTGAGAACAATCCTTGGTAGTTTAAACCTCAAAATATTAACAATATTACATTTAAAAGCCAAAATTCCTTATGGAGGGCATGCATGTTAGTTTGGGGCCCCATAAATGGACCATACACTCCTCATGAAAATATGTAATGTGAGATTTTATATGTGTACATATACCAAGGAATGGGTCTTTAAAACCATCCTTAGTTTGCTAATCCTCAAAATGATGACCATATATCACATGTATGTTAAATATTCCTTATAGAAGCTCTATGTGGTGGCCTAAAGGACCGTGCATGGACCATGAGACCTATATGGAATTGGTAAAGACTTAGACCCTCCTTAATTTAAATCTTGGTTCATAACAACCATCCTTAGTGTTACAAATATTGATATGGCCACCATATTCCTCTTGCAGGTTAAATTTTTCCTATGAAGGGCTTATGTGATAACTAAGGCCCTACACATTTCCCATGAGCCATAGAGGAAAATATTGGTGTAAGGCTTTGTCTTTTTGCATTGGAATATTGAATGGGAAATGAGAATTACACTTAGCATACCAAAGCTTTAAATGAGCACCATATCCCTCTCACATTCAAAAATATGGTGGCTCGATGCCCCACACATCTCCCATGAGCCTCAAGGACAAATGTTATGGAAAAACAACCTATATCTTGGCACCAAACCATGTATTAGGCAATAAAACTAACCTATAATGTGTAAAACCTCAAAATCACCACCATAATGCACGCCAGGGATGATATTCACTATGTTTTTGAATTGGTTGTATCTCTTTAGCTAGTAGTCAATTCTCTCCTGAGTCTCTTCTAGTACTTAATTATTTTAGAGTTGCTTCTTTTAGAGAAGAAGCAACTCTAAAACATGCCCCACCAAACTAGATACATCACACTATGGAACAACTTATACATGCATACAACATCCACCACAGTTTGTAAATTCATTGTGTTCTATAGGTGCTTTCTATAGCCCACATGGCCGAGATGTGATAAAACCAACATAGATCCATCTTAACTTGTGATGTACCAAGTACCATAAGGGATAATAAAAAAATGTAATAATTAAATGTTATTTTAAATCATTTTCATAAAAAATAATGCAAATTGAGTCAAAACAAGTAATGAACTCCCTAAGAAAAAAAGACCTTCCATCTATTTGGGTGCCCATAAAACTCTAGATATTTAAAGTAAATGAAAAACATAATATCTTAACAATTGCACTTGAAGGTGCAATAAGTACACTCTTGTAACATGAATACGATGAAATGCTTTATTTCATTGGGGATGAGAATAATGTGAAATATAGACATTCAAAATTCACATGTAGTGTTTCATGAACTGACTATCAATATTTGCCCATTTGGGGATAAGGTAGGAATGATATAATGACAAGATGGATAATTTTTTTTAAAGCAAGTACACACAAGGGATTTGAACTCGTGGCCTTATTCTCATCTCAATTACTCATTACCAATTGATCTAACCATTGTGGGTGATGAGATGACCAATTAATTTTATTGTGGCATGATAGTTTGGGTGAGATCATTATTCATGGGCATCTTTTCCTTCATCAACAAAATCATAGGTTAACATTGACACCTATATGTATAGTGGTTGGCTCACAAATGGAAGGGGACACATATGCCAAAAATTTGTTTCAATATGAGGGGAGATTTGTAGATTATTTTTAAATTGTGATGGGGAAGATGACTATCCCATAGGCCCACTAACATTCTTTCATAGAAATTGTGAACATTAACCCTAATCATTCCATTATTTTGATTTCTATCATCACCAGTCTCAACTAAAACATGTATAAAGTGCACTAAGGGATTTGCATTTTTTTCTTGTAAGTGGAGAAAATAAGTTGTATTATAGGAGAAAACAATCTTATATTGACTTACCATACAAATTTTAAAAAAATTTCATTACATGTCCATTAATAATGGACACTATCATTAAATATCCACTAATAATCATGTTAGACAATTGTCTTTCATTCATAGATCTCATCATGGTATGGTATATTTTGCTCTTCCTTGGGTTGTTGCCTTATCCAATATAAGAATAGTTCACTAGTGCCCTTACATAAGGGACAAATCAGATGATTTCCTTTACTTTTTCTATCTCATGACCATTATGCAATATATATCTAAAGAATGGTTCATTTGTTATTTATATTGTTTTCTTGTGTTTTATAGGCTTCAATAGGTTTAAACTGCCTTTTATTTTGCAAATGCTTAACAAAAAGAATATGTTATAAATGACACTAAAAATAAAAATTCAATAAATTAGTAATATTTTAGTTTCCCATTTCACACCAAAGCTATTATCCAACCTAAAAGCTAATATATAAACAATATAAATACATTGTATTTAAAAATATTCACATAAAAACATTGTATTAAAAAAATATAAACAATTTAAAGTTAAATAGTTAGATTTTATTTAAAAAAAATTAAAATGATAATAACTACAAATAAATAAATTTATTTATATTAATTGAATTTAATTAAAATATTAAGAATAGAGATATTTTCCACCTACTTTATTCTTAAATTAACTAAAAACATTGATTTTTAAAAAATCTTTGGTACGACAATATAGCCATTGAATTTCACCATGCTTGGTTTTGTTCCTTTAAAAATACAACATAAGTTATAAGTGAATGAAATATTGGTGGGAAGAAAAATGCTTCATGCACTAGACATATTTTCATACCTTGGAACATAGCGGAAGGGTTTTGAGGTACAGGTTGTTCATTTCGAAGTCACGAATCATAGGCCAAACCCAACAAAATTGCGGGCTATGGAGGAGTGGATTCTACATCAAAATTAATCCAGGCGATCCAAGCTTGACAATCTTCCAAGCCTTGTTTAGATTGGATTACAGCATGCAGCTCTCCTGGATTGCACCTATTAGCATTGCCACCTGGGTGGGATCAACTCTTGTATCATCTAGCGGCTATTAAAATGGTAATCGGCACAGCACACAGAAGCCACTCACTAACTCACAAATAGAAGGTTCCCATAAGCTGCCATTCATAAACAGCATATAATCCCGTGCCCTACATGTCATAGTCATCACCTCGCTCTAGCACCAAATTGCATAGTCAACTAACTACTCTATCAACACTATATATTTTTTATGTTGTTGGGATAACATTTCCTCTTCTCTCGGGCACGAAAGGGATATTTTCCTTTCTGGATTCTCTTAATCGGTAAGCCTATTTTCCTTTCTGGGTTGTCTTAAACAACTGACAAAACATATTATAATTTGACTAAATCATTCTTCGTGCTTCAAATTTCAAACTGCAGGTTTAGAAGATCATTGATGGTGCTAAACCCCTTAAAGATGTCTTTGATGGAAGTTGCAAACGGATCATGAAGGAAGGTACTGCAAATATTACAGGTTCGTGGGATTCTATTTACAAGAAATATTATAATGTAAAACTTTAATTTCATCATTCTTGCGAAGATCTTTCTCTGTCTTCTTACCAGCCATGTCCCTTGCTCTAGCACCCAAATCCTTCAATTTTTAGATCTAGAAATTAAAGCCCATATTTTTGGTACCACCCATAACCTACATGGTATGTTAGATAGTATTGGTTTTTGATGCAAAATAGAGGGGTTTGAAAGCACCGCAGAAGATATACATCCCCTTTATTCCAAAGGGTTTCAGATCAACCACTGAATACATCCACTGAAGGGTTTCTTAAATGTTGCCCTGAGATAGCAGAAATTTCCTATGAAGCATATACACAAAAAATCTCTAGAATAGTGCACCAACTACAAAATTCGTGTCGCAAAGGATTGTACACATTGGGAAAAGAAAACATTATCGTTGACCTGAAGGCAAACATGTGGTAGCACTTCTCGATCCAGATTGATCCTAAAGGCACCTAAATGTCTGTAATGACATATAAATGACCCTATTATCACCAAAATTACTGTAGCGACATCTAAATGATCCTAACCATTACACGACATGAATCCAAATGGCGACGAGTGATTATGAACACTAATGGCATATGAGTGACTGTGATTATGATGATTTTGTTGATGATGTACTTGATGATGACAATGAGGATGATGATGAAGACGGCATTGATGTACCATATGACATTGATGATGATAATGACAATGTCGATGTCTACAATGATGATGCATGTGATTATGCTTCTAGATACTGATTGATCCTAATGGAACTTAAATGTTTGTAATGACATATGAGCAACATATTAATATCACCCAAATGACTCTAATGACATTTAGTTGTTGTCGACAACATTTTAGTGACCTTAATGGAATTTGAGTGATTATAACAACATGACATGGATCCAAACGGTGATGATTGATGATGGAGCATAGTGGCATATGAGTGACCCTATCAACGATGATGACAATGATAGGGCCGATGATGTACTTGATGATGAGGATGATGATCACCATGATTTTGTTGATGATGTACTTATTGATGTTGATGTTGATGATGATGACGGTGACAACGATGATGATGATGATGATGATGATGATGATGCAATGTATAATGTACTTGACAATGACATTCACTTGTCCTCGACAACATTTGAATGACTTAATGGAATTAAGAAAAACCAATGTCAATGATTTGCAATATGTGGGAAAAAGAAGTTTTGTTTTGTTGGTCAATATTCTAAATTGAAATCCTTTTCTAGATCTCCATTCCACACAGACACCGTTTTTATTCTATTTGAGTTCAATATATGTAGCATATTCAAGATTTGTCTCATTACTATATTGATTGATTTAAAATTAAAAACTAATATATAATTATTTAAAATTTGTTTTTTATTAATATAAATAAAAAAATAAAGAAACCAATATATAATTATCATTACACAAATTTATAAAAGATTATCAAAAGCCTTTTCATAAACAGAGATAAAGAAAACAAGAAGAGTTGCTAAGGCAACAAGTCCTTGCGAAGCAACTTTGCAAATAAAGATATAATAAGATTTGGCTTATTAAAAAATTACTGAAAATAAATCAAGGAAAATACCTTTAGATCATTGTCCTTGTATTAACACATTTAATATTTTATGGTTGTCTCTACGCCTTGACCCAATGCATATTATGGGGTGAGGATGTGTAGTTAGTTATGAATATGAGGTGAGGACGTGCATGCATAATAATCCTTATTTATGACTATGAGGTGAGGATTTAAAGAGAAGAGAATGTGAAGTCATGTAATTTTTATACATATTTTGGTGGCGAGTATCAAGGACAAATGTTGTGAGAAACCACAAATGTTTGGAAGGATGAAAGGAGATTACATCATGATCATGCCACCCATCAAACTGAAGACTATTATTGAGCCAAAAGTTTTTTTTTAATTTTTATTATTATTAATAATCATTGTGCTTCTTTGGTCCAAATGTTTTTTCTAACTCACTGTTTCTCCATATTGTGTGCCCAATGATCCCTCTCTATATCAATGCACAAATCAACCTCTGCATAGTTTGTGATCCTAGTTGCATGCCATTATTTTTAGTTGCATAACATCGAGTGTTGTTTATATAGTTGTCATGAGTCCATGATATTCATGCAAGAAATGAAGTTTTGTAGAGGAGGACTCATCAAACCAACCATTTGAATTTCATTTTGATGAAAAATGAGTGGACATTAGTAGCTAGGTTCACATAGGTAGTAGGAACAAATATTTGGGCTTGTTTCAGGCCTAGTAGTAGACTAGTAGTTGTTCTCCGTTGTTATAACCACATTTGCTGACACATTCTCCCACCTTAGATTGCATCCCCAAGCGACTTCAGAGTTAGAGTCACATCCCAATGGCTAGTGCCTTGTAGCGGTCAGTGATCACTCGTCATCTTACATAGCTAAGCAGTGAGTGATAATAATTTATGATATGTGAGTGAGTCATTATAATTTATGATATTTCAAATACTTTGAATTAAGAGCATAGGAATTTCAAAATGTTGAGAAATTTACATGAATGGGTATGAAATGTTGATATAAAATGATGGAAAATAAATGTTGATAAATTCAATCTTTTTTAAAGGACAGTTTTAACTTTACACTTCTATGCTGGACTAAAACCTTCATTTGAAAAGGTTCAAACTTAAACGTGTAAGGGAACGATAGGGCGACTAATCCAAAGGATGGGATTTATGTTACTTGTTTCCATTTCAAAAATTCCAAAACAATGGAAAAAATACCAAATCTAGCATCGTCACATTTGTTGAGATTGCCGAAAGGGTGCAGAAAGTCATTATCCAAACTAGGGTAGAAGTCTAAAGTGTGCTGGGACGGAGGAATACAGCCTACTAGATCTGCAACCTACACAAGAAAGGTTGAGATTGATGCTCAAATATGGTGCAGTTTGAGATAAGACGAGAAGGTGTGTCCAATCTGAAACTCTGGTCTCCATATTTGCTCAATCATAAGAAATGGGGTTATTTAAACAAAATTTCAAGCAATGGGGTTATTTAAAAAAAATATCAGGATATTATTAGTTTGTCTAATAGTTTTAGCCTAAGCATCATTATATACTTATGGGAATTTCTTGACCTTCAAACAATAGCCTCCAATAGTGAGAGGTTTCACTTTTTAAATATGGGCAAAGTTTAGGGCATCCAAGCAAGATCAATCCACATTCCTGTAGTGGTCATTTCATATTTCCATCTGTCCATCCATGTCTCTGTTGAATAAGTTCTGGTTGGTTAGAATCAATCTATCTAGATCTGGCAGTGAAACGATTTAAGCTTCAGTTCCCCCATCCCATATATCAATTCCAAGCAACCCACACATGTTCTTGTTTTTCAAATAAGAAAGAAAGTCTGTCTTTCCCACGCTGATAGATGAAGACTAAAAATCGCTAGATCAGTAGCTCCTTCAGAATGACTGGTAATACCACTCCTCTCCAGTAGTGAGAGGTTTCACTTTTTAAATCTAGGCAGAGTTTAGGGCATCCAAGCAAGGTCGATCCACATTCCTATAGTGGTCGTTTCATCTTTCCATCCATCCATCCATGTCTCTGTTAAATAAGTTATGGTTGTTTAGAATCAATCTATCTGGATCTAGCAGTGAAATGATTTAAGCTTATGTTCCCCCATCCCATCTATCAATTCCAAGCTAGCCACACGTTCTTATTTTTCAAATAAGAAATAAAGTTTGTCTTTCCCACGCTGATAGATGAAGACTAAAAATCGCTAGATTAGCAGCTCCTCCGGATTGACTTGTAATACCACTCCTCTTTTGTCTTACTGGTTCGAAGGGTTAGTAAATTGTAATGTAAAAGGGTGGCATGCTAATGTACTCAGGGTGAGGAAATAGTAAAAGGGTGGCATGCTAGGAATATTATTTCTCTTACCGATAGGAAGAGCCTTTCTAAGTTCCAGATCTTGGAGATGCCTTGCCCCAAATGCCTTCTCCTCAATCTCATATGGCAATAACATGACCATCGTCCATATCTCTGAAAATACATGCAGCATTTTGATTGGATGCATCACAGAATAGGGGGCATGGTTATATATTGAAACTTGAAGGTTGATGGGATTGATGATAGATCATTTGATGACAATTTTATAAGTGATAGCTACTAGATGACTGATGTTATATCCGTACTAAATGGATAAATATATGTTTTCATGTTTTCTACAAATATTTTGGCATTATGCGTGTTTTTAAAAATATATGCATCAAAATATAATAAAACATGTATTATATAAAATGTGTTCCACTCCCTACTCCCAACAGTCAGTGCATGCACATAGTTCACGATGTTTCTCCTTGTTTGGCATGGAATCATTTAAGTTTGAGCTCGAGTGCCTTTATGCTTGCTTGCTTTTAGGCTTGACAAAATCACCCAACGAAGCTGGGAGAATGAACCCAATGAAGCTAGGCCCAAGGGCTGGGAGATGAAATAAAACAAACGGGTTGGGAGAGATTAACCCTTGGCTTGCTGCTTAGATTTATTCTTATTGGATCAATGAGTTATTGAATTGCCTAATGGCATGTAAGAATGTCCTCCCTGCTTAGGTTCTTTGCATGAGTCCTTATTTATATTTTGACTTTGATAAATCCCATTTCAGGGGTAGAAACAAGCTGAACTTTATTCCTTGTGTTCTTAATATTCAGGAGGTTAATTTAAGGGGCTCACCTGTTGGCTAGATGGCCTATAGCTAGTTGCCATCGCCAGTCACATTGTTGTTGTCATAGGGTCCTTGCAATATAGTTGATAATCCATATATATAGTTTCTAGTTTAATACCTGCCATGTTGGTTATTACTTAAAGAGCATAATGGCCACTTAAGAAGTCAGGTCGGCCCTAAACCTTGTAACAAAATTTACTTCAAAGTTAGGTCGACCCTATTTCTTCCATAATCTAGGTGCTATTCTTCTTTCTAGTTGAATGGAGTTTCATAACAAATCCAAATCTACAAAAAAAACTCCATAGATCATGCTACATACTGTTTTCCTTATAAATATGTGCTGTAGGTGAAGGCACAAATGGGTGTATTATACTATAAAAATATTACCATCAGCTGTCATACTATGATTATCTTTACTGTGCAAAATAGGCCTTTTTTCCAATGCTGCCCTATGACATGCTCTAGAAGTTAACCAAAGCATTGTTCAAATTGTGCCCTAATTCCTGCCCCATACTACTAATTCCAAACTGATGTATCTCAGTAGAAGAGACCAAGCAAGTATTTCCTCAGTCTAAAGAGCTAAAATCTGGTCATGGAACAAAATATACCTACTTGGTCATGACTACTCATATTTTTAAAATATATGCATCAAAATATACTAAAACATGTGTTATATAAAATGTGTTCCACTCCCCACTTTGTTGGGCTATAGCGCAGACCCGGGTTTTATACTCTTATCTTCGCACCAACAAAAGACCCACAGTGTTGGCCCTTTTGGCAAAAACCTGCGAATAGATTGCAGTCTCACTCGAAACAGCTATGGGGTGCCGCAGAAGAGGGATATTACTGTACCTTTAGCCTTTAATAAATAATAATCATACAACACAGAGCTTCGACATTCACTTGTATAGCTTCGCAGTTAGATAAACAAATAGTGTCTTGCTTAACCCTTACTGGGAATTCACAGTGAATTTAGTATTTAGAAGTGATCTTACTTATCAGTTATATATTTATCAATGCATAAAAGAACATAACAGAACAATACAAAAGAACCGCAACACAAGATATAACGTGGTTCACCCCCAGTGTAGGGGCTACGTCCACAGAACTGTGTTTTATTCAACTCTTTACAAAAACCACAGTTCTGATCTGTGCACTAAGTTGCAGATCCCTTCAATTCCTCAAAGCTACGCACTTAGCTGCAGATCTCTGCGCACACAGTTGCAGATCTTCTTAATCACCCAAAAACCCTTTGCACACACAGCTGCAGAGGTCGTCCACGCACACAGCTGGGACTTAACCTTTCTTACAAAACTAGGCCTTAGCTTCGCATCAAATCCTTTTACATCAAAATCCTAACCTGACTCTTTTACAAAAGTGACTATTTATACAAGTGCACTTATTACAAAACCATGGGCTTAAACCATGGGCACTCCGAAACCCTAAACCCTAGACTTAAACCATGGGTTAATTACAAAAGAGGGCTTTGACTCAACCCCGACACCCCTAAGACTATTTTGAGGCACAACTCCACTTACAAGCTTCCACAAAAACCATGGAGTTACCAAAGTTAAGGACCGTTAAGGTGCGCGCCCCAATAGGCCCCTAAGACTCACCAGTGGCCCGTCTTGGGACACTCTGCTGCTTTTCTGGTGGTAGAATCTTGTTGGTGAAGGTAGTAAACTTCTTGTTGTAGCTGCATTGTCATCCCTTCTACTACTGCTACCACAGCCACGGCTTGCTTGATCCTTCATCCTTTCATCCTTAGCAGAATACGACCATCTCTGATGCTGCTATCTTTCTCCGTCATATTTATGGTGGTCCTGGGGATCATTGGGCCTTCTAAATCTATCAGTGACCCCATCCCTTGAACTGCCTCCCATTCATGTCCTATCGAACATTTGACCATCCACAACTTTGGGTTCTTAGCAGGCGGTGCCCCTGTGATTGCATGGCAATGTAATTTTTCATAAGACAAACAACATGCCTCCATTCTACTGAGCCAGAAGGATACATCTCAGGGTCCTCCGAGGTCTTTCCTGAGGGGTTGTGCCTTTCTTCATTCCGATTAGAGCGAACTTCTGCCTTAAATTTCTTTCTGGTTGATCGTGTCTGCATTGGTTGCTTCGGCACTAGGAACATCTCCTCGCATGGTGGATTACTCATAAGGTTCTATAGACCTCTCTCCTTGAACTCTCGCAACAATTCCTGGACTTCACAATCATTCGACATGGTGCTAACTGTAAACTCAAAGAAATGCGCAATGCAGGAGTTGCAGGCCTGTGTGGCTTCTTATGGAATCTCGCGATAAAATATGTCATCATGTTGCATTAATGACACCAAATCTGATGGAGCGACAGTAATTCCCTTCCACACTGTGCTAGATTTTCCCACGATCTCATCATTACAGGTAGTTAAGGCAATTCACATGCCGGCGCCGCCAATTCTAGTTTGTCCCATCAGTCACATTTTAGGCTGCGATACAAATTTATTCTTCGACATAACTACTAACTTCAGCTTCGCCTCAATGAGTACTTTCGACTCAATATTGACCTTCGACCCTTCCTGACCCAGTGGCAACCAAACTTCATCCTTTGAACTTTGACAATCTTCAACACTTTGTAGCTTTGAGAACAACTTCATTATAGTCTAGTACCCAATTTCAACTGTTCTTGGCACTTAGAATCTCCTTCTTGCTGTTACTTCTGATTAGGGGATCCAGGCTCATCCCTATACTTCTATAATCTACTTCCATTCACCATGGAAGATAAAATTTCTCCATTCAATTTAGCTAACTGGATTGCACCACCATCAATAAATATCTGCACTATGTATGGTCCTTTCCAATGTGTCTTGAACTTACCTGGAAATTTCATGAATTTACTGTCATATAAGAGCACGTGATTACCATTCTGGAACTGCTTCTTCTTAATGTGTCTATCATGCCATGCTTTTTCTCTAGCTTTCTGTACTTGCTGCTGGAACCCTGCAAGAAATCTGTCTTCTTCAAGTTCTAGTATATTTGCCAGCCTTTCTTTCATCATAGCTGGGTCATCCATCTCTGTGAAAACATATATTCTTAGGCTAGGAACAATGTAATCCATGGGCATGACTGCTTCTTGTCCATAGACCAACCTAAAAGGTGTATTTCCTGTCAACTTCTTGCAGGTGGTTCTATAAGCCCATAGTACTGCTGGAATTCGAAGATCCCAATCATTTCTGTTAACATTGCAAGCCTTTGTCAGTGCGTGTTCAAGGATCTTGTTAAAGGCTTCGACAGTTCCATTTGCTTGAGGATGATAGGAAATACTCTTCTGATGATATACTTGAAATTCCTCAGTTAATACTTCAATAGTATTATTTAGGAAATGTGATCCTTGATCACTCATAAGGATTTTAGGGCACCAAAATCTTGACAAGATGTTATCGAAAATGAACTTCGTAGCTGTAGCAGTGCTACAGTTCTTAACTAGTTGAGCTTCGGCCCAACGAGTAAGGTAATCAGTTGCTGTAATAATGTATCTTGCTCCAGATTTTTTTGCGGGGGGATTGATTGGTCCAACAAAATCAATAGCCCACTTGTCAAATGCTTGTAAAGTTACCTGTGGAACCAGAGGCATCTCATCCCTCCTAGACAGTCTGCCTGTCCTCTGACAGATGTTACAGCTGTGGCAATACTCTCTTGCATCCTTATGAATCATAGGCCACCATAATCCAGCTGTCAGAATCTTCTGAGCTGTAGCTTTTCCTGCATAATGACCTCCTGCTGCTCTAGAATGCGCCTCAGCCAAAATCAATGGCTTTTCATGCTCCAGAACACATCTGCGTAGTATTTCATCTGGTCCCATGTTATATAGCTATCCCGCTATTAAGGTAAAGTCAGCTGCTCTAACCATCAACTGCTTCTTCTGCTGTGTTTTCATCTCAGCGGGTGCAAAACCTGTAGACAAGTACTGAACAATATCCTAAAAATAATCATCAACCATCTGGATGACAAATAGTTGGGCATCGGGAAGACCTTAGTCCAAACTAGTGGTTTCTTCTCTTGACTCGAACCTCGACAAGTGGTCAGGCCTTAGGTTAAGTCTTCCAGGCTTAACTATGATCTCAAAGTCATATTCCTGAAACAAAATCAACCATCTGCATATCCTTCCACCTAACACAGGCTTGTTAACCAAATACTTCAAAGCAGAGTGGTCAGTGAGAATCTTAAAATGAGAGCCTAACAGATAATGTCGAAACTTCTGCAAGGCATAAACCATAGCTAGACCTTCTCGTTCTGTCATGGTATAATTCTTTTCTGCCATGGACAATTTTCTACTTGCAAAAGCAATAGGGTGATCAATATTACCTTCACCTAACTGAGTCAATACGATTCCTAGAGCAATGGAGGATGCATCAACATGCACATAAAACTCCTTATTCCAGTCAGGGAATACTAAGATAGGGGCAGTTACCATCTTTTGCTTCAAAATATCCAAACTGTCTTGATACTCAGGGGTCCATTCAAACTTAATATCTTTCTTCAACTTCTTTTCCATAGGGGCTGTAATCTGAGCATATCCTTTAATGAATTTCCTGTAATATCCAGTATGACCAAGCGTAGTGTGAAGTTGCTTAATAGACTTTGGAGGTGGCAAGTTCACAATAATGTCTATCTTTGCAAGATCCATCATCAAGCCTTGCTTACATACAATGTGCCCTAGCAGAATTCCAAAAGGTGCACAAAAAATACATTTTTTCAAGTTCAAGGAAATTTGATGCTGTCTACACTTGTCCAGCATAAGTCTTAAACTAGCTATATGGTCTTTTAGTAACCCAAAGATAGTCCAATCATCAAAATAAACTTATAAGAATTTATGTATAAATTCCTTAAATGCAGAGATGACTACTCTAGAAAACATAGCAGGTGCATTCTTCAATCCAAAGGGCATAACTGTATACTGAAAGGATCCCATTTCTTTGGCGAAGGTTGTCTTATGTCGATCTTCTTGAGCAATTCTGATCTGATGGTAACCTGAATATCCATCAGTAAAAGAGTACACTTCTTGACCTCCGACATTTTCTAAAACTTCATCTGTAAAGGGAGTAGGGAAAGGATCATGTAAACAGGCATCATTCAGCTTCCTCAGATCAACACAGATTCTGATTTCTCCCTTGGTCTTCTTTTCTTGCACCACCATAGGACTGACCCATTTGGATTCTTCAACCGACTCAATGATTCCTGCAGCAAGCATCTTATCTAGCTCTATTCTAATTCTTTCTTTATACTTAGGGTCCAGCCTATAAGGGCGCTATTTCACAGGCTTCGCATCTAGTTTCAAAGGGATCTTTATCACTCCTATATCACCAAGGATACCTTTCATCTTTGAGAACTTTGTCGAAAATAGGTCCTGATACTCATGGAGAAGCTGGGTCACTTTGCTCACCATTTCTTCATCCCAATAATCTCCGATGGTAGCATACTTGGGCTATTCTTCTGATCCGATGTTTACTGTCTGCGTCTTCAGGGGTTGAGTCACTTCAAGTGCTTCGACTGTTGGTCCGTGTACTTCGCAGTGTCCTTTGGACTCAGGAATGTTAATGTTGAGCGGATCGTCATCCTCGTCAATTGCGAGGTTATAACATTCTACTGCATTAGCTTCTTGTTCCTTCCAATCATGTTGGTATTCTGTTATTCCTTGATTATCAAACACCTTAGTATGGATCAACCTAATAGCTGCATCTAAAGCAGGACAAACCTCATTAATAGAAAATGTGAGCACAAAACTATCAACAAGACTATCCTAACTTACAGTACCATGGCGAAGCTCGACCTCCTCATACCAATTCTTTGCTATAGGTTCCAGAGTGTGAATAAACCTATGTACCCATTCTTCACGAGGTACACGCTTCCATGTGTCGTAGCACCGCTCCAAATGTTCCTGAGGGCTAGTTTTTCCATTAAACCTGCTTCACACCTCCTGAGGTTGATCCATGAATCTTAGGCAAAGGGACTTATGACAAGCTTCCCAAGTGTGAATATACTTTTTATGGCCATTCCACCATCTAGCTGCTGTAGCTCTGAATGCTACATCTAGAGTCTTCATTTTCTATGAATCTAGTACTTGCTCTGAGAATTGTATAATAAAATCTGTTGGGTCTGTCAAGCCATCAAAGGTAGGCAAGTCTCTTGCCTATGAACCAAGCCATCTGAGAGACTTGGTAATTCTAGCACATCGATGTCCATGTAGCTCATAGAGTCTATTCTGCCAATTCTCTAGACCATCGTCTGAATCAGTCATGCAGGAGTTGTCACACTGCCAATCCATGATACGTTCGGCAGTAGGGTCAACATAATCTTCTTCCTTAGCTGTGATGTTGTAGATATGATCCAAAACATCCTGATCTTCATCTCTGAGTGGTTCTGTGTACCTCTCTCCTTGAGAAGGGTCCAGTGGTACTATGACTCTCAAAGCTTTCCCTTTGAAAGTCATCTGTCTCTTCTTAAGGTTAATGACTGCAGCATTGTCTATTTCCCACTCAATTCCTAGCAAAGCTGGGTAGGGGTTACTATCATCAATTATCTCAATGACTTCGAAGTTTGCTAAGGTATTGCTCCATCAATATCTACTGGGACACTAGAGAATCTTCCTAGGGGCACAATCTTCTGCTGATTGGCTAATCTCAATTGTACGGGGGACCAGTCAAGAGTAGGTTTTCCCATTTGTTCCCATGTCTGCTTAGTTAAGACATTTACTTCTGATCTCAGATCTAAGATGAAATCAGTCATGTCATACTCTCATATCTGAGCATGCAATCTCATTTCTCTTCCAGTTCTTCTGACTCTATTAACAGTTCTTTCCTTACCAGAGCTTCGCCGAGGTTCGCAAGAAGCAATAAATTTGTGCAACTCATTTAAAGCATTCTGATTTCTTAACAGCTTGATACAACTCTGTAAAAATGATGAAAGTGTACTTACTTTATCCGTCGAAGATTCTTGGGGATGTGATTGCTGCTGTGGATGCTGTTGTGCAGGTGTTACTAATGTTCCTGGATCAGCAAAATATTTTTTGGCTTCCATAATTGTTTCTTTTTCTCTACCGACATCAAATGCTGGAACTTTCTCTGGGGTCTTGCGGACCCAAGCCTCGACAGGATATTTTTCCTTAGTCTGTACTTGCGTCGTAGCTCCACTCCTGGTAACAACATTAATGGCTAAAACCGGTCTTTGCTCCACAGAAATCATCTGAATATTCTGAGTAGGGGCGTTATTTCTTTCTTATATTTTAGCTATCAACTATGGCCATTGCTCAATGACATGATCCATTGCTCTGCAATATCGACATGTCGTAGTTGGGTTCCGACAGTCTCTAGCTACATGTCCTACCTGATTACAGTTATAGCACACAACCTGGCCTCAACCTCTTCCGGCCATACCACCACAACCACAACCTCCAAAAGTACCTCGACCTCCAAGGTAACCATATCCATCATTGCCTTGTGCCTCATTTTGCACCCTATAAGCATCATAGGTACGCTCCCTCATGAGGTCAAAGCTGCGACACTCCTCTTCGTTGTGTCCTATTGAATTACAGAACTTGCAATAAGGATTCTTAGGTACTTGGACAAATCACTGCAGCAGATAGCAGTCCTCAGGTCGATGCTGACTAGTTGTTCTACAAATATCACAATATAAAACATTAGGGTTAAATGGGTTTGGTGCACTAGTATTCAGGTTATTTCTTAACGCAGGACACTGTTCCTTGTCATGACCTTCTATCCTACAGCGTGTACACCAAACCTCTTCGCAAAAGGACTTCCTCTTCTTCATGTCGCGAAGCTCCAAAGCCATCTCAGCCAACTGCGCTTGTATTTGGGCTATGCCAGAATTATCCTCGAGAGGGGTTGTTTCCAGTTTCATGGAAATCTCCAAAGCCTCTTGCTAATCAGCAACCTTCTGTTGCGTGAGTGGAGTTCTGATATGTGGTAATAATGCTGCAATGAACCATTCTTTGTGCTGTGCTAGTCCATTAGTGAAACTAACTTGATCTAGCAGAACTTTGAACCTCTGATCAAAGTCCCAAACTGATTTTCCTCGCCTCTGCTGAATTTCTTTTAACTCCGTTATACACTGTGACTCTGACTTAGGCTTCTTGAACTCTTTAATCATTGCTGTCTTAATATCAGCCACGACATGGTTCTGAGTGCTGAAAAACTTCATGAACCAGGTCAAAGCTCGGTCTCTAAAAGAAGTGACCAACTGCGCTCT
Source organism: Pseudotsuga menziesii (assembly GCA_001517045.1). NCBI lineage: Eukaryota > Viridiplantae > Streptophyta > Pinopsida > Pinales > Pinaceae > Pseudotsuga > Pseudotsuga menziesii. Next base: position 401,488 of record LPNX011134904.1, read on the forward strand.
TCTTATATCTTGATTGATCCGTAGGACCTCAACTTTAGTGCATTAAAAGTTTGTTGTAAAAGAATGCGTGCAACAGGTTAATTAATGGAACAACATTAACAAAAATTAAATGCTCAGAACAGGAATGAAAAACAAGACTGATAAACAGATGCCAAGCAGAAAACATAGAAACAGAGTCACAAACAGGAGTTGATAACGGAGTTCACCCCCTCCACTGGGCTACGTCTCTAGGTCCCTATCCAATAGGAACTGATCCAATTAATGGCTTTAAATGGTACAAAATGGTTCTAGAAACAACTTCAACAACTGTAAAACAGAATGCTGGACATAAAGTATTTAAGACTCCTCTCTGAAAGCTACAAAACTGGACTTCAACAGACACAAGAAGCCAAGTTATAACTGAGGATAGTTGACTTCAAGAAAAGGAACATCACGTGGACAGTTTTCATAGCAAAATGCTCTCTCCAAGCTTCTCATCATAGAGAAACGTTGCACCGCCGTTTTCCCCCAAAATTCCTCTAATCGTTCCCGCTGCGTCCGAACTCTTTTTCTCCTTTATACTTTTTTTTTTGCCGTTACACATAAGCCGAAGCGTCCAAGAGAGTGCGACTGTTCACATCCCCTACCATATGCCAACAGCTGTTTATCTCCTTCTCGTCGTTACAATCATACGGCATCAAGATTCTACAAAAATGTCTTGAAAATGTCACCCCCCCCCCCCCCCCCCCCCCCC
>LPNX011134904.1:402316-421870 GCA_001517045.1 Pseudotsuga menziesii
ACGGTCTCAATCGGCTGTTGGCTGGCTTCCAAGTTGAATGCTTTAGTACTTTGGTTTCTGCTGTTGCGGACTGTCAGTTGATAAAGTCTTCCGATTCGTTTAAGCTTCCGCCGTTGCGGCTGCCGAATCACTCCGTCATCCAATCAAGATTGCATCCGTCATTGCAGAAGGAAGAAGGATTTCGAATTCCGATCCGTTAAAGCTTCCTCCATTGCGGCTGCCGAAAGGATTTCGACTTCCGATTCATTAAAGATTCCATCATTGCGGCTGCCAGAAGGATTTCGACTTCCGATCGGTGTATTTTTGCCATCTGATTTTTCACCCGCGGCTTCTTTGAACCATGTACCATATTGGATCGTTAACGAGGAATAATCCTCCGGATCAATCCCCATTGGAGAGCTTTTGGACCACCAAAAGCCTGAATTATTCAACAAGTAAGTGAGGGTAAAGTTCCCTCACTTTACCAATCTCCATCCACCTTGCTTTGCTAGGATGCATTCCTTTCAGCCCCATTCGAAGGTATTCAGCATTCCCTCTTCGTGAAGTCCTTACATTTTTGTTAAGAATAACATCATCCTGCAACTCTCTGATATATTCAGGTGCCAAATCATCAATTGAAGGAATCTATATGTTAATTTCCTCATCCATGATCATAGGAGGCTCATACAATTTAAGATGCTCAACATTGACAACTGAATAAATTTGCATGTATGGAGGTAAATTCAAGCGAAAAGCATTAGTACCGATCTTTTCCAAGATCTCAAAAGGACCATATCTGATAGGCTTAAGATTTTTACCTTCACCTTTCATTCTTTCTTTGGTGATATGTAACCAAACTCTGTCACCTACTTGAAATTGATGATCAACTCGATGGTTGTCATGCCTGGATTTGTACTTGGCCTGGATCTTCTCCAATTGTTCTTGAACTACCTGCTGCACTGCTTGGATTCTTTGAATGAACTTTAAAGCTTTATCTGCATCATGATGTCCATCCACTGCATCTTTGCCAAAAGAGAAATCCATCGGTGTTTTTGGCAGATAACCAAAACAAGTTTCAAAAGGAGATCTTTTCATGGAAGAATGAACTACATGATTGTAAGCATGCTGTATATACTGCAACTGCTCATCCCAAATTTTAGGATGCTTACTATAATATCCTCTGAGTAGCTGAACCACTGTTCTGTTTACTACCTCTGTTTTCCCATCGGTCTGTGGATGAAAAGCTGTAATTTTCTTCAGTTTAGTGTCCATAAGCTTCCATAAAGTTGACTAGAATTTTCCCAAGAACTGGGAATCTCGATCAGATATAATAGACATGGGTAGCCAAAAATGTACCCAAACATTTTGAAAGAATAAATGAGCTGTTTGTTCAGTAGTGATCTGCTTGTTACATGGCATTAAGATACACATTTTGCTGAATCTATCCACAACGACATATAGGTAGTCATGTCCTTTTCTAGACATAGGTATCCCCCCTACAAAGTCCATAGAAATACTTTCCCAAGGACAAGAAGAAACTGGAAGAGGTGTGTACAAACCCAATTTCCTATTGCTAGGCTTACTTGTTGCACACATAAAACAACCCCTTATATATTTAGCTACAATTTCTTGCATTTGAGGCCAAGAACAATGATTCTGCAATACAAACAATGTTTTACTTACACCAAAATGTCCTGCAATCAATGAACTATGTGCCTCTCAGATCACATGCACTCTTTGTTTCTCTGGAATACAGAGTTTACCGAGATGATACAAGAGCTGTTCATGCACAAAATAGTTCTCTTCCTATTTACCATGTATTAGTGATGCATATACTTCCTTAAAATATTTATCTTCTGTATACTGTTCAATATAACTTTCATGTGTTAATGAACTATTTTGAAGAATGATTGAAGCATTTGTAGGTGGCCTTGATAACATGTCTTCTACTTTATTATGAATTCCCTTTTTGTACTTGATTACGAGATGAAACTGTTGTATGAACCCCATCCATCTTAAATGCCTACTTTGTTGTATTTTAGTTTGAGATTGTAAATATTGAAGTGGCTGATGATCAGTATGTATGACTGTCTCCTTTCCCATGATATAATGTTTCCACTTCTTCACACTCTGTACTAAAGCATACAATTCTTTGTCATAGGTCAGATAGTTACTTACCGCAGTAGAGAATGTCTCTGAATGGTAACAAACTGGATTCCTTCCTTGCATCAAAAATGCTCCCATGGCAAACCCGCTGGCATCAGTTTCGATCTCAAATGGCTGCTGCAAATCTGGCAATGTCAGAACTGGTGCTATGCTAATATTTTCCTTCAAAGTGTTGAAGGATCTCTGGTGCTTGCCTCCCCACTGGAAAATTTCTTTAACACTTGTCAATGCATGTAACGGAGCAGCAATGGAAGAAAACCCAGAAATGAATTTTCTCCAATACTAAACCACACCTAGAAAACTTCTGATTTCAGTAACGGTGTTAGGCCATGGCCAGTTTACAATGACAACAACCTTGGCTGGGTCCACTCATAGGTGGCCTCCACCAATAATATGGCCTAGATATACTAAAGAAGTTTTATCAAATTCACACTTAGAAATTTTTACATAAAGCTTTTCCTTTCTTAGTACATCTAAAATTTTCTTCACATGTACAACATGCTCTTCCCAAGTTTTGCTAAACACCAGGATATCATCTAGATAGACAATTACAAAATCATCAATGAATGAACGAAAGACATCATTCATGACCCGCATGAAAGTAGCAGGAGCGTTACATAGCCCGAAAGGCATTACAAGCCATTCATACAAACCTTGTTTCATTTTAAAAGCTGTTTTCCAAGCATCATGCTCAGCAACATGGATTTGATGATAACCACTACGCAGATCCAATTTTGTAAAGTAAGTTGCATGTTTCAACTGATCAAGAAAATCATCAATACGAGGAAGAGGATACTTGTTTTTAATGGTGATTTCGTTAAGGGCCCTGTAGTCGATACACATCCTCCATGACCCATCCTTTTTTGGAACCAAGACTATAGGAGAGCCGCAAGGAGAAGTACTGGGCCGGATGACCCCCTTCTCAATCAGATCCTGAACCTGCTTCTTGATTTGCTCATTCTGCATTACAGACATCCAGTACATGGCTATGTTTGGGAGTGGCACATCCTGCTGCAAATGTATCTCATGCTGAATCTCTCTCTTTGGCGGTAACCCCTTCGGATCTTGAAACAAATCATCATATTCAGAAATGATGTCAATCAGTTCAGATTTATGCTAAGGGTCACATTCTTCAAAAGATTTAGAGACTTCATCATTTTTCATCTTAACCATCATCAACACAAAGTTCTTACTAGCATTTACCAACCTCTTCATTTGTCCTGCAGAGACTATTGCTAGATTGGTTTTCATCTTATGTGCTCGTACAATATATTCCATACCTTCTTTAAAAAGATGATACTTATTCTGCTCTCTATAAAAGACTGCTTTCTGGTCATACAAATATGGACTCCCAAGTACAATTCCACAAATGTCAAGTGGTACTACATCCAATTCTACCTCATCCCTAAACTTTTCAGTAATTGCAAATTTTAATACATATTTCCTTGTAACTTGCAATCGTGTATCATTAGTAACCCAACCTAGAGGATAGGGATTTTCATGAGGCACAGTAACTAAATGCAATTTCTTAACCAATTCTTCTGATATCAGATTTACTTGTGAACCACTATCAAACAATGTATCAATCTTTGTGTGATTTGAAATGACACGAACATGAAACAATGCACTTCTATCTTTATCATTTTGCTTAGAAGTAGATGGAAGACTTGTACTTGCACTAGAACTGGATTTTGCACTAATGGGAAGTGAGACACTTTTATCCTTACCTTGGATTCCAACAGCTATAACCTTTGTTTCATCACCTGAGTTGGATCCCAAGTCTTGAATAATTGCTGCAGTAGCTTTGGCTTTTCCTTTATCTTTGTTTCCTCCGTACTTATTTGGCCTTAACTCTGGATGAAGTTTCCAACACTTAGAGACATCATGTCCCTTCTAACAATGCGAACATGTAGGCTTTTCACCCTCTTTCTTAATAGTAGCCATCTTATTTTTCCCCTTATCTTGACCTTTCGATTTGCTGTCAAATTTAAATGACTTCTTCACAAAGGTATCATTAGCATGCTTACCCCTGGCTTCTAAATGGGTAGCTTGAACACATACATCATCCAAATTACTAGGATTAAACATCAACAAAGTATGCTTCAAATAAGAATGCTTGCCACCAATGTACTTAAGAAGAGTTTCCTGTGTATCTAACGAAACATTCAATGCAATAGCCCTCTTTCTGAATTCATGAGTATAGTCTTGAATGCTTTGTCCTTTAGCTTGTCTAAACATTTTCCAATTCATGGTTAATTGTTGCATGTGACCTAAAGGATAAAATTGCTTTCTTAATACTTCGATGAATTCATTCCAAACTGAAATAATTTTAACATTCTTTCGAAGATCTTGCTAAATCTTGCTCTCCCACCAAGTAAGAGTCATTCCACTCATCCTCAAAGTGGCCAATTGAATCCTGGAAGCGTCATCATTAATGCCCTGCACCCTGCAATATACTTCAAGCTGCTTGATCCAATTGTCTAATTTTTCAGCATCTACATCTCCATTATAAATAGGTAATTCAAATTTTACATCCAATTTGAAATAAGGCATATTAGGACTTGCATTATTTGAATGAGAAGTATGAGAAGAAGAAAAAGTCTGTTTAGTATCAGGAGGATCACCATCACCTCCTACTCCTTTATCATTTTCTTCCCGATTCACTTCTGCATCTCTGGATGAATATCCTTCTTCTTTCTTCTTCCTTGTTGCTTGCTCGTCGAGTAGAATTTCCATCATGGATTTCATGCTCATAAAAGCCTCTAGAAACTCAGTTTCAAAAATGACAGGTTTTTCCCGTTCGGTATGTCCTTCTTCTTCCCCTCGTGGAGAAGACATGGCTCTTGAGAATGTTCTCTTGGAGCCAATATCAGGATCTCTTTCAACCAATTCTCCTTCACCAAGCTTTAACTTGGACCTGGTAAGCATTCACAAACTCGCACAACAGTCAACCAGCTCTGATACCATAATATGATCTGTAGGACCTCAAATTTAGTGCATTAAAAGTTTGTTGTAAAAGAATGCGTGCAACGGGTTAATTAATGGAACAACATTAACATAAATTAAATGCTCAGAACAGGAATGAAAAACAAGAATGATAAATAGATGCCAAGCAGAAAACACAGAAATAGAGTCACAAACAGCAGTTGATAACGGAGTTCACCCCCTCCACTAGGCTACGTCTTCGGGTCCCTCTCCAATAGGAACCGATCCAATTAATGGCTTTAAATGGTACAAAATGGTTCTGGAAATAACTTCAGCAACTGTAAAACAGAATGTTGGACAGAAAGTCTTTAAGACTCCTCTCTGAAAGCTACAAAACTGGACTTCAACAGACACAAGAAGCCAAGTTATAACTGAGGATAGTCGACTTCAAGAAAAGGAACATCACGTGGACAGTTTTCACAACAAAATGCTCTCTCCAAGCTTCTCATCATAGAGAAACGTTGCACCGCCGTTTTCCCCAAAAATTCCTCTAATCGTTCCCCCTGCGTCCGAACTCTTTTTCTCCTTTATACTTATTTTTTTTTGTCATTACACATAAGCCGAAGCATCCAAGAGAGTGTGACTGTTCACATCCCCTGCCATATGCCATCGGCTCTTTATCTCCTTCTTGCCGTTACAATCATACGACATCAAGATTCTACAAAACCGTCTTGAAAATTTCCCCCCCGCGCGAACCATTGCAATGTTTGAGTCGAAAGGTTTTGTTTTCTGCTTGTCCGTCGTTGCGGAAGAGGATAAGCAACTGGCTCCGACGGTCTTAATCGGCTGTCGGCTGGATTCCAAGTCGGAGGCTTTAGTACTTTGGTTTCCGCCGTTGCGGACTGTCAGTTGATAAAGTCTTTCGATTCGTTTAAGATTCCGCCGTTGCGGCTGCCTAATCGCTCCGTCGTCCGATCAATATTGCGTCTGTCGTTGCGGAAGGAAGAAGGATTTTGAATTCCGATCCGTTAAAGCTTCCGCCGTTGCGGCTGCTGGAAGGATTTCGACTTTCGATCTGTGTATTTTTGCCGTCTGATTTTTCACTTGCAGCTTATTTGAACCATGTACCATATTGGATCGTTAACGAGTAATAATTTGCTGGATCGTCGATCCAAAATGTTCTTAGCCGTCTAGACAGCTTCGTACAAGAACCAAAACTGTTCGGGATCCTCTGATCCAGTTCCTTTGAACACTGAGAGCTTGATGTCATCATTCATGTGGGCCATTGCAGATCTAGGGGGGGAGGGAGGGGGACCAATCGTAGGCGGGGGGGATTTACTGGGGTAGACTAACCTGCGGAAGGAATACTTGGGCTAGGGTTACTTTCAGACTGCGACGGGTTCTTAGGGATAACAGATCTTTGCTGCGGGGTTACCGGAGGGTGTCGAATAGAAGAGGTTTCTTGGGGCTCAGAGTCTGCTGAACTTAACGGGGTATACAATGTGTTCTGACCTAAGGTATAGGATCCAAAATTCCTCTTGTATCTTTTACCACTTCGCAACAAACCACTTTGCTCGACGAAGTCACTTTCACTTTCAACCATAATTTAGTACTACTAAATCTAACAGTCTAATTCACTGAGAAAGATACATTTTTCAACCAATAGCATTTTAATTTTCAAATTAAGTGAATTCAAGTACTTACCCCTTGGTCCTTTGAAAAATTGTCGTTCGGCTTCGCTGAAGGAGTTACTTGTGTTGATGGAAAACTCCGTCACAAATGCTTCAAGGGTTCGTGTCGTCCAGAAATCAACAGCTCGAGAGATCGCGTTGTTTACTCTCTTCAATATGTTGATTCTTGCGGGGGTTCAATCAAAAAATTGACCTTCTTGGAAGTTCGTCTTCCTCTCTGTCAACTTGGATAACCACTGGTGCAATTCTATGTGGATACTACCAAAGAAAATTTCATAAACATAAGAGAAAACATACCTTTGTAAAAAGTCATCTGAACTACGACCAGGATCTTTATTTTCTTCTTCAGCAAATTTCAGATAAGTCTCTTCGATCCAGTCACCGATTTCTTTCACTGAGGGTCTCCAAAACATAGCCCTCTAGGTACGACGTAGATCCCTCTTGAGCAGATACTGAGTTCAACCGGCAACGAAACCAATTTGTTGGGCTATAGGGCAGACCTGGGTTTTATACTCTTATCTTCGCACCAACAAAAGATCCACAGTGTTGGCTCTTTCGGCAACAACCTGCGAACAGGTTGCAGTCTCACCCGAAACAGCTATGGGGTGCTGCAGAATCAGGTTTCTGCAAGCAGAAGAGGGATATTACTGTAGCTTTAGCCTTTAATAAATAATAATCATACAACACAAAGCTTTGACATTCACTTGTATAGATTCACAGTTAGATAAACAAACAATGTCTTGCCTAACCCTTACTGGGAATTCACAGCGAAGTTAGTATTTAGCAGTGATCTTACTTATCAGTTATATATTTATCAATGCATAAAAGAACATAACAGAACAATACAAAATAACCACAACACAAGATATAACGTGGTTCACCCCCAGTGTAGGGGATACGTCCATAGAACTGTGTTTTATTCAACTTTTTACAAAAACCACAGTTTTGATCTGCACACTCAGCTGCAGATCCCTTCAATTCCTCAAAGCTGCGCACTTAGCTGCAGATCTCTGCGCACACAACTACAGATCTTCTTAATCACCCAAAAACCCTCTGCGCACACAGCTGCAGAGGTCGTCCACGCACATAGCTGGGACTTAACCTTTCTTACAAAACTAGGCCTTAGCTTCGCATCAAATCCTTTTACATCAAAATCCTAACCTGACTCTTTTACAAAAGTGCCTATTTATACAAGTGCACTTATTACAAAACCATGGGCTTAAACCATGGGCACCCTGAAACCCTAAACCCTAGACTTAAAAAATGGGTTAATTACAAAAAGAGGGCTTTGACTCAACCCCGACACCCCTAAGACTATTTTGAGGCGCAACTCTGCTTACAAGCTTCCACAAAAACCGCGGAGTTACCAAAGTTAAGTACCGTTAAGGTGCGCGCCCCAACACACTCCCAATAGCCTTGGCACAACCATTGCCCATGATAAAAAACTATGACATTGTTTAGATATATAGCAGCAAGAACTTGTCAACATTAAGATTTAATATGGAACTCAAATGACAAATGTATCTGCAAATCTTGTTGGTTGCAACAAGAATACTTCACCACTTATTGATATGGTTTTATACTTTTCAAAGAACACATGTTAATACATCATGTTCCCAACAAACCCAGTTATCTATGTGAGGCCTGAATCTTGCATTACTGGAAAATTCAAAAGAGTATGGGCTGGCATTCTGGAACTAGCAATGGTCACTGTAATAAATGATATCAATCTGTGAAATTTAAAATGTAAAATAATGTAATATAAATTTATGACTGCTAGCAAGGGGACAAACTAGTAATGAAATAATTATTGGTTTAAGGGTCAATCAATCAGGGGTTGAGTTCACCTAGAAAGGGGCAGATCCTAGAGGAAATAGTCTCACACCAATCAGAATAAAGGCTTTTTGAGGTGAAACATATGCATTTAAGTTTTTGTACTCAAGTCACACATGCATACTCTAAACTCTAGAGGCATTCTTGAAACATTTGATCCATTGGCCATGTGCCTTTCCTGGAAACATATGAGAATCAAACAAGACATTTGTAGTAACGACATGAACATGGCAAGGGTAGCAAATTTTGTACTGTCATTTCTTACCTAGTTCATTTGTCTTAAATTTTACGCTATTCAAGTTGTCATCCTCTATCCAGTATTGGAGTATCTGTAGCTTTATTCATTTAATGTAATGCTGATTAAGATGCTTTAATTATCTAATCAAAATATCACTACCGAAGAGTATTTGTTAATTATTTACTAGATCATTTAATGTACCCAACTATATTTTTTGTTGAGAATCTACAAGGTTACTTGCTAATTTCATGTCCAATTGGGAGTATGACTCTCCAAGAATTATCTATGCAATACAATTGATGTAATTTCCCATTAACATTACTCTATCAATTCCATCCACAATGAAATCTAAGTATTTTAAGCATTGACATTCAGAGTTTAGGTATCCATATTACTCTATATTTCAGTGCATCATCTTAACCATCTTGGCTAACTTCAAAATCTTAAGAGAAAATCTTAAAACAACACGAATGCCATAGCTACAATATAAAGTGAGATGGAAAAATCATTTCTTTGCACAGACGTGATACCATAGCATGCAGGCCAAATGATAAGATAAAAGCATATATATTTCAGATAGATTATTAGTACCCTTCTTCCAATCCCATAAAAACATGCTAACAAATTGTCATTCAGACAAGCATATTAAGCTCAAAATTTTCCTCTGCATTCATTAGTAAAATATCTGCCTATTAGACTTACTGGGTCAATGCCAACATTAGAGCCTGGAGACAAGACATCAATTAAACATTCACTGATAGTGCGAACCCCAGCAGTGCCTACTCATAGAAGCATCCAATCAGGACTCCTAATTGGTTCTCTTCATATAAACAAGTTGTTCACTTTTGAGTACAAAATTAAAAGAAGATTTACTAATTCAAATGTGCTTTGTCGGGCAGTAATTTCTCTGATATGCAATATGGATATCTGATTTGTAAATTCATATACATGAATAAATAAATCGCTGATAATGGTAAATATATAATGTCATTAAGTTAAAAACACGTCCTTACCTTTTTAGTGCTACCATTGGCTTCACGTTTTCCTGTTTTTCTTTTACCTTTTCTAGAGAAAAGATACTCACAAATCTGCAGTGCCATCTCATCATGTTCAAAGTTCTTGAATACTCATTAGTGGACTTTATTTTGTGTGGATTAAATGGAAGAATCAAGAGACCTTGATGAACTTATAGTTGCTCATGAAAGGTACCTTAATGCGTTTGTAGAGAAGTCACTTCTTGGGGAACGATCTCATCATTTATATAAAACAATGATAAAACACTCTTTTCATTGTTTGATCTCATTTTACGCTTTAGGAGCCATGGGGATAGATTATATGAAAGTGCTCATGAAATGCAGGAGAGGTATATTGTTTCCCTTTTCCTCATCCATGTAAATTGGTCTCTTTGTTGATAATAGTAGGTCATAGGGCCAACATTTTTTGTTATATATATGACACATTTCTTCCATGTATTTCACAGTAACGTGTGAATTTTTGCACTTGTTTAATATAGAGTTGAAACATATTATTTCTGCTACGTATTTCACACTAAAGTGTGAATTTTTGCACTTATTTACTATAGAGTTGAAACATATTCAAGGCAGAAGTCCAAGAGAGAACCTCAAAAGTTGGGAGCTTGGGTTAGCGGAGGCAGAAAGTCCTCATTAGGAGAGTTTCTACATACAATGGGAGAAGAGATGGATGCTTACGCTGCTGAGTATTTGTCTCTATTAGAGGGGTTCATTTCTCAAATTCCACTTCAACATAATGTTGATTTGAAGTTCCTCTTGTTTCGGCTTGATTTCACAAATTTTTACGGAAAACAACAATTGAATACACTTACAAAACCAACTAAATTGAGGAGGACTTCTATGAGGGGTGGGAAACAGTGACATAGTACTTGAAAGATTGGCATTGTTTTTAGAGTCTACATCATTGGATGAGTGATCTGGAGTATCCCCATAAGTTCCTGTAGTGAGCGTTGACTTCATTCATTGGTATTACCGTTTTAGGCTCTGCTAATTGACTGCCAGTGTTGTGCTTCTACTTTATTATTTTAGAAGAATTGAATTTCTATGTCAGCCTTGACCATCTTTGATTTTTTACAGTATGTTTGCATTCCATGCAGGCGATTCATTCATGTTTAACCTCATAGCTGAAGTAGTGAAGGAGTGTGGCGATTCATTCATGTTTAATTTTTACTTGCTATTTGCATTCCATGTAGGCGATTCATTCATGTTTAACATGATAGGTGAAGGAGTGTGGGATATTTTAGCGTGGCAGTAATCTACGGTATTTTGATATGATTTGTCAACTAACAATAATATATGTTATTGATGAATAATTCTCTAACACATGTCAAGAATTTTTCACTACATTTAGTTGCTTCCTTTTTACATTGATATAAAACGGACTGGATTATGCATGAATATTGTCTTGCTAGGGAATATTAAAGCTGAGAAATTAGGCTGGTAGAAAGGAATCCTTGCATGTAAAAGTGGACAAATTTAGCCCATCATAAACAACCTTTAGTTTGCTAATGCCCATATTTTTTGCTAAACCTTTGTTGTTTACAAAATACTTTGTTTTTAGCTCTCTGAAACTGCTCTTTTTTTTAGTTTTCTTAGGCATATACTGCAAGTCAAATATATAAGAGGGGGATTAGCCATAAATGTTGTCGATTACCTGCAAAATCTTGGAGTTAAGCCCTTTATCATTAGTGTTATTGGAAAAGAGATAGTAGGTGTGGTTATGTGAATGCATAATACCTTTATCATTAGTATCTAAGAAGATAAAATGGTGTTGGAATGAAGTTGTTGTGTTGATGAGCATTAAGAGTCTGTTGATTGATTGACACAATGTAATGGAGAGTTGGGAAATAAATTTTGTGGATCCTTATAGTTGGAGCATGGTGTTCTAGTGGTAACTTAGATACTGCACTGTGAGATATCCTCATTCAAACTTGGGTTGCTCTCTGTTATTTGGTTTTCCCTTAATATAACAGCTTGTTTGACTAACTGGCTACTGCAAATAACAGATTCATAATGTTTTTGTTTGATGGTGTCTTCTAGGTATATGCTTGAAGACTAATTTGATTTCAATGTATATTGTGTGGCATAGGGGAGTCCCCAACCAGAACCTATCAAGGACATTATCTACAGGCATTGGGAACCTCACCAATCTTGTGTCTATGTAAGATAATAAACACTCATGCAATGGGAGGATTTTAACTATGAGCTTTGTGGTATTTTTCTTGTAATTATATTTTTTCAATTTGATATTTGAATAGATATATTTTGAGTTGCAGTTTGAAACTTGGAGATTTTTTAACAACCTTCTGTAGAATAATGACATATTACGACCTCTTCCTGAAACATTAGGGAAGCTTGGAAAGTTTCAAACACTAGACCTTTCCAACAATCATTTCAGCGGTGTTATACCCATTTCATTAGGCCATATGAAGAACCTCAAGTACCTATGAGTGTAAAATGTTCTTCATTTCATCTCATGGGAATATGCAGATACTGGTTAATGCTAGGTTGGCTCCTCATTTGGTCATTGGTTTTTTTGGACAATTTAGGAGGCTGAATAATAATAGCCTTATCAGATCATTTCTTGGATCACTAGCTGGCATCCCTCTACTGGAATTTCTGTACATTTCTACACTCTTCCTTCATTTCCGAGTGGATACGTGGGATATTTCCCATTTAGTTGTTTAATCATACCAGGTTTAGTTTCTAGATTTAACATTGTTTTTGCATTGCAGGGATTTGTCCTACAACAATCTCAGTGGGTCAGTCCCAAACATTCATGTCAGGACCTTCAATTAAGAACAACTCTGCTGAATAAGACACGTGTAATGTATTATGTATTGTGGATCATTGTGTCCTGAAATGAAATAGGTCAAATGGCCTAAATTCCAAACATAAATACTGATTGCTAAGCATTTGTGTTTTGATTATTGTTAGAGGAAACCCTATGCTATGTGGGTCATGTGATTCACATCTTTGCCCTGGAGAAGCTTGTTTGATTATCTATAGTGCATCGTTGAGAGGTAAGAACTTAGGTTGAGGAAGATTGTAAGATTTATTTAGAGAAAGATGGGTGCATTCATTGATTGACATGATATTTTTTGATGTTGTGGGTTGTGCTTATGACACTTCTACCAATTGTCTGATATAGGGAAAGGGTCAACACTCGAAGTCTTTGTTACTAGTTGTATGAATATTTGTTTTGGTTGAGGGCACCTTGCATTCCTCTCTCTGAATGGAAGGAGATACACAAGGCTACCAAGAATTGGGGTTTTGAGGTGAGATTGGAGGTTCGACTCGGTAAAATTATTGGGGAGGGAAAGGTTTCCTAAGCGACTCTTTAATTTCTACAAATAACTCTCTAAAGGATACTTTCTTCAAGTTGTCATATGTATGGAATGAGTTTGTCACAAGTCCTACTTGACACAAGTGGTTGTATGTTTAGTTGGCTAGGAGGATGATAAGTTGTATGATGAATTTCATTAGGAACAAAAATGGGTTTCACGTGAAAGACAATGGTGGATATCCACTATTGTTAACTTGGTTTACGTAGTATAGGGTAGGTACTCCTATGTTACAACATTGGGTTAGAATTTTTGTGTGAGTACTGAGGTATGCTAAGAATATTCATTTGAATAAGGTGAGATAGATTGGACATGATTTTGGGATTGGCATTGATTGACTGGAATGTGCATGATACTAGGGTGGAAGGAGCTATATAATGAATACAAGAACAAGACTCGATAGTCCAAGGGATGAGGGATGAGAGAAAAAATGGAGAGATCCTTTGCTTGAGAAAGGGAAGGGCTAATGGAAACTTCCTGATGGAGTTGTCAAAGTGTAGATATTGAACGAATTCATGTTTCCACAAACAATGCAAGGCTAGAATTGGAAGACCACTCACCCCCCCTCAATATAAAATCCATAGCAACTTACTCAGTAACTAAGAATAATTACAAAAGTTGAAGGGCATTCTTGTTCAGTCTTCAATAATGCAAAACTTCTCTGGTTCTTAATATCTAAACACTACATTCTGTTGTATGATGCAGGTTGTGTTGGTAAAGAAATGTATGCAATGTCATATCAACCAAGTTTTGTATTGGGACATCAAAGGTAATTTCTTGATTTTATCAATATTTTGTCTTTTCTTTCTTTCATTATGAGATATAAATATTGAAACAATTGTTTGAACATGGCATTTTATGCTTTAAATATGATTTTATCTACCAATTGATAATAATGGGATTCTAAAGATTATGGATTTTTTCATGACAAGATCTTTTTGCAGTGACCAAAATGGAAACCTGACCAATAGAGTAATCACATTGTGATATAGGTAAGTGAAATATGACCTATTTTATGATCACAAACAATTTTGTCTATATTATGAATGCTTTCTTGTTTACAATGCAAAATCTATATGGAACTTCTTTAGGGTGTTGATTTTGCGTTCTAATATTATGTATATCCCCCTGGAGCTTCCATTTTTGGCTTCTTTGTTTTTTATGTTAGAAACAATAAGCTCGTCACCATCGAGTATTCCTTTGACATGGAAGGTTTTGCATTCATATTTAAATGGATGTTGTTCGTAGTCCTTAGGCAGTTATACCCATTTCCAACATCTGCACAATGACTATAGAGTAGAGTCCTATGCCTTGTCATGATTGTAGTTTGTTAAGTATATCCGATTCTATTCCTTCTCCTAGTGTTATGCCCAGTTTTACAAAGAAAAAGATAAAAAGACAGCCTCATCCTATACTCTATGGCCCCATGAATATGCTTATATCCAATGCTATTGGGGATCATGTAGATCTCCTAGTGCAAGAGCTGCAACATCACCTTGGGAAAAGAATAAACATTATGAATTGGCATCACAATATATCCTAACCATTTGTCCTTGTGGATACTCATTAACTTGATGGAAGAAGGAACTTTGCTCATCGCATGGTAGATAGGATCCATGTGAAGCACCAACTATTCGGTTGATCTTCCTCTTTTGATTCTCCTTATTTATCCACTTATACATGGCTCTAGGATGATCATGCTTATCTACTATATCCTTGGCATCCACACTAAGATAATTGTTGTTGATAGGTCTCATATAGTGGTACACTTATAGTTGCTAGGGAATAGTGATTTTTGCAATCCCATTAAGCCAATTTCATGAGTTTTGTTCAAAATTCCTAGAAAAGGTTTATGGATTTCATAACCTGCTTGATCATATATTGTGAACTTATACAATCTATCATCCTTTGCCGACCGTTAGATACTCAAAGTTGTGTATTGATCATTTTTACCATTATAGAGGACTCTGTAAGTTAGGTTCCCAAATTCTTAAAGGGTGCTAGCTCAATGGAAGAGCGCCTGCCTTACAAGTAGGAGGTTGGTAGTTCGATTCCCCCATGCCCTAATGATATTATAATATCGGTTAAAAAAACTAAATTAGTAACCAAAAAATAAGAGATAAGTAGCCAAACAATGAGAGATAAGTGACCAAACAAAATGACCAAAATTCGTATATAAAATTACTAAAAACGACTAAAGTAGTGACCAGAAAATGAGAGATGCAAAACTAGGAATTAAAAAGGATGCAACGCGTGGCGCTAATGATGAAGCCAAACAAGGCGTTGATATGGTAGCAAAATAATACGCGAAATTAGGCATTAAAAATGATGCAACATGTGGCGCTGATGATGAAGCCAAACATGGCGTTGATATGGTAGCAAAATAAGACATTACTTTGGATGCAAAACATGGAGCTACATAGGAAGCAAAATATGGTGCAACAATAGAATAAATATTTGGTGTCACTTTGGTAGAAAAACACGATGCAAAAAGGAAGTAAAAATTGGTGCAAATTTGGAAGCAAAAATTGGTGCATATTTGGAAGTAAAACATGGTGCAAAATGGGATGCTAAAGTGGTAGCAAAAATGGATGCAACATTGGATGCTAATTTGGATGCTAACATGGTGCTATTAAGGATGCAAATATGGTGCTAACGGGGATGTCATTTAAGAAGCAAAAACGGACACTCGCTAGGAAGAAAAATATGACATTTTTTAGGAAGCAAAGTTGGATGCTATTATGGAAGAAAAAAAATAGATGCTATTTTGGATGTCATAAAGGATGCTATCTAGGAAGCAAAAAAAGACATTTTTTGAGACGCTTTAAGTTTTGTCCATGACGCGTCCCATTTAGCGTCTAGTTTCACCACTCAATGTAAAAAAAATTACACTAAAAAGGGACGCTAAATGGGATGCTAATTCCAGGATTTGTTGTAGTGTAAGAACATGCGAAAGAGAATGGAGAAGACTTGGGTATAAAGATGAACATACATGGCCACACCTGTTTCCCTCAATGCTAGCCAACTTACCAAACAAATGGTATAATATTGAAGAAGCATTAGGTGAAACATTTCAATGGCACAAACTTAGAGAGAACTTCACTAGAGACTTCAGTTTTATACTGCAGAATGAAAAGTTAGTTGAAATTGAAAAAAAAAAAAAAGCATTTATAGAACAGATCGGGAAAAACAGTCTGATACAAAACTATGATCGACCGACAATACCATGTAATAACATACAAACCAATATAATACTACAGTCGACAAGACTACAAATGGAAAACAAAAATCTAGAAGGGAAAAGATTTCGATGAAAATCATATCACTTAGAAACAACAAAACTAATTCACAGAGTATTTAAAGTCGGCACAACCGACAAAGAAGATACCGACCGAATGACCGCAACATACTTTCCTGCTACATTCTCACAATTCAAATTAAGGAGTCAATCGTCAATGAAGTTAAAGCACCAGAATGGTTAGATGCCAAAGTTAAAACTAAAGAGTTTGACATATCAAATGATGATCGACCAAAAATGGAAAAAATTGGCAATTACTGGAGCGAAGAACAAACGACCAAAATAGTAAACCTACTGAAAGAATTCCAGGATGTCTTTGGTAGAGACTATAAATATCTCAAAGGGCTAGTCCATGAAATGGGAAAAATGAAGATCGACATCAAACTCGATGCCCGACAAGTAAAGAAGAGGCCATACAAATTAGCTCATAAATACAAAGAGATAGTCAAAAAAGAGATCGGCTATATGCTCGGAATAGGAATTGTCTACCATATTGACTAGTAGGAATGGGTAAGCCCAATGGTCGTACACCCAAAGAAACATGACCCGAAGCTAAGGATTTGTGTCGACTTCAAAGAACTAAACAAAGTCACCCTAACAGACCCATTCCCAACACCATATGTAGATGAAATCCTAAATGAAGTCGCAGGACATGAATGCTACTCGTTTATAGACAGATTCTCAGGGTACAAGCAAGTACGAATAGCCAAAGAAGACCAGAAAAAAGTGACATTCATATGTGAATTTGGCTCATTCGCTTACAAAGTTATGCCTTTTGGTCTAAAAAACGCACCTGCAGTATTTTCAAGAATTGTTGTCAAAACATTTCAAGAATATATCTACAAAAAAATGGTAGTATATTTCTATGATTGGACGATATACTCCATGTTGAAAGATCACTGTGAATGGCTAAGGCTCATGTTGGAACGATGCTGACAAATCCAGTTATCTCTGAACATAAGAAAATGCATATTCCTAACTCCTATAGGGATACTATTAGGGCACATTGTATGCAAAGAAGGCATCAAGGTCGACTTTTCAAAGATAAATATTATCCTCGACTTGAAACCACCAGTGAACCCAAAACAAGTCAGGGTACTACTCGGATACACAGGATATTACAGAAAATTTATTAGATATTACTCAGATATGATCTATCCACTGGAAGAACTATTAAGAGAAGATCAGGAGTTCGTCTGGACAGATGAATGTAACATATCATTTTACACATTAAAAAGGAAACTAGTCGATGAACCTATCCTAAGATTCCTGAATTGGTCGATCAAATTTCATGTACATCGATGCATCAGGCCTAGCAATAGGCGTGATATTAACACAACTAGGGGACGATGGAATGGATTACCCTATAGTTTATAGCAGCATAAAACTAAACAAGGCATAAAGAAACTATTCAACAACAGAGAGGGAAGCATTAGGAATGGTCTTTGCACTACAGAAGTATCGACATTACCTAATAGTCAACCCTTTCATCTTCTATACTGACCACCAAGCATTGAAATACCTTGTAAACAAACCTTTGCACCATGTGAGGATTTTTCGATGGCTACTACTATTCCAAGAATTTGAATTCGAAGTTGTTGTTAGACCAATAAAATTAAATGTCAGACTTGACCAATTGTTGAGAATCGACACGGGAGAGGAGCTGACAGGAGTCGAAGATGACCTACCAGCTGCACACTTATTTCAAATAGAAGTTGTCCCGACATAATTGGAGGAAATAGCTCAATTCCTAGAAAATGGTCAAGCACCAGGGGGCATGAGCACGAAAATGAAGCAACTCTTAGCTATGAAGGTTGCACCATAAAACCTCATAAACCGATTTTTATATAAAATGGGCTTGGACGACATCCTCAGGCGATGTGTATTAGAACACAAAAGATATAATATCATGTATGAAGCACACTTTGGACCGGGGGCGAGGGTGGGGGGAGGGGTGGGGGCATTTCCAAGAAGATACAACTGCCAAGAAAATCCAACAATTGGGGCTATGGTGGCCGACATTATACAAGGATTGAAAAAAGTTTGTTAGCCACTGTGACCGATGCCAACGGCTGGGTCGACTTATGCCTAGTACAGAAATTCCCTTGATATTAGTAAAACCCAAGTTTGAAATTTGAAATTCGGGCCATCAACCTCATAGGACCATTCCCAATACTAGAAAAAGGAATAGGTGCAAGAAATATAATAACCGCAGTAGAATATGTAACTAAGTGGGCAGAAGCAGAACCTGTCGACACATGTTCCAGTGAGATAGTTGCTAAATTTATCTATGAAAACATAATTACTAGATTTGGATGCCCACTAACCTTTATCAGTGACCAAGGATCACACTTCATTAACAAAACCATCAAAGCACTGACAGACCAATTCCAAATTGACCACCGACGTAGTACAACTTATCACCCTCAGTCGAATGGAACAATAGAGGCATTCAACAAAACATTAACAAGGGGTTTAACAAAAATATGCAACACCAACAAGGACGATTGGGATGAAAAAATCCCTGCAGTATTATGGGCTTACAGGACAACACACACACGTTCGACTGACCAAATACTGTTCCGACTAGTCTATGGCCAAGAAGCAGTCGTTCCACTACATTTCTAGTAACAAACACCTATCATAGTAGATATTTTACATGTCGATGTCGAAGAACACAAGAAGGACCAATTGATGCAACTAAGCAAGCTAGAAGAACACCAACTGCTTGCTTTACAACATCAAGAAATTCAAAAGCATCAGCAGAAGGCTTGGCATGATCGCAATATCAAAAACAAAAATCTGTCGATAGGGGACCTTGCCCTACTGTACAACAGTCGAGTAAAAGGAAAACCTAAAAAGTTACACACATAATGGATGGGACCTTACGTTGTCGAAAAAATTCATGCCAACGGATCAATCTGACTAAGGACGTTACAAGGAATAATATTTCAAAAACTTATTAATGGTGCCCGACTAAAACGGTACAAAATTAAGCAAGATCAAAAAAAAAAGAGAGAATTATATATATATATATATATATATATAT
>LPNX011134904.1:421979-447342 GCA_001517045.1 Pseudotsuga menziesii
AACTTTGGAAGATTTACTAAACTGCACTTCGACAACTGACACCGACCCCATCGACATACCACCATCGACCACTCGCATGATTGACATTGACCGACAACCTCGAAGGTCAAATCACGCATTGATGACTACGGTCAGAAGGAGCGCCAAAATTAAATCGCATTTAACACAAACTCGATAGACCATGCTGGACCATAATTTCCACCATTAATACATCCATCGACAGAATCGTCACCCGCTCCACCTATAAATACCACGCTAGAAAAATATCATTTACCATATTCTTAAGAGATAAAGAAACCAAATATTTGGAAATTTGAGAGCAGAGACCCTGTAAGAAAAGCAGACCAAGAGACCGAAAAAATGGCCCCGAAGCAAACTAGAACTGCAACTGCAAAAACAAAAGAACTACAATCCACCGAAACCCCACTCATGAGAATATTAAGAAACATCGAAGATTCCAAGGTACAAGAAACTTCATGGGCAAAAACTTGGGCAGAAATCAAAGGATGGGCCTATGTGGACATAATAAAATGACACAAGAAGAAGAGAAGATAAGTCATAGTACCATTATGAGTTATATGAACACATCGTTCATGGCGAGTTTTGGAGGAACACAAGAAACAACAGTAAAATTTACCATTAGTCAGTATCATAATGGTAAATTCTACTTCAACAGACTAGTAGAAATTTTTGGTGAAGTCATATACAAGCTTACCCGTCTCTCAAACTAGGGTGACCCTGTTCCTATTGGCATAAAAGAAGGACTCTTAGAATGACTAACAGGAACACCAACAGGGAAGAGCTCGAAAGGGATAATGATCAGTCAAATACAAACCCGGACGCCGCAAATCATGGCCAAAATCATAGCAACAGGACTCACCCCTATAGGTCGAGTAAGTGATCTGAAGCTAGACATGCTGGAAGTAGTCGACACAATAGCATGCATAGGGAAAGTTTATCGTTGGGATCAGTATGTCGCCAACATGCTCAAGACCATATGTGAGAAATTCCAAGAGTCGGTTGGAATTATCAGGTTCCCATCATTGATAATTTGGATAGCCATGTACCACTTATGTCTGGTCGGAGATAAGTAGTTCCAAGAACCTGACAAATATCACATGTGGAGGTTCAAACCATTTTCACAGAATGGAATGCTAAAAGAACTGGCAAATGGCAAAGTAATGCTTGAAAACTAGTTCTAGACCTTAAAGGTCCAAACAACTAGGTGGAGGCTGCCTCAGAACATCAGAAGAAGCCTACCAAAAACTGCACACATTCAACTAGAGCTCGACCACACTGCAATTTGGTACATGTAGGGAGCAAAAGCAAAAGCAAAACCTCTCGACTATTATCCAATAGTCGAAGAGATTTTCCAAGAATTAGCTCGACAATCCAATACTAAGTTGTCGATACCAGCAAAAGCAAAATAAATTAACCAACCAATTGAAGAACCATTGACTGACCAAGAAAAAGAGGAGGACTACGAAATCTGCTTATATATCAGTACCTTCATGTCGGAAGATATACTGGTAGAGGATACCAACAGACTTCAACTGACAACTGTGCCACAACCTATCCAAAAGGGAAGCACACTAATTGAACATCAGATGCCTATACTAATAGAAAAAAATATCATCCTGGCTCACTGACAGGAAGAAGGAGAAAATAAAATAGAAGAAGATATTGACTCAAATAATCCAGAATATGCTATGACAAAAGAAAAATTAAGGAAAATAATAAAGTAAATAATAGCCTCAAGGAAAAGGAAGGAAATTCAGGAAAAAGGGAAGGGGAAGCGTAAGCTTACCCTATCTGAATCAAAAGATGAAGAAGAACTGTTGGCTATTGCTGTCGACATCATAGAAGATGTGGCAACAAATAAAATTTCGGTCGAAACACAATTGAAGCAGTTTGTCGACGCTAGAGGAAAGCAAGGGAGACCGAAAAAGGTAAAAACTACAACCACTTCAGTCGATGATAACATTGTTGATCTAGTCTCTACACCCCCACCCCCATCTCCAACCCAGATCACACAAGAGGATACCCCACAGATACCCACCATAATCCCTGTCGACATATGTAAGAATGCTATGCCAGAAACACTAAAAGAACGATTCGACCATGATGGTGATTTCTAGGCATTCATTGAAAAATTACTCGAACTACTCACCTCTGTTCAGAAAATTACCACCAAAATCCCACTAATTGAATCTAGTTCACCACGCCAGATCCTATCTCAGCAAATTGGCCAAATACCCCAGAAACCAAGATTTGTGGGAACTATCAAGTCCATATGCTTAAGGAACCTCGACAAGAAATCTCAAATTGTCGCAAGCCACACTTCTCCATTTACCCCATCAGATGTCTCAAATCCCATACCAGTCGATGAACCAGCAAGAGACGTGGAAGAAGATAACCATGAAGATATTTTAGCAATCAAGTAGGTGATCGACAACCTATTCTCTCATGATCTAGCCAATTCACCACCAGAAGTTGAAGATCCACTGTCAACTGACAATATCCCCACTACACCAATTACACCCGACCATTCACCATCTCTACCACCACTTCCCAATCCAAAATGTTTTCCAAACCCTGAACCACCTATTTCAAATCCCCCAAATACACACCGAGCTACAAGTTCCACCCAAGAAACTCAACTGAAAATTCCACCGACCAATGAAGATCAGCATCTAGAAAACCAACCACAGGGAAATCTACCACTTACATAATCACAGGCAGAACAATAGACAAACCAACATAGACACAAAAGAAAAAGAAAATACAAAAAGAAAAAAGAACAGCACAAAAGAAAAAGGCTGACAATGATCCACATCAACTAGCTTGGATAGACTACCGCAGTCGACACAAAGAAACTCAGAGATGGAGAGTTGGGTCAACTCCTAGAAAGTCTCACCACAAAAGCAACAATAAGAAACCAGACTAAACGAGAGTAGATCGACAACACTAAGGAAGAGGAAATCGATTTTCTGACAAAATGCAGGATTTTGATTCAAACAGTGATATCGGGACTAATTGAAGTCAACACCGACAAGCCACTAGAAAAAGCATACCAGCTATTTGAAAGTGTGGTGTCGACCCTACAAATACACCTACAAAATAAAAAGGAAGATCAAAAAGAGGAAACATCCAGACTACTAAGGCAACAATATACAACATTCTCAGAAACTCACAAAGTACTACAGGATCACTTGGAAGAGTCTATCATCACAACTGAAGTACTCCACGATTGGCCTACCTACTACGGACAAGTATTTCAGCAGACCCTCTAGATTCATGAGCAAATCCAAGTGTTAGAAAAGAGGTGAGGCCTCGATGAAACAATGAGAAGTATAATACAAGACTAGATTGTATTGGAAACAACCAAACTATAGAAACTAGAGAAACAAGCACACCAGTGGGTACATCAACCACTATCGAGCCTTGACAAGCTAGACACAATCTTCCCAAGGATGAAGAGACTACTGGATACAACAGAAGAAAAAGCTCAATTTATAGGACCCAACATGGAAACCATCACAGATTTTTCCATCCAAGAGAAAAGGTTGACTCTGTTAAGCATCACAACTTTGACTATCGACATCCAGAAAGTACTACAAAATTGGACAAAGTTTCAGCACCAATTAGCCATTACAACAGAAGCCATTGTGGAAGTATGTATGCAGAAGCAACTGACCATCCGACTACATAGTCCATGAAGACAAACCATAAAAGAAGTAACCACCTCAGACAATGCAGCGTTAAGTACCTCCCCTGTTTCTTTGGGACGAAGAAATATTTTGTTCCTGGGGGAGATGATGGAGGAGCTAGTCAGTGAGCCAAATAGTTGAATAGCTGACTAATTAGAGATTAGGTCGGCCGCATAAAGTCGTGTCGGTTGACCAAACTGACAGGCAGTTATTTGTAACTGTTTGTAATCATATATATTAGGATGTTGATCTAGATGAGAACTTGGTTCAGTTCTGTGTATGTATGGACCCTCATGTTATAATATAATCTGTTACTTCCTTATCTATGTTTTTGTCTCTTGTGTTTGTTATTTCTATATGATTCCATGTGTATTATTGGCAACCTTCTGTGATCTATGAGATTACAATAGATACAACAAAAATTTTAAGACTTGGTTGAGATTTTGTTTAGTATTGAGCTAATAAAGCTCTATAGTTCTCAAGATCTAATAATTTGCAATCGTCTTATGAAGTGGTTGAAATCCAACCAAATGAATTGTATCCATATCCACATCTCATATGTAACCAAATACTAAATTTTAAAATCTTAAATGACCATGAGCCCAACTTTGATGATAGATATTTAACCCCAACTCTAAACTTTGACAAGCACATAGACCCCATTACAGAGAATTATAATAACTAAAAAAATTTAATAAAAATAAAATTGATCAAGTTTTAAGGGATTTAAATAATGAACTAAATCTATTATTAAATACAAAAAATATTAAATACCTTTATTGTTAATTTGCAACAACTTCTCTATCATTGTGTCATGTAGAAAGAAAAATAGAACGACCAACCATTGGTATGATAAATAGTGAAAGCATGCTAGAAAGTCCATTAGGGATGCTTTTAACGAGTCTTTAAAATATGATAAGACTTTTAGATACAAATGCATAATTAAAAAAAATATTATATAAATAAAAAGAAAGATAACCTTTTGCACCTAAGATAGATCCTAAAAAATTCTAGAGGCAGATTATAAGTTGTAAAACTAAAAAACAATATGATTCCCTTGAGGGATTGGAATTTCAACCTTAAAAAGCTTATGAATCACTTGATGCCATAGACAACATGCAAATTCAAATCCTCTATACAAATGAAAAAATTTTCTTTCTAGAAGACAAAGTTTGGGATTAAGTTGCTCACAAAAGGTATAGGTAAGGAAATCAAAGGATATCAAGCATAAATCTTAATAATTAGTGTTCCAATCCTCATGAATCGCATCCACAAGCTCTTCCATTTAGTAGTGAAGAAAGGTTTCCCTAAACCCTGGACAAAAAGTCCCATTGTTCCTCTTTTTAAAAGTGGAGATAAAAAAAATCCATCTAATTATAGGACCATTATGAATAACCCTCTTTTAGCCAAGTTATATGGAATTATTTTAGAAAATAAAATCAATATATGGCTAGAAAGTCAGAGAAAAAGTGCTAAAGGGCAGGCCAAATCTAGGAATCATCAATCAACTAAGGACCACCTTGTTACACTTAGGACCATCGTTAAGGAGTGTCATAATAATAAAACCAACATGTGTTGCTTTGTTGACTTTATAAAAGCATTTGACCCAGTTCCCATAACCAACCTTTCGAATATATTAGAAGAGTTAAAAATAATTTTCAAGTTGAGAGCTATTGTGATAAGGTTGCATGAGAAATTTATTCCCAAGTTTAGGAACTTTGAGAGTTGATTAAAATAAATTAATTGTAATATAGGAGTCAAGAAAGGTTGTCCCTTGCTCTTTACCCCTTTTGGTATATATAGCTAGAGGGTTGTTTGGAAGATGCATGTTGTGGCAACATGACTTTGGGTACTATAGTCATCATCCTTCCTTTTTACACTAATTATATTATTCTTATAGCAAGGAATCCCTATAACTTCGATAAACAACTAAAACAATTCAGGAATTTTTGCTTTAGTATTGGTATATCTGTTAACTTTGACAAAACAAATGTTATGATAACCATGTCCCAAAATATCACTTATGTAATTTCATGTATAACAACAACATGGATGAAGTGACTTTATACAAATATATTGGAATCAATCTTCACCACAAGCTTAATTGGAACTATAGCATTGAGAAAATGATTAATGGAGGGTGGGAAGATTATTATGGGCTTGAAAACAATTGTAAATCAATAGACCTTTGGATTTGGGATAAGAAGAAACTCTTATTTGAAACTCTCATCAATCCTATTATCTTATATGGGTGTGATGTTTGGGTTTGCAACGTATCTAGAAAATTGTGCAGAAGGTCAGAGAAAATCCAAAAACACTTTATAAAATAAAATCTCAAAATTAAAGGAAATACACCATATCCTATCCTCCTCGTAGAAGTGGGTCTTTGCTCCATTGAGAGCATGGCCATGACCACCTAATTTACAAGGACATAATAAACAACATGGGAGCCAAGAGGATTCCTATGATTGTTTTATATTCTAGTCAAAACAACCTACGACTTAAGTGAGGTTAGCATAAAGATGCCACATCTTAGCTAATTCATTGGGTAGTTCATGAAGATGACACTCTATAGAACAATGATAATACTAGCAATTACACCTCAGGGTGCAATAAAAGAACGTTGTATTGCAAGTGAAGGAAGGTATGAAGTTGGCGCATCTAAATAATACATATGGAATGAGAATCACAATATAAAGTGTTGAACAAGGAGAGTTGTTTCCATAATGTCATAAAAATATAGTAATTAGATCATTGTCAATGTGCATGAGGGGATCTTCATTTAATTCTTTGATGGATATTTTTTACAAAAATGGTAAATTGAAGATGGAGGTTTAACACCCATATGATGGGAGGAAAAGGACAACATTCATAGGTTGTTGAGGACTAGAACCTGTACATGTAAAGTGGAAGAGAAATTAGGGAGAAAGGGAAAAAAGGTATATGGAATAGGATGTGTGTTATTGTAATTAAGAACTTGTTAGAAAGATGAAATCTAAGCAAAGAAGTAGGGAAGTGGTATTTTCATTTTCAAATCAAGGCAAAAAACATACTCTATACTCTAAGGGGAATATTGTATCATTATACATAGTTACTTGATATGCTATTGTTATAATTGTTAATTTCATTAGTGACTAGTTTATTACTATTTATTTTCCAGACTATAATAGATTATAATATTAGACCATAGGAGTTATTATAAAGATATAAACTGTTCAAATGACACATATATGTTAATACCATTGACTGATATATGCAGGTTCAATGCCATGGAGAAGAAATTTGACAGATTTTATTTCCCTAATGTTTTCCCTTTTTAATTTTTTTTTTGTTTTACTTCGATTCTTACACTGGGAATGATTGCAACTTGCAAGCCACGCCCGCAGTCAAAGTGTCAAATTTTATCTTGCACCTTGTACAATCAATAATCAGGAACTTTCCAACAATCAATGAATTGTACATAGAGGAACCTTTTTACCATGCCAAATTTTCAAGAAGGCATTCCTCTAAAGAATTACGATGCATCTTTAGTTCCCCGCGTAGAGTTTATTCATCTCTCACGAAGCTCTCTATAACCTTGCTAAAATGAAATGCCGTAATCCCAATAACCTCCAAAAGGAAACATCAATGATAGATGTCTTATGAGTTTCCAAAACTAACTCTGCTGACTAGCTAGCATACACCTATGAAATATTTCATTGGCCAATAATGATTTCAATTTTTTGCTTTGTAATCTATGACTCTGCTCTACCCATAACATCCAAATGTGTGATATGAAAGAAGTTAATAACAACAAAAGTGAATACATGGGAGCAAGTAGATATGACCTTCACTTAATATAACTTATTGCTTATTGCAAGTTTATCTTTTCCCCTCCACATATCGCTGAATGTTGGATAAATTATGTTCTCTACCTTGAGACCATACACAAGAGAACACCTAGAGGCAACAAGAGATCGATGCCTTGGCACAACTATTGAGATTTTCCTTTCCATTATTCAAGGATCCTCAACAGAGATTCCTTGAGGCATGGTGAAAATATTTAGAGGCAGTAGTCAAATTATGGTTTTTGTAGGGGCCTACACCTTTGGTCCTAGAGTTGTTCCATATTCATTAATCCATCCAAACAATGATTACATGGAAAATAAGGCCATTAAATGGGTGAATCAAGTGGGATGCAAGCTCATTGTGATGACACTATTATGGATATATTCTATGCGGGGACATGTCTAATGCATATTCCAATTCTGCAACCTCTTACAAAAGATTCAGGTGGTGTGCTAATTCTTCAATGATGACTTCAGAGAGGCTTCTGTAGTTAACTTGCAAAGGGATTCAAGAAGAGAT
Source organism: Pseudotsuga menziesii (assembly GCA_001517045.1). NCBI lineage: Eukaryota > Viridiplantae > Streptophyta > Pinopsida > Pinales > Pinaceae > Pseudotsuga > Pseudotsuga menziesii. Next base: position 430,037 of record LPNX011134904.1, read on the forward strand.
GCAAGGTCTCATGGAAACTTTGAAATTCATTGTTCTAATGGAATTTATGTTAGTCAAGTCATAGTACCAGGTTAAGAGGCACACCCAGATGATCAAGAGACATTAAAAAATGAAAATTCCATCTCTATTCAAATTCTATGTATGGAAGACACTTAGATATTTGCTATCTCCATGGAACAGAAGATGCAGATTAGGGAAAATCATGTCTTCTTTTAATTTGCAGCTCATTATACAAATGTTTATCAAACAAATATTTCAAGGGTTATCAATATCATATTACTAACTACAAATAACCTATCAGTCTATTTTGAAAGCATTGAAGGTGGGTAACAAACCATCTTAATGAAGAGAACCAGAACACACCTCATGAAACAATCCGTTGGATTAGATGGGTCAAGCCAGCTTAGATAAATTTGAATACTATAACTGTAACAACCCGATTTTGACCCCATGGTATTGAAATTGTACATGATGTATATATTGTATTCAAATCATGGCAAGGAGCTCAAGGCCAAGGCCATGCCATTGATTTGGTGTTTGTGTGTATCAGTGATCATGGTTGACACCGATGGGCATAGTGCTAAGTCAGGGACATTACATTTTTAAGATATCATGCAAATATACAATTAATAAAATACCACAATTAAATATGCATTGGAACATGAAAGGGATGGGGGCATGATTTCACAAGGAATACGGAGGGGGAGTTAGTCAAACTCTCGAGCCAATAGGGTGAGACCAAATGTCAATGGGGGAACCCATAAACCCTCAACTACCTTTTCTTCCCTATCCTCAATCATTCAATTCTTCCAGAAGAATGGTTGAGGTGGTTAATGCCTTGGGGTAGAGCAAGGAATGGTAGTTTGTTTTCGTGTCTGAGCAAGCTTGCAGTCTGGGGAAGCCACATTCTTGCTTCTGCAGCAAGTAAGCATGTGAATGCATTCTAGTCCATATTTCCCTTAGTCGAGGAAGGGTTTTGTTGTTCCTAAGCATTCATTGTTGTTGATTCAGGCACATTGTGGGTCATTCATGGACGATTATGCATTGTTCACTCTCCCGAGTCGCAGATGAGTTGTTCTGCAACGTTTTTTGTGGGACAGTGTGGTATGGAACCCTGGTTGTTGTGTATAGTGTTATCCTGAACTACAGAGTGGCATGAGGCCCTATTTCTCTGTGTTACAAAGTGAAGCCTATGTTGCTGTGTATTCCTATGGTTTGCTATGATGTGTACCCTCGTTTGGGTCTGAAATGTATGCAAGAATTAGGAGTGCAAGAGACGAGGAATGAGCTTGATAAACCTAGTGTAGAGGGTAACCTCACAAAAATATAAAAGTGGCTGGTGAATCTACTCCAAGATAGAGGAAGAACACCAACAACACTTGGAAATTGTGCTAGAAACCTTAAGAGAGCATTAGTTGTATGCTAAGTTCAAGAAATGTGAATTCTTTAAGAAATAAATTCAGTAGCTAGGTCATGTCATCTCAGTATTAAATTGAGCACATAGATCTATGGACAAACACACCTCTCACATGATAGATCACACAATTTACTTAGTTATTGAAGAATGAAATAGTGCAAAAATGGATTGCAGCTGTGAATGCTTTTCATTAATCAAAGAGTAATTAGATAATAATTACAATGAAGTACAATGTCTTTAATAGCCACAAGCAATTCGAATCCACATGAGGAAATTCGAATTAATTAGACTCTACTTGATTGTAGGTAACCAAGACCTTGTCTAAATCACTATCGGAGGACTCAATAGTTAACTGACCTTGTCTAAACCATAACCAGAGTTCATCGGAGTTCTAAAACACAACTCAAGTGTTACATTCAGTGTTGACTAAGGTTAATTGACTGTAGTAGGTGAGAAATGCGCCCCTCCTGAGTGCAGTCAAGTAAACCTAGCAGTAACTAAACGTAGAGGACTAGAACTGAATGTAACTGACTCCTAACTTAGCTTGACTAGTCATCAACTGAACTGAACTGACCTTGGTTGGTTTCGACACTCCCAGTGGCTCCTAAATTGTAGGGATTGGTCTAGGAGGCTCCTAAACTGATGCAATTAAGTGCAATCAGTGGAATTAAGCCTCAATTAGCATTCCCCACACTTTAGTAACTAAAACATGTGCCCCAATTAGGCCAAGTGGACCCAATGGTGCTAATGACTAAAAATAGACTGGATGGACTCTCGATTCAGACATATGACCAAATTGAACAAGGGAGGATTAATAATCATAACACCCCCATTGAATGCTAACTTGGAAAATCTGTGGGCCCTGGTAACTAAGACCATAGGTCACCCATTACATCAAGTAAAGTAAAGTAAGTACTCAAAAACAAGGTGTTGGGGAACAAAACCACATGGGAAACCCCCCCCTCTAATTAAGCAAGTACAATCAGGATCAATCTAGTTCTTCTGTGCACAGGTATCCTGGGGACTGGCATGTGAACCTCTCCATCATTATGTCTGGAGGAATCTTCCTCTTTGGAAGAAGAAGGATATGCTAAACTAAATCAGAAATATAGACAGCTGCCGGATGAAGATTGGACCCATGTAGAGCAACTGAAGTCAACTGATAAGTGAGAAAAGGTTCATGAAGATTCAGAACATGTGAGGAACACTCAAGAAAGTGATATGTTGCAGCCACGAACATCAAACCATGAGTGGTAAGAACAGCCCCAAGTGTTAGGAGCAAGTTTTCAGGCGGATGCAGAAAATATTCCTCTTTACTGGTTCTGTGAGGAGATGAGCATGTGATCAATGGTAGAGAAGCACTGGGACTGTTGAGAGTGAATGCTTGAGCTCCATAGTCTGATATAGCTTCTGAAATAGCTAATGAATCGGATAATAAAATATCAGCAACCTCATATGAGGAAACTAACACCAAATCCCCATCAGCAGTTTTGAAGAGAAAGTGCAGTACTTGATTTTTCACACCGGAATTGATGAGAGCAGCTACAAGCATGACTGAAAGCTCTTGGATTTTAAAATATGCACCAAATAATATCAGATCAGAAAGTAATTTCAGATCTAAATAGGTTCACAACAGATCCAAAACTGTGAAATGGAATCAAATCCCCAGCAGCAGTTTTGTAGGAGACTTGCGGTACTTGTTTCTTCACACCGTTGATGAGAACAGCTACAAGTAGTACTGAAAGATTATGAATTTGATATATTAAACCAAGAAATATCATATCAGATCCAAATAAGATCCGATCATATCCAATAAGTTTAATATCAGATTCAAATAAATGGTTAACTGAGACGGTGGATGCACAACTTTCTTCTTCTTCAAAATTCTGAATTTTGGTGCATGCAATCCTGTAGGAATTTTCTGGAAAATCTAGATCATGGGGAATGAATGGATCACTCTGGAAATATGACATTTCTTCCAAAATATCCAAGGTATCACATATTTGCACACCAGCAGCAACATTAGAGGGAGAAAAATCAAATTTCTATTCACTTTCGGAAGCAATTATTGGTAAATTTTGCACAGAATTCAAAAGAAAATCACTGGTGAATGTTTGTATGGAAGTGCAGCAGTATTTTTCTTCAATATCAGATATTCGAATGTCTTCTTCTATTTCAGCCATATGAGGAGATGAGATATTAGAGATCTCATAAAATTTAGGAGCATCAGGCAATGAGTCACTGCATGGAGACTGTCTTCAATTCGAATTGACTGTGTAGAAGCTTTTGCTTCTTCTTCATCTTGAACAACTTCATCAGAGAGAGTGGAGGCCGATACTTTTGGATCAAGGATGCTTATGGTTTTGGACGTGCTCTCCAAAGTGCTATTATGATCCTCATCAATCATTCCAAAGGTTATGTCCAATCTTGTCTAGAGTTCTTGTGGATCTTTAATAGATCTACTAAGGTAGCGCAAGCTAGAAGAAAGAGCCAATTTCATTATTTCAAAAGCTGCATCCTTTACATTTAGCTAGTCATTTTCACTCTCAAAAGACTCTTTACCGAATCCATCAGACACCCAATAGGGATCTTGTCTATTCAGAAATATAATCATCTTCACCTTCCATTCATAATAGTCTGAGGATCGAGTGAGAAGAGGAACTGATGAATTCATTTCAAAGTTGTACTTGCAAAAAAAAAAAAGGGCACCGTAAGGTCAGACAGCCTACACTTTTGGAATTTTATTCACACCCAGCTTAGTTAATCAAGCAAGCTTGATCAACAATTCCTTTGCTTGGGGTATTAAGTGGTAAATTCTCTGCTTCTGGTGTAGTGCTGGAAGGAGCAATTTTGCTCAAAAAATGATCCAGTAGGAGATCTGAGGAGGAGAAGTGCCTTGTCCATTGAGGATCTGATACCATATTAAATTGAGCACATAGATCTGTGGACAAACACACAACTCACATGATAGATCACACAATTTACTCAGTTATTGAAGAATGAAACAGTGCAAAAATGGCTTGCAGTTGTGAATGCTTTTCATTAATCAAAGAGTAAATAGATAATAATTACAATGAAGTTCAATGTCTTTAATAGCCACAAGCAATTTGGATCCACATGAGGAAATTCGAATTGAGTAGACTCTACTTGACTGTAGGTAACCAAGACCTTGTCTAAATCACTATCGGAGGACTCAATAGTTAACTGACCTTGTCTAAACCATAACCAGAGTTCATCGGAGTTATAAAACACAACTCAAGTGTTACATTCAGTGTTGACTAAGGCTAACTGACTGTGGTAGGTGAGAAATGTGCCCCTCCTGAGTGTAGTCAAGTAAACCTAATGGTAACTAAATGTAGAGGACTAGAACTGAATGTAACTGACTCCTAACTTAGCTTGACTAGTCATCAACTGAACTGAACTAACCTTGGTTGGTTTCGACACTCCTAGTGGCTCCTAAATTGTAGGGATTGGTCTAGGAGGCTCATAAACTGATGCAATTAAGTGCAATCAGTGGCAGTAAGCCTCAATTAGTGTTCCCCACACTTTAGTAACTGAAACATGTGCCCCAATTAGGCCAAGTGGACCCAATGTTGCTAATGACTAAAAATAGACTGGATGGACTCCCGATTTAGACATATGACCAAATTGGACAAAGGAGGATTAATAATCCTAACACTCAAAGGATGGGATTACAGTACATCCACAAAATATTAAGGCCATCTCAAAATGGCTCGTGACTAAGGATGTTTTCGACATTCGGTCCTTCATGGGACTCACCAGTTATACCGATGATTCATCCAGGGATTCTCAAAGATAGCCTATCCTATTACTTCCTTGCAAAAGAAGGGAGTAAAGTTTGTGTTGTCCCTGAAGTGTCAAGAGAGATTTGAAAATCTAAAAAGATTTATAACCATGGCCCCAATCTTGAAGGTGGATGACCCCTATAAAGACTACACAGTTTATATAGATGCTAGTAAAGAAGGATTGGGGGGAGTCTTATCTCAAGAAGGGCATGTGGTATGTTATGAATCTCGCAAATTGAAAGAGCATGAAAAAAATTATGTAGTGCATGATCTAGAATTGGTCATAGTGGTGCATTCCTTAAAGATGTGGTGCCACTACCTGTTAGGGAAAATGTTCCTTTTGTTGATAGACATCACTTGTGTAAAGAATGTGTTTACTCATCCAGGAATAAAGGTCAGTCAAGAAAGATGGATGGCCTACTTAAGTGAATTTGATTGTGAAGAAAAGCATATCAAGGGTAAGGAAAATAGGGTGGCTCGGATGCACTCAGTCGAAAAAATCATGAAGTGTATGATATCACTATGAGCCAACCAAAAAGTGATCTTGTGAACAAAAAAAAGAATCCAGCATCCATGACAATGAATATGAAAATTTACTGAATAAATTGCTGAAGGACAAGGTAAACTTGAATGGGACAGAATTCAAAGTAGACCAAAAAGGGTTAATTTGGTTTAAAGGAAGAATATACATGCCTAATGTTGCAGATTTAAAACTATTCATTTTAAATTAAATGCACAAGCCTCCTTATGCAGGGCACCCTGGTTACAAAAAGATGATAACAACCCTCAAAAAGCAATTCTTTTGGCCTAAATTAAACATAGATTAGTGGATTATTCGTCTAAATGTTTGAAATGTCAGCAGGTAAAGGATGAACATCAACACCCAACATGTTTGTTACAACCTTTGCCAATTCCTAAATGGAAATGGGAGGTAATATCTTTGGATTTTAACACAGGTTTGCCTTTGACTCAAAAACAACATGATTCAATTATGGTTGTAGTAGACAAGTTAAGCAAGTCTGCTCATTTTATTCCTGTGAAGTCCACTTATAAGACTCTCGATGTTGCAGAAATATTCCCGAAGGAAATCTTTCGACTGCATGCAGTACCAAAGATGGTAATTTCTGACTGGGATGTCAAGTTTACATCAGAATTTTGGAAATCATTGTTTGCAGGGTTGGAAACCAAGATAAATTTCAGCACTAGTTATCACCCTGAAACAAATGGGAAAACAGAATGAATCGACCAAGTCATTGAAGACATACCGAGGATGTATGTCATGGAAAGACCCACTAAGTGGGAAGAATATTTGCATCGGGTAGAGTTTGCATACAATAATGGCTATTAAGCCTCAACCAAGATGAACCCATTTGAGATCCTATATGGGAGAACACGTACTACCCAGTTAGTTGGGATAAACCTGTGGATCGTTTGATGGTAGGAATTGAAATGTTGAAAGACATGGAATAAACAATTCGAGAAGTTCAGAATAATTTGAAGGTGGCACAGGATCACCAAAAGAGTTATGCTGACTTGAAAAGGCAGCATAAAGAATTTTATGCTAAAGATCATGTTTACCTCTGAGTCAAGCCCAAAAAGAGCTCCCTGAGATTGGGAAGCTATACCAAATTAACACCACAGTTCTATGGATCCTTTCATATCTTGGAAAGGATTGGACCTATGGCATGTAAACCTGCTCTCCCAGCACACTTGAGGATTCATAATGTTTTTCATATTTCATCATTGAAGAAATATATACATGATTCCACTCATGTCATTGACTAGAATGTGGTGCAGGTGGAACCAGAAGGAAAATTTCAAACGAAACCTCTGCGCATTCTGGAAAAGAAAGAAATAGTACTTCGGAACCGGGTCGCTGCTTGGGTTAAGGCGCAATGGAATCACTTTATCCCGGAGGAGGCGACTTGGGAACTAGAGGAAGATATGCAAAAGAAATACCCAGGTTTATTTCTAGAAGCTATGGAGGAAGACTAAGAACACCGAGGACAGTGTTGCATTAAGGGGGTGTGGATGTAATATCCCTTGATTTATAAACATTATTTGTAATGTTAAATTCTAGACTGTATGTTTTGAAACATTATCTGTAATGATAAATTATAGACTATATGTTTTGATGAGTTTGGCTAACTGTGGTGTCTGCTCAAATGGTCCCTGGAGGACAGTTGTAACAACTACATTTTGCCTTTAATGAAAATATGAATAAAAGGGATAAGCCACATTAAAGAGGAGACTATGTGTGCAAGAGTGGGAGATGTAGAGCACTAAACCTTAGGGAAGTGCACCAGGTGCCAAAAATGCTTGAATGCGTCAAACAGACCCTGAAGAAACCATGGGATGTAGTGGTTGGCGAGGATTCCTTGGGGAATGGACCATGGCTGCAAAGTAAGATCTAGGCAATCAAATTATAAAGCGACATATTTTATGAGGCAGGACGTGGCTGAGTATGCTAGGGAAATAATGAACTCTTGCTGCATGAACACTCTATGAAGTGTTATGCAAGGGTTGAAGAATAAACTTTTCCTGTGTGGGCACTCAATGAAGTGTTAGGATTATTAGTCCACTAGTAAAATTGGGTCCACTTGGCCTAATGAGGCCACATTTACCAGTCACTAGAGTGTGGGGAACACTGCTAGAGGTTAATTTCCACTTACTGCATGCGCATGCATAAGTTTGAGTGCCTCCTAGACCAATTCCTACATTTTAGGAGCTACTGGAAGTCTCGACACCAACCTACATTAGTTAGTTGGAGTTAGTACTACTTAGTCTTAGTTAGCTTCCAATTACTTTCAGTTAGTTCTCAATTAGTTAGCTAGTGCTAGCTATGCATGGCTACATGTGGAGTAGGCGCCTTTTCCCATGTACCACACTCAATTGCACTGAGTTAACTAGTTATTACTAATTGTATGAGTTGGTTGAACATCTGGAGTTGATCTATTGGACTCCGATATTGATTGAGACACCATGAGTTAGATGGTCAGTTAGATACAGTCACATCCAGTGGGGAGATTCGAATCTATCCCTAATTGATTCGAATTATTTTCCTATGTAAACTATTGTAACACCAGATTTAATTAATGCCATTGATACTATAATTATTTGAGATATACTCATTCGTTTCCTGTGTGGTTTGATTTGTTCAGTGAGTATCTTCATTCTCCTTTTATTGCATCAATAATATTTGACTCATTGCTTGAAGATCTAAATGGAACAACAATTTTAATATGGTATCAGAGCCTTCTCAGGTAGGTTTCATGTTTGTTTCTCTCCGCTGAACATAAGAAGAAACTGGGTTTCCACATAAGTCTCACAAAAGGTACCTTGCGTCCTATGAATTTATCCAGAGTGGCAGTGCGGGCGTAATGGACCCTGAAAAAATGTTCATGTCGAGAGGAAAAGCATGATTCTAACAGTTCAAATATTTTAGTGTGTTTTGCGGTGAAAATCTACAGGTGCTATGTAGCTTGTGTGAAGTTTTGTGATATTTCAGCTGGAGAATTATGGATTCTCAATCTCCTACACCATGGATCCTTATAGCTTCCAATTATCTTGATTGGAGGATTGATATGTAGCTAGCCTTGCGCAAGCATGGCTACCTCAAGATAATACTTGGAAGGGAGGCTGAGCCCCATTAGCCAGTTGAAAAGAACAAGTTTCTGAACTGTTGTGATGAAGCTTTCGGTTATCTATGCACTCATATATCCAGATATCTCCTCTTCCACCTAGAAGGCTTGGAGACTCCTAGAGAATCCTGGGAGAAGCTTGAAGACTTGTTTGGAAAACAAGATGAGCTTCAGGGATACCTCCTAGAAAATGAGTTGGTAGCCTTACATCCTAGCAGTTTCGAGATTACTGAGCAATTCTTTACTAAATTCAAGTCTCTTGCACTTCAATGGAGACAGTGCAGAATAGAAAGGAAGGATGAGAAAAACATCCTCTCCATACTCAGCAAACTCGGTCCTGATTATTCTATATTTGTTTCTATATTTCATTCCAAGCGGGATGGCTTCCTTGGTTGGAAAATTCCTTCACTTGATTCCTTTTTCGAGTCCTTAATTAAGGAGCAAGAAAAGTTGTTTCGAATGGGAGTCGTCAAGACCTCCAAAGACTAGGCTCTCTTAGTTACTAACTCTAGCAGAGCGCAATCTAAAGGGAAATCAAAGAAGAAGGATCCTAAAGAAGTTGATTTGAAGCCTAAACAGAATCAACAAACTTTCGAAGGAGCCTCTAGCTCTAATAAAAAGAAGAAGTTCAAAAAGAAAAAGTGTTCCTATTTATTGTATGAGGGGTTTTCATCCAGAAGACTCGTGCATGAAGAATACCCTCGACCAGATGAAATATCTATGTGTACAAAACAATATTGACCTTCCACAAGGTGCACATATGTATGATGATGAAGAGCATATTGAAGAATATGAGATATGCTTGCATGCAAGCCTCTCTCCGTCGAAGGCTTATTTGACAGATTCTAGAGCATCCAACCACATGGCTTCCTCCAAGGAATCCTCCATCACTTTCCCTCTATCAGGAGGACCTAGCATTCATATGGGAGATGAATCTAAAATCCTAGATGTTGAGAGAGTTTCAGATAAAATCCAACATGATGAGTTCATTCCCTCTCCTACAGTAAAGCAAATTGTTGAAGATGAAGAAGAAGCAGAATTTCCCCTACAGTCAATTCAAATTGAATAAAGTTTCCTTGGAGTAACTCCTTCTCCTGCTGCTCCAAAAGTGTATGAGATCTCTGATATCTCATCTCCTCACATGGCTGATTCAGAAAAAGACATTCAAATTTGTGTTTTTGAAGAAAAACACTCATATTCTTTGCAAAAATTCTCTAGTGATTCTTTAAATTTTGTGCATAGTTTACCGATGATTGTTTCAAATAAGGTAGAGGAATTTGATTTCTCTATATTTAATAATGTTGCTGGTGTGCATAGAAGTAATACCATGAGATTACATGAGTGATCCATTCACTCTAATTAATCTAGAGCTTCTAGTAAATTTCTACATGATTGCATGCACCAAAAATCAGAATTTTGAAGAAGGAGAAATTTGTGCATCTACCATGTCGATGGAGCACAGTTTTGGATCTAATATGAACCTTTTTGGATCTGATTTATTTCCTGATCTGATAATATGTGGTCCAGGTTTTAATATTCAAGAGATTTCAGTATTGCTTGCAACTGGTTTCATCAAATTTGGTGTGACAAATCAAGCACCGCAAGTCTCCTTAAATTTTGCTGTTGAGGATTCGATGTTAGTTCTCTCTTATGAGTTTGTTGATATTAGATTTTGTGAATTATTGGTTATTTATGAAACAATATCATATTATGGAGCTCAATAATTCACTCTCCACAGTCCCAGGGCTTCTCTACCTTTGGTCACATGCTCATCCCCTCACAGAACTAGTAAAGATGAAGACATTCTGCATCTGCATAGAGACTTGCTCCTAACACTTGGGGATGATTTTACCACTCATGGTTTTCTATTCAAGGCTAACATATATCAGATTTTTGAGTGTTCCTCACATGGTTCGAATTCTCAAGAACTTTTTCTCTCTCTTTAGTTGATTTCAACTGCTCTACATGGGTCTAGTTTTCACCGTGCAACTGTTTATATTTCTGATTCAGTTGAGTACATTATTCTTCTTCCAAAGAGGAAAATTCCTCCAAACATAAGCATTTTGTTTGGATTTAGAGGTTCACCTGCACAAAAGAACCAAGATACTGCATTTGCTGCTGCATAGTGCTACAAATAGAAACACAAATTTTCAAATTTTTTTTCAAAATTTGTATTCCTGCTTATTTTTTTTTTGGGGGGGGGGGGTTCCCAAAAGGTTCTCCCCTATTTCCTTGGTTGTATTAAGAAGCANTGTATTTGGGTGAGCTATGGTCTTGTTACTAGGGCCCACAGTTTTCCAAGTTAGGATTAAGGGGGGTGGTTAGGATTATTAATCCTCCCTTGACCATAACATCTATTTAGATTATTTAGCCTAACTTAGGAACCTTAATTAATTATTTGGGTCCACTAGTACAATTGGGTCAACTTGGCTTAATGGGGCCACATGTACCAGTCACTAGAGTGTGAGGAACACTACTAGAGATAAACTACCACTTACAGCATGTGCATGCATCATTTTGAGCGTCTCCTAGACCAATCCCTACATTTTAGGAGCCACTGGGAGTCCCGACACCAACCTACATCAGTTAGTACTAGTTAGTCTTAGTTAGCTTCCAGTTACTTTCAGTTAGTTCTCAATCAGTTAGCTAGCGCTAGCTATGCATGGCTAATGCATGGCCACATGTGGAGTAGGCACCTTTTCCCACCTACCACACTCAGTTGCACTGAGTTAACTAGTTATTACTGATTGTATGAGTTGGTTGGACATTTGGAGTTGATCTGTTGGACTCCGATATTGAATGAGACACCATGAGTTAGATGGTCAATTAGATACAGTCACATCCAGTGGGGAGATTCGAATCTATCCCTAATTGATTCAAATTCTTTTCCTATGTAAACTATTGTGACATTGGATTTAATTAATGACAATGATACTGTAATTATCTGAAATATACTCATCCATTTCTTGTGTGGTTTGATTTGTTCAGTGTGTATCTTCATTATCCTTTTATTGCATCAATAATATTTGACTCATTGCTTGAATATCTAAATGGCACAACAATTTTAACAAAGAGTTGAGAGGGATACTTGCTGCATGAGCCCTCTGAGTAAGTGTTAGGAAAGTGATTCCTTCCTGGAAGTTCTGAACTGAGGTTAACTATCTCCACTCTTGGCACACATAGTTTAGCTTAAGGGTGATTGAGGACAGAGCAGATCTATGCCTAATATACAGTTGGGTGGAACGTGGTCATTCCCCTTTCATTGCGGCTCGTTTCAAAGACATGTTTCATTACTGGATTTTGTTTCTGCAAAGCTATTGAACTCAGGGTAAATACCATTTTTAGTTTCATTGATAAAAATGTTGCTTATGAGCTATTGTATTCTCTTATCTACTTGGAATGATTGTGCCTTGCATTGATAAATGGTATCTTAAATGGTGTAATATGGTCTTGTGATGACTCACCTATTTGCGGTATGAATTCCTTGGTTAACAAGTTTAGGGCATGTCTATATGTGTAAGAATGTATGCTTGGATGTTGAAGAAATGATAAAGAACTACTGTAAGTTTGTTGATGGAAGGCTGTGTCTTTAATTAGCCATATGAATTTTGAGGGTTTAAAGCCATGCTCTGCTCTAATGGGTTTGATATTTTTCCTCTTGGCCATAGGGTCTTCTAACTAAGGTGAATACTGCTCTATGGAAGGTTACTGGAATTCCTTTACTGTCTACGGTTAGTAACCAGTTGCAAGGACCCTTGGAGAAAGTCTAAGTGCTGACTAAGTATAATCTTTTTCCAGAGAAGAGAAACCCATGCATAATGCTTTGAGATATTGGATGAATATAAGTTTGTGAAGGAGAGTGTGGTAGCTAGCTACTAGATTCCACTATGTCTTCCGAAGTTGAACTTGTCTTAACTAAGAACTCAGCCTAAGTTTGTAAGTCCACCAAAGGTGAATCATCCCTAGTTCTCACCTAGGAAACACATAGTAAAATAGTATGAAAGTATAAGGAGAGCAATTTATTAAGTTTAGTGTGTGTTTTGCAACCTGCAATCCGCATTTGCGGAAGCAGAGTTGCAGATAGATCAAATCGTGAAAAAGAATGGGCCTTTCGCAATCCGCAATCCACAGTGCTGAAGGGTAAACTTTGGAATATATTATGGGATTCCACAACCCGCATCTAGTCCAACTCAACGGGGTTGATTCCGCAAGAATCAACGATCCAGAAGAAGTTTTGGGGAAGGAAAATTGTGAAAGTTCATTTGAGAACTTTGACGGTTCCACAATCCGCAACCTGTATGTAATCCAGATCGACGATCAAGGTTGATTCTGGAAGAAGTCAACAACGCAGAAGAGGTCTTGCGGAAGGTAAAAACATATGAATGATAAGAGTTTCCGCAATCCGCAAATCTGCATTGCAGAAAGGAAAATTGTAAAATTGTTAATGGTTTTCTGCAATCCACATTGTGAAATGTGGAATGCAGAAAAGAAATAAAAAATTAATAAAATATTAGAGTATCTGTAATTCGCAATCCGCAATGAGGAATGTGGAAAGAGAAAAGTTAAACTGTGGAAATTTGGGGTTTCTACAACCTACAATCCGCATTGCAGAATGTAGAATGCGGAAATGAAGTTTTGTCTAGAAACTAAGGGATTCCGCAATGCGCAACTCGAAATTGCGGAATGCGAAATGCGGAAAAGGTAACTGATTGAGTTATATGGGGTCCCACAAACCGCAATCCGCATTGTGGAAGTGGAATTGCGGAAATGACTTTTCTAGTTGCGGGGACGACCTGTTAGTTGTGGAGTGACTATTTGAATAGCAATTAAACTTGAAACTTATGAATGTGATAGGAAGATTCATGGCCAATGACTTCAGAGAAAGATTTTTTTTATATGCATGTTTAGGAGGTTGTATGGATATGTTACAAGTATAATCTATATAAAAATTGTCCTTACAATGACTTGGAACAAGATATTTATAACTTAAGTAATGAAGGCAATATTCTCTTGCTAGGAGACTCTTATGCCGGAACAACTAACCAAGTTATTATCTTAAGTAACAATTTCAACCCTTAACTCTAATCCTCTATAGCTAGATGGGAACCTTGTGTTAGCTAGTAGATACAACAAAAAATTTTAAGACTTGGTTGAGATTTTGTTTAGTATTGAGCTAATAAAGCTCTATAGTTCTCAAGATCTAATAATTTGCAATCGTCTTATGAAGTGGTTGAAATCCAACCAAATGACTTGTATCCATATCCATATCTCATATGTAACCAAATACTAAAATTTGAAATTTTAAATGACCATGAGCCCAACTTTGATGATAGAGATTTAACCCTAACTCTAAACTTTGACAAGCACATAGACCCCTTAACAGAGAAATATAATAACTAAAAACATTTAATAAAAATAAAATTGATCTATTTTAAGGGATTTAAATAATGAACTAAATATGATTATTAAATACAAAAAATATTGAATACCTTTATTGTAAATTTACTACAACCTTTTCTAAATCCATTAACAACTTCTCTATCAATGTGTCATGCAGAAAGAAAAATAGAACGACCAACAATTGGTATGATAAATAGTGCAAGCATGCTAGAAAGTCCATTAGGGATGCTTGTAACGAGTCTTTAAAATCTGATAAGAATTTTAGATACAAATGCATAATTAAAAAAATACCATATAAATAAATAGCAAGATAACCTTTTGCACCTAAGATAGATCCTAAGAAATTCTAGAGGCAGATTATGAGTTGTAAAACTAAAAAACAATATGATTCCCTTGAGGGATTGGAATTTCAACCTTAAAATGCTTACGAATCACTTGATGCTGTAGACAACATGCAAATTCAAACCCTCTGTATAAATGAATAAATTTTCTGTTTAGAAGACAAAGTTTGGGATTAAGTTGCTCACAAAAGGGATAGGTAAGGGCATCAAAGGATATCAAGCATAAATCTTAATAATTAGTGGTCCGATCCTCATCCCTCACATCCACACGCTCTTCAATTTAGTAGTGAAGACATGTTTCCCTAAACCCTAGACAAAAAGTCTCATTGTTCCTATTTTTAAAAGGGGAAATAAAAAAAATCCATCTAATTATAGGACCACTGTGAATAACCCTCTTTTAGCCAAGTTATATGGAATTAATTTAGAAAATAAAATCAACATATGGCTAGAAAGTCAGGGAAAAAGTGCTAAAGGCCAGGCCAAATTTAGGAATCATCAATCAGCTAAGGACCACCTTGTTACACTTAGGACCATCATTGAGGAGTGTCATAATAATAAAACCAACATGTGTTGCTTTGTTGAATTTATAAAAGCATTTGACCCTGTGCCCATAACCAACCTTTCAAATATATTAGAAGAGTTAAAAATCATTTTCAAGTTGAGAGCTATTGTGATAAGGTTGTTGGAGAAATTTATTCCCAAGTTTAGGAACTTTAAGAGTTGATTAAAATAAATTAATTGTAATATAGGAGTCAAGCAAGGTTGTACCTTGACCTTTACCCCTTTTGGTATATATAGCTAGAGGGTTGTTTGGAAGATGCAGGTTGTGGCAACATGACTTTGCCTAATATAGTCATCATCCTTCCTTTTTACACTAATGATATTATTCTTATAGCAAGGAACCCCTATAATTTCGATAAACAACTAAAAATATTAAGGTATTTTTGCTCTAGTATTGATATAACTGTTAACTTTGACAAAACAAAGGTTATGATAATCATGTCCCAAAATATCACTTGTGCTAATTTCATGTATGACAACAACATGGAGGAAGTGACTTTATACAAATATATTGGAATCAATCTTCATCACAAGCTTAATTGGAACTATAGCATTGAGAAAATGATTAATGGAGGGTGGGAAGATTATTATGGACTTGAAAACAATTGTAAATCAACACACCTTTGGCTTTGGGATAAGAAGAAACTCCTCTTTGAAACTCTCATCAGTCCTATTATCTTATATGGGTATGATGTTTGATGTTTGGAGTTGCAACATCTCTAGAAAATTGTGAAAATTGTGAAGAATGTTAGAGAAAATCCAAAAGCACTTTATAAAATACAATCTCAAAATTAAAGGAAATACACCATATCCTATCCTCCTCATAGAAATGGGTCTCTGCTCCATTGAGAGCATGGCCATGACCACCTAGTTTACAAGGACATAATAAACAACATGGGAGACAAGAGGCTTCCTATGATTGTTTCATATTCTAGTCAAAACAACCTACGACTTAAGTGAGGTTGGCATAAAGACGCCATGTCTTAGCTAAATCATTGGGTAGTTCATGAAGATGTTACTCTATAGAACAATGATAATACTAGCAATTGCACCTTGGGGTGTGATAAAAGAACGTCGTATTGCAAGTGAAGGAAGGTATGAAATTGGCACATCTAAGTAATACACATGGAATGAGAATCACAATTTGAAGTGTTGAGCCACGAGAGTTGTTTCCATAATGTCATAACAATATAGTAATTAAATTATTGTCTATGTGCTTGAGGGGATCTTCATTTAATTATCCGATGGATATTTTTTACAAAAATGCTAAATTGAAGATGGAGGTTTAGCACCCATATGATGGGAGGAAAAGGACAATCTTCATATGTTGTTTAGGACTAAAACCTGCACATGTAAAGTGGAAGAGAAATTAGGGAGAAAGGAAAAAAGGTATATGGAATAGGATGTGCGTTATTGTAATTAAAAACTTGCATACTCTAAGGGGCATACTGTATCATTATAAATAGTTACTTGATATCCTATTGTTATTGTTGATTTCATTACTGACTAGTTTATTACTATTTATTTTCCAGACTATAATAGATTATAATATTAGACCATAGGAGTTATTATAAAGATATAAACTGTTCAAATGACCCATATATGGAAATACCATTGACTGATTTATGCAGGTTCAATGCCATGGAGAAGGAATTTGATAGATTTTATTTCCCTGATGTTTTCCCTTTTTACTTCTTTTTTGTTTTACTTCGATTCTTATGCTGGGAATTGTTGAAATCAGCATCAGTAGGCATTCTCCAAGATCTGAGGTCATAAGTGACCACCCTGAAGCTAGCCAGGGAGACTTGGAGATTAACCAGTTCTGTGAGTCATGGCAAAAGTCAAGGTGAACATACAAGCCTTGTGAGCCAAGACAAAAGTCAGAACGAAAGTGATAATGCCTTCGTAAGTCTTGTGAGGTCATGGCAAAAGTCAAGGCGAATGAACAAGCCTTGTGAGCCATACCAAAAGTCAAGTCGGTAAGTCTTGTGAGGTCATAGCAAAAGTCAAGGCGAACGAACAAGCCTTGTGAGCTACACGAAAAGTCAAGACAGGAAGCCTTGTGAGCATTTCGCAAAAGCCAAGGCATCTAGCAAAAGTTAGGTTGAATGTAAAATTCCTATGAGCTAGAAACAAACAA